>ML803727.1:316279-334972 GCA_009831015.1 Picea engelmannii
CGAAGAAATGTGCGAATTTGGTCAGTCTGTCGACCACCACAAATATACAGTCCTTTCCCTGCACTCTAGGGAGGCCTGTAATGAAATCCATGGAAATGCTCTCCCATTTCTGCTCTGGAATGGGTAGAGCTTGTAGTAGCCCTGCGGGGTGTGTCTGCTCGGACTTTTTCTGCTGACAAGTCATGCACTCTCGTATGTGTTTTAGCACATCATCCTTGAGACCCTTCCATGAGAATCTCTCCTTGATCTGCCTATAAGTTTTGAAGTACCCCTAATGCCCTGCTAGTGGTGAATCATGACACACCTTCAGAATCTTCCCCTTTCAGGGTGGATTCTGGAAGCAAGTAGATCTGGTTCTTGTGGAAAATGACGTCATCAAGAACTCGGTATCTATCATCAATCACTTGTCCATCCATCACCTCACATGAAACTTTGTTTTTGGAGTATTCCACCAACAAATGATCTTTCCAATCTATACAAATGTCCATCATCGAACATCCTGTTGGCCTCCTGGACAAGGCATCCGCCACGATATTCCTTTTTCCCTTGACATACTCAATATCAAAGTCAAAGGCTTGGATCTTTGAGACCCACTTCTGCTGCCTCTCACTGAGGTCTTTCTGGTCAAGGAAATACTTGACACTGTTATGATCAGTCTTCACTACAAACCTGTTGCCAACCAGATACTGCCTGAATTTGGTTAAAGCATGCATGATCGCTAGCATCTCCTTGTCGTAAATAGGATAGAGTCTCTCCGACTCGTCGAGATTCCTGCTCTCAAACACAATGGGGTGGCCCCCCTGCATCAAGACTGCTCCAATCTCCACCCCTGATGCATCGCACTCTAAGATGAACGACTGAGAAAATTATGGAAGGGCTAGAACAGGGCATGTGCTCATAACCTCCTTCATTTTGTTGAATGTCTGCCGTGATTCCTTTGTCCAATGAAAATCACCCTTCTTTGTTAAGTTTGTGAGTGGTGCTCCCAACTGTGAAAAACCCTTGACAAACCGCCTGTAGTAACTGCATAACCCAAAGAATCCTCTCAGCTCCATGAGATTCTTGGGCATTGGCCAATCCACAATGGCTCTGATC
Organism: Picea engelmannii; assembly: GCA_009831015.1. Taxonomy (NCBI): domain Eukaryota; kingdom Viridiplantae; phylum Streptophyta; class Pinopsida; order Pinales; family Pinaceae; genus Picea; species Picea engelmannii. The sequence continues at coordinate 317,375 of ML803727.1, forward strand.
TTTTCCTCGTGAACCTGTACTCCCTGCCCACTGATGATATGCCCTAAGTACAGTAGTTCCCTCATGCCAAATTCAAATTTTGGATTCCTTGGCATATAAAGACCTTCCCCAAGTGTGTTAAATGCTCATCCCATGTCTTGTTGTAGATCAATATATCGTCGAAGAATACCAGAACGTACTTCCTCAACTATCCTCTAAAGATATGGTTCATGCAAGACTGGAAAGTGGCTGGTGCATTGGTCAGTCCAAACGACATGACCAAGAACTCAAAATGTCCGAAATGGCATCGGAACGATGTCTTCTCAATGTCCTGCTCCTTGATGCTGATCTGATGGTATCCTGAATGTAGATCAATCTTAGTGAAGAAGACCGCCCCATGTAACTCATCCATCAGCTCATCTATGCGTGGAATGGGGTAACGATTCTTGATTGTTTTCTTGTTGAGCGCTCTGTAATCAATGCACATCCGTAATGTGCCATCCTTCTTCAGTACCAGTACTACTGAAGATGCAAAAGGACTCCTGCTGCGCCTGATATGCCCCATAGAGAGCAATTCTTTGATTTCTTTCTCAATTTCGTCCTTAAATTTATTGGGGTGTCTATAGGGTGCTGTAATCACCGGTGTATCCCCTGCTTATAACTCAATCATGTGCTCAAAACCCCTATCTGGCGGTCTCCCTGGTGGTATCGGCCCAAATACTGGATCATAACATCCCATAAGTTCTTTGATCTGTGGATGGTACTGCTCCCTACCCTTTGAGTCTTTTCGCGTGGTGATCCAACACTCTGCTACGTAAGCCACATCACCATGATGAAAAATCCGCTCCATCCTCTTTGTCGATACTTCTTGAGGTGCCCCTGTAGACATGCCTCTCAGCACAACTCTCGATCCACTGGCATCTCTGAAGCTCATGGTCAACGTCTGATAGTTGAACCCAATCTCCCCCAATGAATATAACCACTGTACTCCCAACACGGCATCCGTATCTGATAGGTCAACTACATAGAATGTGTCAGTCAGGGTGTAGTTTCCTAGTTTGACCTCTAGGTTAGGGATCATGTCCAAGCATGTCATCGTGTATCCATTAGCCACTGCCACATGGAATCCCTCAAACTCCTCTGTGCGTAACCCCCTCCTGGCTACTAAGGATGCATCTATGAAGTTGTGGGTGGCCCCACCATCAACTAAAGCTGTCATGTGTTGCCCTTGTACAAGGCCCTTGAGCCTGAGAGTGTTGTACCTGGGTATTCCTGAAAGGGTGGCTATGGTCCCCCCTTTCACCTCTCTACGAGGTTTTGCCTCCTTCTGGAGCTGTGCCCTTGTCGGTATCTGAGGTTTCTTCGGCTGCTGCTCTGGCTCATGAGTGGTCTCAGTCTCTGAATCACTGTCTTTCGGTGCCTAAATATCCTCATCCTCCTCCTCACTACCTGATTCCAGTTCAATATAGTGGATATGTCCCTTCCCCATGCATCTATGCCCAGGGACCCAAGGGTCTCTATAGGAGAAGCAAAGCTTCTTCCCCATCAACTCCCGTCGTGTATCATCATCCAACTTGGGCTTGCCCTTCCATTCCCTTAGAAGATTCTTCTGATCCTTGTCTCTCTATGGTACAAAGGGTTTAGTGAAAGGTTTATTTTTTGGCACCGAATTCGCCAAATCTCTAGTGTGCCGGATGGCATCCTGCAAGGTATGAGGCCGGTAGGCCTTCACCCAACCTCTCAAGGGTTCTGTGAGCCCTTTTGTGAATAGCATGACCAATCAGGGCTCAGATATGTCTATCACTGCCACTGCTACTCTCTGAAAATCTGAGATGAATGTCTCTGCTGTGCCAGTTTGTCTCAACTGGGCTAAATCTCTGAAGTGGATCTCTGGATCCCTCCTATCAAATCTATCCACGAGTCTCTCTGTGAAATCTTTGTAGGAGGTGATGCGATTGTGACCCAATGTCACCAATCTGTGATACCACCACTCATGTGCCTCACCCTCCAAGTGTAGGGTGGCGAAACTGATGGACTCTGCCTCGGTCATCTAGTTGAGCTTGTAGTAGGTATCTAGTTTCTGTACCCAAGCTCTGGCAGTGCATTTGGACGATCCGTCAAAAAAAGGTATGGTGAGTTTACCAACTTTTCGGATGAAGTCAATGTTATGCCCTTGCTGCTACTGCCCTCCCCTCTGTGGCTCCCTAGGACGGTTCCTGAGTCTGAGTCAACAATACTCGACTAAGGTCATATCCTGATGAAAGTCATGGCCCAAGGCCGCATACTCTCTCAGATACTCTGCAATGTCCTCTGCATGTGTGGGTGGCCTCTGTGCTATCAGTATCTGAGCTGCTACCGGGAATGCCCTATGGAAACTAGGAAACAACGGACGTGGAATCCTACTCGCAGAGGTATATGTGCAAGTGGGTGACTGGGGTCTACTACCTGCCCCTGAGTTCCCATGTGCTGCATGTGGGCTTTGTGTACTCGGAATGTCTACCATAGCCAGTCTATCCGCTACCTAAGCCAAAGACTGAGACATGGTCCGTTGGCTAGCTAGCATATCACTGATAACCTGCATGAAGACTACGTCTGGATCCATGGGGGTCTTACCACTACCCTCTAGTCACTCATATCTGTCACCCAGCCTCCTCTCTACTTCGTGCTCTGCCTCGCGCTCTACTCTTCTCTCTGCTTCTCTATGCTCCTCTTCCTCTTCCTTTGAACTGGGAGGGAAGGGAGGAAAGTTAGGCACATCCCTTCTTCCTCTTCATCTGTTGTAAGTGACATATTCGTCACCTACGTGCTCACGGTCATCTGGTTCTTCTGCTGTATTCATTGTCTTTATTCACAGGCTGGCAGGACTAAAGCTCTGATACCATTGAAATATCCCTGATCTCGCTGATCGAGATATTTGCTACTGATCTACTATTCTGTCTTGCAGATCTGATACACTGGGGGTTTCTGGATGCGTTTCAGTAGTATGTTTGAGATCTTAATGGTTATTGCATGTGCATGTGGGTTATTGCATGTGCATGTTGGTTATTACATGTGCATGTTGCATATTTAAGGTTTAAATAACATATAAGGATGCATGCAAAAGTAGAGAACATCAACTACCCAATATCATGTATAATAATGGTTCGAGCATGGAAATACAATAGCCTACTGGAAATATAGAATATAAACGTCAGTTAGATCTCATGGATCAGTATTGGAATACAATCAAATAACATAAAAATACCCATGATCAAAAGATGATACCATATCTGATGCATGCACGAATAGATCGACAAAAATACGCGATTCCGGAGAAATACGGTAACCGCTACCAGCTGGAAAACTCGTTTGGAAGAATGGACCGTCAAAATGCACTGGAAACTGCTCCAATAGAAGCGCCCTAGCCTCTAGACTGAAATGGATGAGTATTGGATCTCGGATCCGGTCTCTAAGGCACTGGATCTAGACCCCTAGGGGATTTGCGCACCTCTTGGAGCACTGGATGCACCCAACAGGATTCCACCAACGGAATCTTTTTCTATATGGCTCAAAACGATCGTCTCGCCAAATAAGGAAATGGGTCGGAAGGATCTGCCCAGATCTGCTCTAAAACTCTGCATGCAACACCAAATGTCTGTCCGAAAGAGCTGCGCCCTAAATGGTTGAATGGGTCGATCTGCAAGACTCCACCATCAGAATCTGATGATATATGGCTCAATAGAAGTTCCCTAGCTGGATCTCAAATGGGTTGGAAGGAAACTGCAATCTAGATAAGGATCTCGTGCAACTCTCCAAACCCTCAAACTAGCTTGCGCCCTCACTGGCTGAGTTGCGCACTCTGCAATGGATACTCCTGAGTAGTACGGTGAAATACCTAGATGGTATCTCCGATGGGCTAGGGTGTGTCTCTCAATACCGAAACCGGTCAATGGTGGTGGTTTTCTCCAGAAATCCACAAAACAGTAAGGTTGGCTCTCCTCCTCCTCTGGGAACTCTCAACATCAAATCATAACAATGCATAATGAGGAATTAGGTCAAATTCCTCCCTTTGTACCTTTCCCAATCTAATTCACCATTGACCTCACTTAAGCTAGGCACTTTTCCTCCTAAAGTGATTAATTAGTCAATTAAGTCCCCCTTTAACACCTTTTCATTCTAATTCTTCGTTGACTTAGGCTTAAGTGACTTTTCCTAAGTATTTTGGCTTAATTCATCGTTTAGCCATCAATTCCTCCTTATTTCTCCATCTTGTTCCCTGTTTGTGCCTGACTATAGTCTACGGGAACATATAGACTACTAAGTCACTCCCTGCTGGCCTACTCTTGGGAACAGGACATCACATATCCAACTGTGCCTCGTATATATCTTAATACATGTTTTTCTGTTGTCTAGTGAATCTGTCTCGGTTGACTCATGAAATGACTAAGCACATTCACTGCATGGCATGAATCAAGTCTGGTGTTAACCAGATACATCAGTGATCAAATCAATTGTGGATCAGTCTCGTCTTAATCATCATCAATTTTCTTCTTTTAAATCCATCATGGTGGATTTTACATTCTGTCATACTTGAACTTCTTTATTATTTTCACTGTATATTTTCCTTAACTCAAGAAAATCTCATCGGTCCTTTGTCATACTTCTTGTCCCAAGAAGTAGTGCATCACACTCAGATTCTTCATCTCGAATTCAGAAGTCAAGGATTACTTGTATCCAACAACAAAGCTTTCTGAATAAGTCATCAAAATTAGGCTCTCGTTATGAACACTGTAATGATATAGGTTTGGATCAACAACACTCTTGCTTAAATGAAAACTCATCAAGAATTTATCTATATGATATAGTTTCCAACTCATGGATGGTAGTACAAATGGAAGTGTGTCGGGTTTACTGGATCAAGTGTCTCATCATAGACAACTCCTCTATTTGTGAGAAATCTCTGGCTATAGACCTCGTTTTGTATTTCTAGACACTTCCATCTGCTGCATGTTTGATCTTTATAGATCCTCTTGGAAGTTACCACAGACTTCCCTTCTGGTCCCTGAATAATATCTTATGCATCATTCTTTAAGATATACTGGTATTCTCTGTTATGGCATCTTGCCATACCTGTTCTTTTGTTGCTTCTCTAAGACAAGGAGGCTCAACATCAGTGAGGTGACTCATGATTGAAGGATAGCTAGAAAATCTCTTTTGGTTTCTTGGGATGTGCCTTGAGAGGCTTGTATATTTCTCTGCCTCTTGCAGAGTGAGTCTAGGTAGGATTTTATTCCCTACTGCAATATCTCTAAACATATCAACTGGAGCAAATGGATCAACTGGAATAATGTATGTCTCCCTCTGAACTGCTGAAGGAGGAGAAGGTATTGTCTTATTGTCAATCTCCATCTGAGATTCTCTAGGTTTTGTTGAATGGGTATCTCTTCTTTAAGGACAATGTTTTATGCTTGTTCTCGCATAATAATCAATATATGGTTTGGACTCCTGTACCAAGGATAGTGTTCCAAGTCTTTTAGGGCTCCCATATTGATGATTTATTAAAAAATGCAATCAACTCTAAAATTTGAAATCAAATGATTTACCTGGTTTGTAGTCATGCTTTAGTTTTAGAGGAAGTACTTCTCTTCTCTCTTCTCTTCATTCTCTTGAGATAGATCTGGATCAATATCATCGGTGGAAGCATATTGTCTTCCCTTCTTCCTAGTTGGACAGTTTCTTGCATAGTGTCCATAATTGTCACATCTGAAAAATTGAATTTCTGAAACATCTCTTCTTATTTTGTATTCCAGTGACGATTCATGAGATCGAACTGACGATTATCATATCTACTTGTAGTTATTATAGTATTTCCTTCTTTTTTAGCATTATATATATATATATATATATATATATATATATATATATATATATATATATATATATATATATATATATATATATATATATATATATATATATATATATCAGTGAGCTGTGTTGTCCTTATTTCACATGCATTTTATTATACTGCTAAACACATAATAAATAGGAACACACATGCAAAAATCACCGAGCATATTCACATAGTAACTCAAACGCAGTCAGAAACCCCCAGAGTATCAGATTCAGTAGCCAAAACTGTAGTTCGACAGTAGATATCCATATCTGTTGGATCAGGGATATTTCAGATAATGGCTTCTAGGAATCTGATATAGCAATTTCTCAAACCTAGTATGGAATTCCTTGACAGTCTCATTCTCAGATGTTTCATGTATTCGAGTCTTTTTAGTAGCATGTGCATATCTTCTAATTTAATCCCCCATTTCTTGAGAAAGGTTTCTTATAATGGGTCCATAGACGTGATGCTAGCATCAAGGAGATCATCATACCATTTCCTAAAATTGCCATGAGAAGTCGCAGAGAAAATTTTCATTGCTAAATCTTCAACATCATCACTAATAGGGTAGAGTTGAAAGAAAGCCCAAAAATTAACCATGTGATTGTCAGCTTTTACCCAATCACTACCAATGAATCTAGGGAGACATTTTTCATACCTCGGGGGCATTTGTCGAGGGTAACCCAGAATTTTACTCATATCTAATGGTTTAAAATTTCCTGGGCCCCATTGAGAAGCCATGGTTGGCTTTGTCATTAGTGGAGTCGCCAGATAATCTTTCTAGGGATCATCAAAAGGAAAAGAGGGGATCACCCTCAGTGGAGTCGCCAGGTAAGATTTGTAATATAAAGGCTTTGAAGGCAAGGCTTACTGAAAACGTGTCGTTGAGGAATATTGACTCAGTGTTCCCACACAACGACGCCAAAATGTTATCGCACAATTTGTACTTTCCCAAAGCCTAAGGCAAGTGGATACAAAATTGGCGTAATTGGGAGTGACCTATCACTGTCACCTTAATAGGAAACCCCTTTCTATTTTGGAGTATGTCAAGACTACCCCAGGGGAGACGTCCCCGGTGACCTGAGGGTTTGAGAAGGCTAAGGCAAATGATATAAGAAAGTCCCTCCCCACTCACAGTTCACTCAAAAAGGTTCTTATGTCTTATTAGAGATGAAGCAAAAGAGTAATGTTGTGTACCTGCCCAAAACAAGACAACAAAAAGAAAAAAGGGCACTTTCCCAGTACCAAAATGATATCAGTGCTTCATAAGACAATGAATTTAAAAAAAATAGACTGCCTGATATGAAATTGCAGCAGTATAACATTTTATAACAACAATGATAAACTTGTAACAACCACAATAATTATGCTTCCAAATGCTTGATAAAAGACTATAAATGATAGATTTAACTATGCCAATTGATACTCAATAGTCACAAGCAAGTTTAGCAAGATCTAGCTAGCATAAGATGTCACTTTTAAGGTGAGATTGTTGCTGTAAGATGGTTGTAGCAATCTTTTGCAAAAACAACAAGTTAATCACTAAAATTGGATAGCCTAGGGTTAATAGAAGTTAGTAGGTGTTCAAAAGAAGATGTTCTGAAAATTGTTTGATCAATCAACACTTGTAGTGGGTAGACTAGTGCCTTCTATGGTAATGGATTCAATGACAACAGCTACAACTCTTAGAGGAGAATAGCAATGATAATACTTAGTCAAAGGAGATGGAGAGCATGCGAGAGGTGTTGGTAGCCCAAGGCCTCAAACATCCAAGTCCTGGAGATAATTTGCTTGAAAGTAATGAAAATTAGGCCCTAGCGATTTCTCTTTTCCTTGGACAATTTGAAATAAAATACGCAATAGACAATGAAGTAGGGTTACTAGAGCACTACAATGGTATGGCTCTAGTATCTACATCTAGATAGGTGCTTTTCAAGAAATCTTAGCAAGTGGAAGATTATAGAGAAAAAGATAATAACATATGTCTTTCCCCTAAGGTTTCAAGCAAGCAATTTCATAATCTTTGACATGAAACAAGTAAATTCACCATAAGCATTCATTCACAATAAAGAAATGCAGATTTTATACTTACTTCACCAAGAATAATCAAGCCAAACCCCAGTTGAAGATCTTCCACAATGAAAATTTGCCAAAATACACCAAGATTTGCCTCCCCAAAAGTTGCGCATCACTTAATTTCATCTAATAACCCTAACTTGTCAAATTGCATAACGTGTTTGAGAATTTGTTTGGGTTAAAGGGGGGTTTGATGCACATGTTTGAGTAATTTAATTATTAGATGTGATTTACATGTTATGATCCCTGTGACTTATGAACCCTTGGAGGGCATGCTTGTTGTTGCAGGACTTTGCCCGGTGGACAGGTACACATGAGGGAATGATTAGCTCAGACTTTCATGGGGGTTTAAAGCTCACAGATGGATGTTGCAACCCCAACCAAGGGTAAAAGGAGATTGAAGATTTGCACCAGGAAGAAAGAAGGATGTTGCCTTTGGAGGCACCCTGGCAGACCTAGTCCTAGGGGTATCTTGCTCTTCCACATGGATGTTGGCGCTTGAAGGCCCTGGACATCACCATCATGACCCTGGACGTCATCCAGAGCTAGGGTTTTCGTTTTGGAGGCATTTATGAGCCTAGTGGCATGTGTGGGCTTCATCTGGGTCTCTGGAGGCCAAGCACCCTACATTTTAGGCTCAACGTTCCACCATAGGGCCTCAACATCAGCCTAGAAGAGCATGACGTCACCCTTGGAGGTGTCTTTAGATGCTAATTAATTTTATTTATGTCAAATTTGAATTTTATTGTAAATTGGCTAGGCCAGCCTTATTTTGACCTAAAATTAATCAAAGGTCAAAGATTTTGTATAAATAAACATAAAGTACATTCATTTTACACATAACAACTTACACAAGAGGATAGCTCTGAAATTTGCGCCCTAGTAAGGGTTATTGGCTGAAATTGTGAGGCACACTTTTGTATAAGGCTAAATTTTGCAAGTTGGATCAATCTTGGAAGTTTTTATGGTGATCTTGCATGGTATTTTCATGATTATTCTTGGTGCAAGTAAGTAAAATCTGCATTTTTGTCATCTATTGAATGGTTGGTGTATGGTTTTATTTTCTCATACAAGATTATGAAATTGCATGGTATACTTAATGCTTGAAGTAAGGAAATTAAATTGTTGCTTTCTTACTTTTTATTTGCCAATATTTTCATTGAATTGATCTAGTGACTAGTGAAACCCTAGAGCCCTAAATTGCAAGCACTCTAAGGATTTTGACCTAGTTATCTTTGCATAGGTTTTAGTCCATAAGAAGCCTAGGGAGAGCAAGGCATTAGGGCCTAGAATTGCCTACACCCTAGCATCTTGTTTCTTGAGGTAAATGCATAGGGGGACTTAAGTTACTATTTTTCCTATGCATTCTCCCTCTTAGACTTTTTTGCATTATCAAAATTGAATTGTAGCCTTTGAAGAAGCTGTCCACTTGACTCCATAAGCCCTAGAAGGCACTAGTTGCCTCTCTCTTGTTGAAGGATTGATCAAACACTCAAACACTTTTCTCCTAAGCTTTTACTAACTATCTCTAACCCTAGTTTAGCCTAGATCACTAGCCTCTTTGCTGCTTGTTATCCCCCACTTTCATGGATAACTAGGAGATCATGTCTCGAGGCCCACAGGTCCTAGACATGGAGTACCGAGAGCAGGATTGACTTCAGCATGGCCCTGGAGGGTCCACCTTTTCTCTGTTCCAACATCTTTATCCTGTCAGCAGCAGTAAAAACCTCCACCACCATCGGCTTGGTCTTGTGTCAGAGAGGGTTCTTGCTTCATGAGGTAATTAGTTCAGGTATCATGGTATGTGTCACTTTGATCATCAAAACCATTGAATGTATGCATCTAATTCCTTTTATTTCTAACAACTGCTTGGATCTTACACTTGCCCACTTGACCATGCTTTGGGGATTGACAAGGTGTCTTAGTAAGCTTGTGTCTGTTGGTTTTGGTTAGCCATTGGAGTTGTCTATGAGAAGCCATCGTCTGCTCCCTTCACAGTTTCACTTTTCCATCTTGTTTCCCGCTCACCTGTCTCATTCCACTTGTCCGGGCATTGGGTTGACCTCTTTTAGGATTGCACCTTATCTAGTGGGAAGAAGGGGCTAAAGGCCCAGAAGGTAAAAGAAAGCTGGTAAAAGATAAAAGACTAAGAATAAAACCTTGAGATGCTTCGCCCAGGTATCCCCGAGAAAGCAATAAAAGGCTTCTCAACAAGAAACAAGAGGGACCCTAAAAAAATAATAAAACAAGACCTAACCAGAGGATAGGGTGTCTCATCATGAGCCAACCTATTAGGTCCATGGGTACCTAGCAGTATGACATTGCCATCAGCTGGTTACCACGCCAGGGCAGTGACCTTTGGTTGCATGGCCAAGGGAAAGGGGGTCTCATGACGAGCCAACCTTCTCATTTATGTGAAAGTACTTGTGGGTAACGCTATCACCACTGGTCACCACACCAGAGTAGTGTCCCCTGATTATCTCTTGAGAAAAAAGAAAGAAAAAGGCAATAAAGAAAAAATGAAATAACAAAAAGAATAAAAGGCATGAATGGGCTTGAAAAGAGTTGCATCCATGACAGGTACAACTTGCCTTCTACAAAGGCACCCATAGGTAACATCTTGCATCCTTGGCCTTCATTGCACCCACCTACTTGGGAATCCCTTGACCACTTCATCCACTTACATGGCTTGGAAGAGGTCTCTTCCAGGAACTTCCCTTATTCAGTGGACACTAGCCCAATAGGATGCCTTGCCCTTTTCCCAGGCTTGTATGGTAGGTTTGTGTAATTTCTTTGAGCTATTGACTGATATATTAGGGGTTTTATGCATATGTTTATTAATATTGATGATGAAATGTGATTGACATTGCTATGATCCCTATGACTGATGAGCCCACAGAGGGTGTAGATTTTGATGTGCAGGACCATGCCCGACGGACAGGTACCATCTTGGACCGGTACACATGGGGAGATGACCAGTTCAGACCTCCCTGGGGCTGAAGAGCCCATCAGGTGGATGCTAAGACCCCATCAGGGGGAGATACAAGATAGAGATGGATCCGGAGCTTTGCACCAGAGGAGAAGAGGACGTTCCACCAAAGGCACCCCGACAGAGCTTGACCTAGGGGGGATGACCCTCTCTCAGTGGAACGTTGGCCTTGGGAGGCCTAGGACATCACCACCTTGACCATGATGTCACCCAACATCATGGACACTTTTGGAGGCAGATTAGGTAGCAGTGGCACGTGTGGCAGGTTGGAGAAGCCCAATGAGGGCTAACGTTTTGCTCCAGAATGCCCCATCTTCCCTACAAGGGGATAACGTCTCCCTTGGAGGGGATTTTACTCTCTTTTCAGCTTGATTTATGATTTAATTTGACAATTTAATGTAAAACATAATGATTTTGGTATTTTTTCCTTGTTGGCCTTTTACATGACCTAAAAAGTAAAATTAGGTCATGATATTGTATAAATGGAGGATTTTCTCCTTCATTTTATCATCATCACTCATTCACTCCATAAGGAGGTCTGAAATTTGCACCCTATCTTGGGTATTTGGCTGATTTAGTGAGGCGCACATGTTGAAGGAAGACATTTTTGGCATTTTATGGTGTTTCTCTTGAAGGAAGGTGTTACAACTAGGGTTTGCATGGTTATTTCTTGGTGAATTGTAAGTATTTTTCTGCAAAACTTCTTAATGAATGGTTGTAGTTTAATTTTTTGCATATGTTTATGAATATTGCTGAATCAAAACCCTAGGTGAAAAACACACAAGTAGGTCCTTGTCTCATGTCCTCTGATAGAGAATATTCAGCCATTGAAGAAGGAGAGAGCCTAGCCATTGCTACACTCTTTTCCCTTTTTTTCTTGCTAGCCGTACTATTTAGAGACCAAGAAGAGTGAGAAGTCCCTGGCCTAGGTCTACTACACTAGGGTCGTACTCTTTCTAGGGTTTACTGAAAGGCCTTGCTGTGGCAACACCTTATCTCATCAAACCCTCTTGTTTTGGTTGTATATTTTATTTTTGAGCTAGTCATTTTGCCAGGAAAGAGAGAGCACGAGGCCTTGCTGTAGCAATACCGGAGTGAGCCTCTCTCCCCTAGGGTTTTGATTTTGAGGCCTTGCCTTAGCAACACCTCAAAAATTCTCCCTCTTGTCCTTAATCTTTGTCTCCTTCAACTCCTGCGTCTTTCATTATTGACTCCATTAAACCCTAAGGCATTAATCCTAAGACCTCATGCGTTGAAGTGGATTTGATCCAAACACTCTTAAAACTTGAATTTAAAACCCTAACTACACTAGCCCTAACCTACTAACCCTAAGTGTTGTCGTCATCCTTGGTTATTACATCATTAGTGCAGCTAGACGTTTTGTTTATGAGCAATTGAATAATGGTTAAGGCATTTATTAAATGAAGTATTGATTGGTTACATTGAATGCCATATTGTTCCAATATTTATTGGTGAAGTGTTATAATTTCCATTGTTATTGATAAACATTGACTTCGTCAACATTTATTGCTAATTGCTTATATGTTATTCAAATAGTAATCTATTATTATGAAGTACTAACCCCATTGAGATATAGCTTGCATATATCATTTTGTTGTTGCTTTGTTCCAGGCCAGTATACTTTCTTTGGGGGTTTACTTTAAATTGGCCTTTGGCGAGACTATCTGCTCGGTGGTGACTTGTGAGGGGGGGATTCTTTATCTTTGTCTTACTATCCTCTTGCCTCCTCAAAGCCCCAGGTCACCGGGGACGTCTCCCCTGGGCCTCACATCCCTAAATAGAAAGAACCTCCCCATCGTGGTGACATTGGGTGGGAAAGGTTCCTGTTTCGCCAGTTTGGCCTACAAAACTCAAGCCTTCTATCTTTTCTACAAACTGTGCGATAACACTGCCGTTATAAATGATTTCTACAACCATCTAATTGCAACAAATTTTCTGCAAAATTGACTTTTAATGCTAGCTAAACACTTTAGAAATATCTTATGACATTTGATTATCATTCTGCGTATTATTTGTTGCGGCTGTTATATTTTATCAATTGTTGTTGTAAACTTACTAATTGCTGCAAATTTATATTAGCTAGCACTTATTGTGACTATCCATTGTTTCTTGAGGTGTTATTATCATATTTGTACTTGGAATTATTGTATATGCATGCTATATTGTCTTGTTCCGAGCAGGTACATCAAGCACTTCATTAACCTCATCTTTGGGACACAGATTTAGTGACTTTGGTAACTAGTGAAAGGGGGGAATATATCTTGAACATAACCCTAATTTTTCATCCCTTTAGGTTACCGGAGACTCCTCCCCTAGGGTAGACCTTGCCTATCCCTAGAAAGCGGGGATTTCCTATTAATGCGACAGTGATAGGATATCTTGTTTGTTACACCAATCTCCCTTACTTACTTTGGGCTTTGGGCAAGTACAGATTGTGCGATAACAAGACACTTATATGAGAAGGGATAAGTGGGTTTGGGCTTATAGCCCAACGTCCCTTGTGGAGAGCACATGAGGACATGTCAAAGGAGTTTACCTTGATGTCACACACTATGGGGAGTTGACCCTAGTGCTTCTAGAGCAAGTAGCCTCTAGAAGTCCACATGGGAGTGCCATGTGTGACAGACCTTTTTCTACTACAATGGTTGTGTACCACTAGCGGAGACTGTGTGTCTGTGGACAATAGTTGTGTACTACTACAGTGGTTGTGTACCATTGGAAGTGACTGTGTGTCACTAGATAGTAGCTATGTGCTACTAGTAGTGGTTGTGTACCACTGGATAGTAGTTGTGTACTACTATGGAAAGATACCTCCCTAGTTAAGAGGGAGTGTTAATGTTTCAACATCGGGTGGACCTTCTCCTATATTGGGCTGCAGACCAAGGAATATAGGATACATTTATCATAAATGTGCACTTGTGGTAAATGGGCCCAGGCGTAGTCCTTCCTTGATCATAACAAGAAATAATATGGACTCGAGGTGCTTCAAGTGCTTTCCATGTGTCAGTTAGCATCAGGCTAACATTGACTCACAAGTGTGTACCTATGGTGAAAGATCCTGGTGTGGTCTTTGTCTTAGTCATTGTGATTTGACAAGGAATGATAAAGACTCAAGATGTTATATGCTATTACATGCGGACCCCGAGTGAGCCTAATCTCAGAGAGAGTCAATTGGCTCTGAAGGAGAGCCATAGAAGGAGTTTCTCCTCGGTTTAGGTGGGAGAGAGACGTCTCCCAAGACTGACAGACAAGTGTCATGAGTCTAGGGTGAAGTTTGTATACTTCAGAGACAAGCTTGGCATGACGTAGAATGTCTCCCTTGTTGAGAGGGAGTGTTGATGTTTGGACAACATCGGGAAGACATTCTCTTGGATTAATAATTAATAATATAATTATTGATTATTAAATACTATATATAATAAGTAAATGATAATAATAAATAGTTATTGATTTCCAAGGGACGCATCCTTTCATGGATGGTCACCATATGTTCTCTATATATGGAACACTCATCATTGTAATAATATATCGATCAACCACATGTCATCTTCAATGGTTCCAGTAAGAGCTAAATAATAGAAGAAATCTATTTCATCATGCTTTGTCTTGTTTGAAGGTTCTTCATCATTTGCAGTTGATGCGTGATGTCTCTCTTTTCTCTTCTTTGTTAGTTTAGGACAATTCCTTTTGTAGTGGCCATAATCATGGCATTCAAAGCATTGTACCTTTGGCATATTTCTCTTGAACTCCTTTCTTGAATCAGATCTTTTCTTACCTCCATGTCTTTTAAACTTATTTGCAAAGGCTTGAGAATCTTCTTCCTTCTGAGGTTTTCCCTTGGAGTTTAAGCTTGTCTCTTCTTGTGCACAACAGGTCTAAAGTTCTTCTAACGTTGGGAACTCCTTCCTTGTATTCATGCTTGCAACAAATGCATCCCATGATCTAGAGAGACCATTGAGTGCTATGTTCACAACTTCCTTTTCTAGGATGGCTTTTTCAATAGCTTGTAGTTGATCTCTCAACTGAGAAATCCTCACAAAATATGAAGCTATGGTGTCATCCTTTGTCATGTTTGTGTCACAGAGTTCATTCTTCAGACTCATCACTTGTCCAATATTTCTAACTGAGAAAAGGTTTGTTAGGGCATCGTACATCTTCTTGGATGAGTCAAGATGAGAAATGTAGGGTATCAAGTGATCCTTTACACAGTTCCCTATGATACTCATAGCATTAATGTCATTATCCTTGAACTTCTCCAATGCTGCAACATTCTGAGGTTCCTTCTCTTTTCCTAGTTCAAACTATGGTTCCATGATATTGCCTTTCACCATATCGAGGACTTTATTCTTGGCAAGGATGAGGTCAATCATAGAGTAAGTCATGGCTGCATTGACTTTGACTTGGTCAACCTTTGACTTTGACCAAAAACTCAAACTTGATGCCTTGGCTTGCTGAGAGTACCAAGAGGTGCGCTTGGCTAGGGCACACTAGGCTATCTAGGAATTAGGTCAAGCGCTTCACTTAAGGTGCCTCAATAAGAGGGTTAGGGTTTCATTGCTGCAACAGTACTCTAACTGCAACCGAGAAAATTCTCCGAATCTACCTTCAAATGGTTAGATTGTCTGAAGATTGTGTGGGCCCATAACCTGTTAAAATAATAGGTGTGCTTGTTTCACCATAGGCAATACACTATATTGTCACCCAACCATAAGTACAAAGGCCACCCCCGACCACCTTAACCTTGACAGACAAAATAATTTCATAAGCAATCACTAGAACCAATAGCCAACCCAAGGTAGCATACCTCTCTCCAAAGCTAGCGTACCAAGCAGAAAGTCCAAACCATAACCAAAGACCAAGTCACCACTACAACATCTGCAACTCTCCTCTAGTCATGCACACCACTAGTCCTTATGCAATTGTGAGAGTGAGTGCAAATGAGCTTAGACGCCCTCTATTTATAGTTCTCCAAGTCACTTAACTAGACTGACTTCTTCTCTTGGAGGCTAATAACTTAATATAAATTATTTTCTTGAGCCGACTTGTCTTATAGGGTTATTAACCAACTATTTAGGGTTTCTCTTGCTTCCCGTAATATTCTATTCTCGTGAAAGGTTACACGTAGAGGTTAATACCTCCCGCAACTCCCGTAGTATTAACAGTAGGGGTGTCCTTTTTCACCCACATCATTTGGGATATATAGTGATGAGCTAGAATCCTTCTTGCATGAGCATATCTAACCAAGATATGGTTTTGTCCCATGTCGTGATCTCCATCCCTAGATTTGTAGATAAACTAGTTCTCTTGGCCTCTACCTTGAAGAGTCTATAGAGATAGTTGGATGCCTTATCCAATTTTTTTGATCTTCAATAGTTGAAGATCATCCTTGTAAAACTAAAGTTATGATCTTCAATGGATGAAAGAATGTCCCATCGATCTACCATTTCTACTTCTAGGGTGAAGAAATCGAGATCATCACTAATTACCCTACTTGGGGTTTAGTTTTCAAGGTCTTGATTTGGATTGAGACATGCTTTCCAACCTTGGATCAACAAGGGCAATGGTTCCCTAGCCCTAATTAAGCGATTTTTTTTTGGCACCACTTTTATGACGTTTTGTCCAAGATGGACCTTCAAGACATTATTATTAGTCCCATGGTTTTGTCCAACTATGAGGTATGAGGACCTTATTTTCTAAAGGAGGATTGGGATAGGATGGAGAGGTTTCAAGTTCTCACACTTTGCCGCATCATCAGATGCAAGAGGATGATTCTCCATCACATTGTTTAGGCAAAGTTTGCAACCCACCCCTGTTATAACCCTAAAATGCACCACACAGGCTTACCTGGCATCAGGCCAACTCATGTCTCTTCCTTGCCAAAGCCATGCTGAATAAACTCTTAAAAATCCTCTTAAATCAAATAAACCGCTAGCAGGCCCACTACACCCTGCGGGTACCCGCTAGCAGGCCTACTACAGCCCGCGGGTACCCGCTAGCAGGCCCACTACAGCCCGCGGATACCTAACAAAGCAAAAAATCAGGGAAGTTTTCGCCGGGACGAAGAGATTTTTGTCAGTTAACTAGAACTCCCAGCCATGCATGGCCGAGAGTTCGTCTAAAACCCTAGCTCCTTCTAGCCTATAAAAGGAGGGGTAGGGGTACTATTCAAAAGGAAAAATCATAGCAAAGAAACTCTGCCAAATTGCCAAGTCAGTTTTGTCCCAACCCTTTAGCCTTGCCTCAAGCTTTAGGAGAAATTCATGCAGCAGCAGTTGGAGGACAAAAAGAAGAGGAGGAACCCAGGATCAGGATCGAGGAATGGTGGCCGATCTCAGAAATCATTGTAAGTTGGTTCATATTGAGATTAATGAAAAAAGATGCTTTTCCTGTCCCGAATACATGAATCTCGTCTATGTTATTTGATTTATGTTTTATCTCTAACCCCCTAGTAAATCAGTAGCATGCATGCATAGTGTTGTCTTGATTGCAGGAAGCTTTGTGGAAGGAGCAGCAATAGCACGGAGATAACAACTCAACGGAGGATCTACTTCAACCGTCGACAAAAAGGTTAGTCCATTCTTCCCGTGTTTGCCTGAGAAAAGGGGTTGAGATTTTGGGTAGAAGGTTAAAAGTTAAATCTTAAGGGTCATGATCTGCG
>ML803728.1:16015-35179 GCA_009831015.1 Picea engelmannii
TTGTTATGTTCCTATTGATGATTGGATTATATATATACATACTAAATTATTGTTCAAATCTATACAAACACCACAGAGAATAGATAGAATAATAACAGTTTGAATACATTCTTATTACCACATAATTATAGTGAGAAACTCAAAGTATCAGACAAAATAAACCATTGTATTCAATTGATCATTGTTAAAAAAAAAATTATTACAGTTGGAGTACCACACTCCAAACTCCACAAATTGTAAACTGAGATCTAAGAAAGTGTACACATAATTTGTATGTAACCGAAGTAATGAGCGCATGGATCATAACTCAAATAAATTTGAATCAAAATGTTCCATCATTTGATTAGCTCGATTTGAACAACCTGCAAAAGAAGAAAAATAAGGGTTTAGAAAACTATACTAGCATTTTAACAGAAAACAAATCATAAGAATAAATCAAGCACAATACTTACCTTGAGCCCTGACGAAGGTTCATATATCCTTTTATTCTTTTGAGACAATTTTTGCATGATCCAGTAGCAGGAGGAGTGGAACCAAAATCGACTGATGGGTACCCTCGCAAAGAAGAAAAGGGCCCCATAATTAATTTCACATATTATTGCATAAGTTTTCCACTTATAAAGCGGAGAAAAATGACAATAAGTAATTATTACTGAAATAGATAGTGAATATATTAATCAATAGGAAGCACATATTAATAAATATCCAATCCCTATGTAGAGGACCAGTAAATGGAAGAGTTCATCGCAACAAAGTCAACATCTAAACAAAGATCACATTTTCATTTTCCCGAAATCACATACTGTTTTTTTTTCAATTTGGGAACTGGTCACAGTGAGGGAAGTATTAAATCAATAAGAATTCATAAGAGGCACATAAGAAGTGACCTGTGCATTGTTCACAATGATTCACTAAAATTAAATAACAGTACTGTAAGGGCCCAATACATAGTCTAAAGCCTGACTATGTAACAAACGTGGTTCGAACCCTATGAGTAGTCAACATAGGAAAACCCTTTCATAAAAAAATTAACTCTAACACATGATAGATCAAGTGACCATGGGATAAACTACGACTCTCTCGATAGAGTCAAATTATGGTAGTCCAAAGGATACAAACAGTGTGTTGTTTCGAACGAATAAGGTCGTACTAATTTTCCATGTATTTACACGGGACAAAATTTATGAATTTCCCCACAAAGGATACATTTTTACATATATGTTATCTCTCTCTCTATATATATAGGATGTAATTTACAAATTTCCCACAGATGATTAATCTTGCCATATATATTATTGCTATGTATTTGCACAGGATGTAATTTATGAATTTCCTACAAATGGTTAATTTTTCCATATATATAATTGCTATATATATATATATATATACACACACATAGAATGTAATTTACGGATTTCCCTCAAAGGGTGAATTATTTCCATATATATATATACATAGTACAAATTATAAAATGTCCCATAGAGTGTTAATTTGCTATATATTTACAAAGAGTATAAGTTATAGAACTTCCCACAGAATGTCACTATTGTTACATATATACCTAGAATGTGATTTGAGAAATTTCCCACACAGGGTTAATAACAACATATTATTCCAAATAACACCAACCTGCGTAGCAAGGGTTGGGATCTTGGACGAATCTGAGAGGGTAAGGTGAACAATTTTTACAACGATGAGGACTAGAAAATGCAAAAGGAAAACAAAGGGCTTAACATTAATAGTGTTTCAGGCGATGGTCTATCTAGGAAGGAACCTCAAACCGAGCACTAAGTCTCAAGGAGTCTCTTCTAACTTACAAGGTACCATAAACACACTGGAATCCTAGAGAAAATGCACTACGGAGGCGCGACTATAATACATTGTAAATCCTCAAACAAAGAAAGAAAAAAATGAGAAGATTGTCCATGAAACCTTCATTATAGTTTTAGATTGAACCGAAACATAGATTTGATTCATAGGATATAGAGAACATAAGAAACATAACTATCCACTTACCTTGCTCATAGAATAACCATATATGGGCATTTCCTCTCCATCCATCACTCACAGAAATGAGCCATATGAAAACCTTCATTCATTTTTTTGCGTAGAGGCCATCGCTTAACAAAGTCGATCCCTACAAAAAATCCAGTCATGTAAAACATAGAGGTAATGTGTGTTATAGACTAAGGGGAAAGAAATGAAAATATGGGTTGCCTCGAAGGCCTCGTGAAGGGGAGTAATAGTTTTTGGTACACCCTATGTCATGCCATGTGAATACAAGGAGGTGACGAGCCCACGCTAGGCAGTATCACCTAAGTATCAATTCTAAAGGGTACAATACAAGTCTCTGCATTAATGGGCTAGGGCAGTCTTAAATGCCTATAGGACCCAACCTGTCAGCCACCATTAAAATGGTTTTGAAACAATTTATTGTTGAGCCATGTCACTAGTTGGGTAGGGTTACTAACATTCTGGTTATGGTATATGTTCGATACACTATACAAAGGGTGTACGATGTTATGTTATCCACATATTAGTTTATACGTTAAATGATATGTATATCATTGAGGATCGTGTTAGTGTTATGGTAACATATAATAATATGTATGTTAAACGTTTGGTATATCTCTTATGATAAAGTTATACATGTTATAGTATCCATATAATAGGTTGTATTTTAAATGATATACATTTATTGTGGATAGTGTAGTGTTTTGGTGTCCATATACTAATATGTATGATTGAACAATGTATGTATTGTTGAGGATAGTGTTAGTGTTATAGTATCCATATAATAATATGTATTTTGAATGATATATATATTGATATGGATAGTATTATGGTTATATCCATATGATAGTCTATATGATAAATGATTCATACATTGTTATGGTTAGTATTATCGATAGACTATACAATAGTCTATAGTGTATATTCCATAGTATACATTGTTGATCGGAGATAGGAGAATTATGTAGAAGTGGACGATAGATGATTAATGATAGTCTATTACGAGCTACATTATGGATAACATGTTTATTCTAAGGATTATGACAGTCCTCATCGCAATTTTCTTCAATACAAATAAGTGTATATTTTTAATCCAATAACAATAAACAAATAAAAGAATACGATAAAAGAATAAAGATGTAATTAATGGATTATCTTTGTTTTGTACTCAATGTTGAAGAATCAAGGAACTTTAATGTCCCCTAACAAAAATATTTTTTATTCAAAAATTTGGGTTACATTAAATACAGTATCAGAGATAAACGTTACAACACTTGGACCTCAGGGCAAGGCCAAAAAACTATTTTAATTCTCTTATTTATGTTGAATAAAAACTAACAAATATGTTTACTGTTACAAACATAAAAAATTGTTGGTATGTTTTGATAATGTTAGCATAGAATGAAGAAGAAATCAGACCTGAATAAAATACAAATCAATGACTTCCTAAAGAAACAGGGCATAACAAAGAAGGAAGTTCAACCACCCATGTTTTGGAAGCAATGAAGAACCTCATCGTGGAATTACAAGTGTTTAAAGAAGATAACAAAAATCTGAAAAAGGTATAGGAAGACCAGTTAGAAATAAATGAAATGATGTTGCGCATTATAGTAATAAGGAAGAGCCCAAAGGAAAATGGAAAAGAGGAAGAAGTCAACAAAAGGTCCTCTAAAAACTCTTTCCGTGAAACAAAAAATGAGAACAGTTTTTCCGAAGACACACACATGGCAGGAAAAAAAACAACTACAGGAAGAAAAATAAAACAAGTAGATCATCTGGAGGGAGAATTCAAGAAAATAAAACCATCGATCTTTGACAGAGAATCAAGGACAGGTGAAGAGGATGAAGCATGGCTACTAGGTATAAATAAATACTTCCATATTTACAACCACTCTACTAATATGAAAGTCAGAATGGCCATTTACAACTTGAAGGGAAAACCAAGTATCTAGTGCGAAGACATGAAATTGGCTAAGGGATTGAAGGATAACAAATGGAATGGTAAGATTGTAAGAAATATTTCAAGAAGCAATATTTGTCAAAAAGATATTACAAAAGAAAAACTAAGGAATTCTATGAGCTAAGACTAGAACAAATGACCATGGACGATATGATAAATAAATTTCTAGAACTATTGAGATTTGTACCATACACGAAGGAAGACAATGTAAAGATATAACCATTCTTAAGATGTCTACAATAGTTGTACAAACACAAAATTGAATTTGACAATCCCAAGACTTTGAATGAAGTTTTTATAAGGCTCGGATGTTCTATGATCAGTACAAATAGAGGTCTTAAATTCCCAAGGCATGGAAGGACAAGAAACAAGACAAAATGAATTAGCGAAAAAAAGGCTTCCAACCAGCTCCTTTCTGGAATATGGAAAAAAGTTTCCAAATAAAGGACTATCATTCCAAAAACCAGGGTGCTCAAGGGGAAGGTAGACCAGTTAACCCAGGAGTCAAGAAAGTTTGGGACAACCTGAGAGAACCATTGAAGTGTTTGGAGTGTGGAGAACCTCAGTTGAGGAGAAACTTTCCATGCTTAATTTCCACAATGAGAACTACAGTCCATAAAATGCAAGAAGCTTCTACAGTAGGAAATATGGGTAGAAGTGTGCACAAAATTAATGTAGCTATAGATGGCAGACAAGCATATCATCAATGCACTATTGTGGAGGTTGAAGGTAAAATTCATGATAACCACATTTCTATATTAATTGACCCAAGAGCTAGTCTGAGTTATGTTACTCTTGGTTTAGTTGAATAAAAAAAACTCAAGAAAGTAAATCATTTTAAGTCTTGGTTAGTATAGTTAGCAACAGGGACCAAGAGAAAAGTAACCAAATTTATTCTTGAAAGTAAACTTAGCATAGACGGTCAAATTTCAAAGTTAAATCTAAACATTTTACCTTTGAGACCTTACGATATAATCGTTGGAATGGACTGGTTAGAGAAATGTAAAGTAATTTTAAACTTTTATGAAAAGTCACTTATTTATAGAGATGGAAACAACACCATTAGGACGATACAAGGGATCAAAAAACTCATTTTGTTTAGGCAGATACTAACCATGTAGTTTAAGAAATGAATGAACAAAGGTTTCCAATTTTATGTTGTCCAAGTAACTAATCTGTTAGAAAAGGAAAACAAACCCAGTTTAAAGGACCTTACAATCCTACATGGGTTTAGAGATGTATTTGTGGATGAAATACCATAACTACCTCCAACAAGAGAGATATATTTCTCTATCAATATACTACCTGGATCTGCCCTGATAACTAAGGCACCTTATGGAATGAGTTTACCAAAAATAACGGAACTAAAAATTCATCTGTAAGAACTGTTAGATAAAGAATATATCAAACTAAGTGCACCTTGGGGAGAACTGATTCTCTTCGCTAAAAATAAATATGGGACTTTGAGACTATGCGTTGACTATCGACAACTAAATAAGATGATGATCAAGAATAAGTATCCTTTATCTAGAATTAATGACCGGTTTGACTAAGTGGGAGGAGAAAAGATCTTCTCTAAGTTGGATTTAAGATTTGGTTATCACCAAGTCTGAATAAAAGAAAAAGATATAAATAAAACAACATTTAGAACATGTTAGAGACACTATGAGTTTGTTGTAATTCTGTTTGGTCTTACTAATGTACCAATAATCTTTATGTGTTTGATGAGTAGTATATTCAGTCAATATCTGGATAAATGTTTGTTGGTGTTTATCAATGTTATTTTAGTTTACTTGAAAACAGAAGAAGAAAATGAAGAACATCTGAAAATAGTATTGCAGACCTTAAGGAAACACAAGTTGTATGAGAAGTTTGATAAGTGAAACTTCTACCAAAGAAGGATATAGTACATAGGACACGTGATATCCAAAGAGGGTACTAGAGTTGATCCAAAGAAGATAATGTCAATTTTTAGGATATTATTAGGGTTCTTTTCATTTGACTATATAACCATAGCATAAATAGGATCACTTAGAAATAAACAATCAGAAGAGACACGTCATTTATCCAGGGAAACCCTTATACGGGAGAAAACCCAGAAAAAACTTCCTTAATATAGATAGCTAGTACAATGCCAAGAGATAACTCAAACAAATACTGAAATTCCTTGCAGAAGAATGTGCCTCTCTCTCTCTCTCTTCTTTCTTATCCAATTGCAGCTTCGAACGTGTGCTCTGATGAACAAGTGAGTGTGTGTCCAAATGAGGTTCTAGCCTCTTTATTTATACATTCTGGCACGTCTGGACGAAGGTGTCTTTTCACTGGTAGGGACGAATTCTTATTTTGGGTGGTTATAACCACCTTTAATAAATTTTGGGGCCGACTTCTTATTC
Organism: Picea engelmannii; assembly: GCA_009831015.1. Lineage (NCBI taxonomy): Eukaryota > Viridiplantae > Streptophyta > Pinopsida > Pinales > Pinaceae > Picea > Picea engelmannii. The sequence goes on from ML803728.1 coordinate 22,382, forward strand.
TTAATATTACAATTAGGGTTTGACTAATCCGCAAAAAGGGATTTGGTCATTTACAATACCCAACATGATCAATCTACAAAAGGGAATTGATCCAATGAATAATACATCAATAATAATTAGAATACTTTTTGCAGTTACAATATTTAAATAGATAAAATCCATTATGGAATGGACTATCCATAAGCATGTAGCAGGAATCAGATCATTCATGGGAATTACCAGTTATTACCGAAGATTTATCAAAGGATTTTCTAGGATCACGTATAAAATTACATCCCTACAAAAAAAGGGAATAAGATTTACTTGGTCACAAAAGTGTCAGGACAACTTTGATAAATTAAAAGGAATATTAACTACAACACCTATTCTAAGGGTAGCATATCCCTATAAATATTTTACAGTTTGCATGAATGCAAGAAAATAAGGCTTGGGAGGTGTCCTAACACAAGATGGACATGTCATTTGTTACGAATCACGCAAACTGAAAGAAGGTGAATTATGTTACACATGATTTTGAGTTATGAGCCATAATTCATGTTCTGAAAATTTGGTGGCATTATTTAATGGGAAGAAGGTTTCTGCTACTAACCGACAATAGTGGTGTAAAGTTTTTATTCACTAAACCAAAGATCAACGCAAGGCAAGTGAGATGGCTATCCTTTTTAAGTAAATTTGATTTCGAAGTAAGACACTTTAAAGGAAAATAAAACAAAGTTGGAGATGCTCTAAGTCGAAGGACTAATGGACTTTATGAGATAAGTTTTAGCAAAGAAGAAAACTACATCGAACAAAGAATAAAATCTACAAGCTGTAATGATAAAAATTACATGAAAACAACAACAAAATTACAAGAAAATGCAGAAAAATTGAACAAAACAGATATGAGTTTAGATAAAAATGGACTGCTAAGGCTCAAAAATAGGTTGTACGTACCTAATTGTGCTGATTGAAAATCAAAAATTCTTCACGAAATGCAAAAAAGGTCGTATTCTAGTCATCCAGGATACCAGAAAATGATAACGTCCTTAAAAAAATTATTTGATTGGCCTAACATGAAGAGTGAAACAACTGAATATTTATCTAAATGCTTAGATTGTCAACATGTAAAGGTTGAACATTAGCATCSAGACGATCTTCTACATCCTCTACCTATACCATAATGGAAGTGGGAGATTATCTTGTTGGACTTCATCACAGGTTTGCCTAAGAATCAAAAGAAAAATGACTCGATTATGGTAATGATTGATGCACTTAGCAAATCTGCACATTTTGTACCTGTGAAGTCTACTTATAAAAAAAATAATATCGCTAAATTTTTTATGAGAGAAATATTTATATTGCATGGTGTAACATATCACTCTTGCGCACACTGAGAGAACTTATTCTTTGAGGATACTTGCGTGCAAGTGATCCGGGTCATTATATTATTTGTTGTTTTTATTATGATTATGAGATAATGTGTATTTGATGATATGTTATTTTGTTGTATTTACATCGACATGTGCTATTGAATGGGTTCGGTTGAGTGTGCAGGACTCTAGACGTTGAGGATGTCGAGGCATGGATGAAACCCCTTGTACTCTGGATCGAGTTAGGGAGTGGATTGTTAGGGTTTGAAAGTTGTTGATGTGTCATATGTAATTATGATTTGATATTATCATGTTGATTTTTATTGATAAAATGATTCGTTGTTGGATGCAGGATGATGATAACTTGTCGACCAAACTCACATTTGGATTAAAGGGGTCACACACAACAACCAGAGACATTGAGGGAGAGGAGTGGTAGCAACCCTGCCACAACCTACTAGCACTCTTATCGTGGCTCAAACTGTAGGTTAATGATTACCTAGTTCAAGAAGACCTATAATGCTATGAGGGAATACTTTTTTAATCAATCATGAAGATTCTAAGGGACGCGCAATAAGGTAGGGCACTTATTCCTTAGATACCCTTAGTCTCCCAAAAGATCACCTCACAGATTATTGGCTCCAGGGGTTTGACGTCTACCAAATTTAGTTGAGAGGTGAGTAGCACCCTTGAATCACGTAGTGCATCTTGAAGGGAATGTCGCGCGAATAAAATTGAAAGAGTTGAGTGGAACCCTTGGAGCACGTGGTGTATGCTAAAGGACATGTCATGATTTTAAATAGTAACTGAATAAACCTAGTGCCTAGAAAACTATGCCTCCTTAGGCCCTAGTCGGCCTTAAAATGAATTATGTGATAAGTAAAGTTTAATAACTAATTTTCCCTTAAGAATTGTCGCCAAGCTTACTGAATTGAAAACCTATGTCTCAGTAGAACGTTGGAAAAAATAAATCATTTAGATATATAACAGGAAGGGGGTAAAGAAAATTCAGGCATTAATAATTAAAGTGGAAATTTTAATAAAGTTTTAATTAATAAAAGGGGTATTGGTTGCTTTTATCTGAATGTGCTAATTATGAACTTAGTTATAAAAAATGGGAAACTTTAAGGAAAAGGAAAACTTAAAGGAAAGGGGGAAACCTAAGGAAAAGGGGAAACTTAAAGAAATGGAGAATCTTAAAGAAAAAGGGGAATGTCTAACTTAGTAAGGAATCTAGCCTTTGGAACTTTCTATTTATGAACTTAACTAGGAATTAAGTAAGGAGTAATTGATTTAAAAATTGTAATGGAATAATGGGACACTGATGAGCATTTTTAGGAATGCTTTTAGGTGGGTGATGGAAATAAACAAATTTAATTAATTAATAAATTTATTTTCTGGTGAACCTAGCGAATCAGACGACATGTGTATGGGGGAGATTTCTAGAAATTAATTAAATGAAATAGGAATATAATGAGGGTTTTGGGAAACTAATGAATAAGAAAATTCTATAGAAAGGATGGCAGAGGAGGAGTATGGATCACATATGGCTTGCATAATGTTACACCCTTGAATTTCATCTTGACTGAACTTTCTCTTGTTGGACTTGGGATACCCATCTCGTTTGACGAGTGGTATATCGACCTTGCGATGAGAGTTGGGTGATAACATTCTCTGGTATTGTGTGCATGGCCCCTTTTTGGCTCAGGGGGATCAGGGGGAAGAAGAGTACCCCTAGCATTCGCTAGGAGGTATGAGTGAGGTCACATCGATTGGAAAGCGAGAGTGGGATGAAGCACATGTGGGACAAAGGCTTAAGAGAATTTGTAGTGGGATATGATACTCATGTGTATATTTGTATTGCATTTTAGTTAAATTCCCTGTATATGCATCTGTTTAATGTCAAAATCGTGCATTCGCCAATGAATTAACATTTTAGTTAATTTTTGTCCTGAAAATTTATGCTTGTGAAATTTCGTTGAAGGGTAGTTAAATTATGTTCGTGCGCCTTTAGTTAACGTCCCTCTTTTGTGTTAAAGTTTATGTTTTATTTAGTGTAATACTATATAGAGATTTCATTTTTTTATTTCAGTGAATTTTTCTTGAAGATCCCAACATTTTATGAACAAAGAATTCAAAGTTATCCCAACCTTATACTCACTGTACTTTTGATTTGATTTCCAATGGCGAACTCAAACTCTGAATGTAAATGACTTCTCTACGGTTTTTTTTATTTTTTTTAATACAATTGGAAAACTTGTTTTTATCTTTGATTCCTTTATCCTTTAAGTTATTAGTATGTTCCTGAGTAGTCGACCAGGAGCTAAATTGACTATATTTCACTCTGGTGTTAAGGATTTATATTCAAATTCCCTTATTTCCTCTGCATGGATAATAATTGTACGATCCTTTCTCTGCCCAACAAGGAATTTTCTCTTCAGCATTTATTCCCTCCTCAGCCTCTGCGATTATTGTGATTTATTCTCTACAAACTCATGCTTCCAGACAATGATTTCTCTGCGATTGGTTTATTTCTTCCAACGAATTTTATGTTGTGAATGATTTAATTCTTGCTGCGAATGATTTATTTCTAGCTGCAATTTTCTTGTTGCATTTCATTTTTCTTCCTTGAGGTTGTCTCCATTTTTATCGCATGGCCAGAATGAGCCCTAGACTCAAACCTTGCCTGCATTTTGTTTTTAAACCGCTGCCCGCATTTCCTTTATCCCTTGTATGCAATTTCTTTATCAGAAATGATTAGAAAACATCTAGATTTTAAATGTCATCAACCTCTCAACAATAATTTCTTTTTCTCTAAATTGGTTACTCCTTATGATAGTTAATATATACTATTACTTCCTACTTATGAAAAGTAATGAAGGCCCACAATAACTGTGATAATGATCGCATATTTGGTTACTTATTTCGAGGGACATTTCTATAATTCAATTGAAGGGATTGGAGTATATTTTAGGAGTTGAAAACTGATAAGACTAATTTTAGGAAGGTCTTGGATACTCGTTGGCTTAGCACGATGTGTCAGTTATACAAGGATACTATGATATAGTTACCATGTTACTGCACATGTTTGATTATTCACAACACACATTGTTGCATTGGAAACTCCCTTTCCGTAGTTATAATTCCGAGACCTGGGGTTAAGTGCGCCTATATTTTAGTCCCCTTGATTAAACACACAATTTTTTTTTAAAAATGCGCAGAGATAACTTTTACCTATCCTGGGCGCATTTGTGTTTTCCATTATAATAAGAATGGTTGCAATTCATTGCATGTAATAGTTATAGCATTTTCAAAACCTTGCATTAATTTCGCAACAGGAGATTCAGGATTTAGGTATATACCTCAAACAGATGGCATGCATAACCATTCAATTTATGTAATATAGAATAATGGCATGCGTAACCATTCTTCCATGCATTTATTTCATTTACCTGGAGAACCTGTACACCAAAATATGAAGAAAACCAAATAAGAAACTTATCGAGGGAAAAACTAATTGCAAGATCTCATTTACTCCTTTAAGGTAGTAATTCTATTATATAGTCAATCCTGGTATAACCTCTACACATTGGTAACTTTATAAAGGTTTTGACATATCCTTCAACGATCTCAAGATTCCTTCATGGAACAACACTCAAATTACGATCTCATTTTTTGAATATTAACCTCTCGAATTAAGATTATAACTAATGATAATCTTCAATTATTTTGACAAGAGATTCTCAATCTTCAAGTATTGACACGTTTTAAAAATAATTTTCTGCACTATTACCACAACCAGATTATTCTCTACTCCTCTCTTAAGGGAAATCACAAAAAATGTAGATAATTACAAAAAACATATCTTATGACTACAAGGTATGGAATGTGGTTCTTTTACTTTCAAAATTTCTCTTGATGAAACTTTAGGATATAATTTTTAATGATCATAATCTATAATACTAGGGAAAAGAAACACCAACAACCTTAAGAATCACTTTTAATGATCATGCACACCATGTTATCCAACTTAGAAGTCAAAATACTCCAACAAAGAAATCATGTATGTGGAATAAAATGCGATGAGACACCAGGTTCTTATAACACAAAAATCCCATCCCTTAATCTTAATCAATAGGTTATATGTAGGCATGGAATTCACTAATGATAGTGTCTTGATAGTATTAGATCACCAAAACATTAATTAATGGGGAAAAATAAAAACAATTGATACAGAGAGGCAGACAAAACCAAATAAAAAAGGAATATCATCTAATTATTATAATGGTTAAGTTATGAATCATATCTTGTATTACTATGCATACAATGATTGTGGCCTATTTTCACCCAGATTATAATTTACAAAATTTATAAGTAAAATAAGACCAATTTAAAAGTGGATGCAAGATAGTAAATATCAGTTCTTAAATACATCTTGAATGATGAATAGTTTTTCCTTTATAAGCATGATTGACCATTAGGGAAACCTATTTTATGAAATGGTTATCCCAAGCCTTATTACCAATGATTGGATCCCTTTTAATTTAAATCTTTAATTTATTAAATTGTGTAAATGGAAGTTAACGATGTTCACCATTAAATTGAGGTCTCACTCCTTCTTTATTAGCGACTCCATTAATGTTTTAGAAGGAATCATAACATCATATTTTATCTTACCAACGTGGTTACAAGTTAATAGGTGGAAGAATCTTGTGGTAAATAGAATTGTGCCTCAATTTGGTTATTGTTGGATAGATGGTGTATGGTAGATATCTTTTGCACGCTCATAAATTTAAGGATCATTAAAGTATTGTATAATATTATATTATCTGGTGACGCGTGGCGAAAGGCCACTAAAGTTCAACTAATGTTATTTACCTTTTCACCTTGCATTTTTTATTCTTGATTGCTAATTAGTGCTCGCATTGAAGGTTCATGTTACATGTGTCAGTTGGTGTTGTTGTGCTTGTTCGATTAAGGATTGTCTTTTGGCTTGTAGGCGTTATTATTCTTTTTCTGATTGGATGTCGTATGTTTCTCCAAAATGCACGATGTGGTAGTATGATAGGTTTTTATGTTTGTATGTTGCGCAAATTGTGTGCATTGTGTTTGTCATCGAGTTGTGATGATTGAATGTATTGTTGTTATTACCTTTTTATAAAAAATAAAAAAAAATAATTACATCACATGCTGTCGTAACCTCAAGGAGTCGTTACATATGGTATGAGAGTCGATTCGACCCATGATTTGGGATCACTACAACTTCCTTTGGTTATATATTTGATTATAATGTCACTAATTAAAAAATGATTTGTATTCGGATTCGGTAATCATGGTTAGAGGATTCCATAGAGGTAGACAATGGGGTGCTAGGGGATGAGGCATGATGCCTCCAATAGAATCCACACCTATGGGATCAAAAACCCTGGTAGACGAACAGGTTTTTGGGCAAGAACAAAGAGTTGTGGGTGATGTGGTTGGTCTAATGAGGTCCTTTCAGAATATGTATGAGGCTCTGATCAGCGATTTGGACAGAGATATGGCCAGGGTGATGGCACCTCTTGAGGGTCCACCATGCACTTTGGTCGATATTGGTAGCATTCACTGCGAACTTGAGAAGGTCAAATTTCCTGACTTCTTTGGTGCCCTAGATGATGCAACCATCGAGAGGTTGTTGGAGAATATGGATATGTGCTTTGCACTTCATGAATATACCTCCAACATGAAGGTTCACATGGAGGTCTATCAACTAAAGGGGAACACTCGTCTATGGTGGAAGAATCTCCTACCACAATTAAACATGGCAATCGAAGATGTGTCATGGGAACTGTTCGAGGAACGGTTCCGAGAAAGGTATCTATCTGAGGAATTCATTGAGCATCATCCCAACGAGTTGAATGCCTTGTGACAAGGTGGACATATGGTGCCCAAGTATGAGGCCCATTTTATGAAGCGGCTTCGGTATTCTCCCCACCTGAATACTGAGAAACTTAAGGTCAACAAGTTCGTGTTTTTCCTTAATGACAACATTCTTGCAAAGGTTGGGACTTTGATTCCTCAAACCTTGCATGATGTTTTCCAAAAGGCCCTCATAATAGAGGAGGAGCTTATCAGTGGGGGTCAGAGAAGGACTCCAGCTAGACCAGTGGGGTAGGTGTCATCTAGTGTGCAAGAGCATCAGAGACCAGCTAGCCATTCACTAGGATAACATGGATTCCAGAGAGGATCCACTTTCAATACACCTCGATGGCCAATGCCTTAGCAAAAGAATTATTACTGAGGGCCACAACACCAGTAAAAGTGTCGACCACAAAAACAACAATTTAGGCCTTTTTCAGTATAACAAACTAGGGTTCTAGGCAAGTGGTTCATCTTCTTCTACTTCAAGTACCATGAGTACTTGACTGAATAAAGGGTGTTCTACATGTGGGGAGCCACATTACTAGCGTGACTTCATAGTTGAGAGGACCATGACATATGAATCATCTGGATCCACTTCCATGGGATATTTGGGCAAGGCCCATTAGATTCATGCAGTGGTGAATAACCGGTAGGAAGAGCACTAGTCAACTATGCTCGAGACATAAGGTACCATCGCTTACCATACCCTTAGTATCTTGATAGATCCAGGTGCTACCGAGAGTTTTACTTTTAGTGCATCGCTAAAAGGAATTAAGGAAATGGACGTCGAACAAGATGAGTTTAGCATTGTAGAAATGTCTTCGCGAGCCAAGAAGAATGTTGGTTGGAAGCTTACAGGTTTTATCCTTAACCTGGGAGAGTTTTTCAGTAGGGAAAACTTGCATGTCACAACCTTAGGGTATTATGACATTGTGATCAGTATGGACTGGTTGGAATCGCATGAGGCGACACTCAACTATAAGACAAAATTGTTGAGTATGGTCGATGACGAGGGACAGAGACATGTGATAGTGGGTTAGAACTAGGGAGTCTCCCTGAGCTTCATCTCTTTCTTGCCGCTATAGAAGAGCATGCACAAGGGATGTAATATTGATTCAATCCTTGAGTTAAATGAGAAAGGAATAGTGGAAGTCTTCCCTAAGAAGTTACCTCGGATGTTACCAAAGAGGGAGTTGGAATTTACCATCGACCTAAAACTGGGAACTGAGCCAAAAGAAAGAACGCCTTATTGGATGTCGACACGAGAGTTACAAGAGTTTAAAATGAAACTAAAGGAGTTGTTGGACCTAGGACTTATACTTCCAAGTGTTTCACCATGGGGTGCACCTATTATATTCATACGGAAGAAGGATGGGTCATGGAGAATCTTCATTTACTATTATCAATTGAACAAGGCAATGATCAAGAGTCAATATCTGTTTCCAAGGATTGATGATTTATTTGATCAGATGAAAGGGGTGAAGATGTTTTAAAAGATCGACCTAAGATGAGGGTATCACCAGTTAAGGATAAAATAAGAATAAATCCCTAATACCGCTTTTAAGACGAGGTTTGGACATTACGAGTTTACATTTTTATCATTTGTGCCAATGAATTCCCCAGGGGTATTTATGAGTTTGATGAAAGGGGTGTTCCATGAATACTTATACAAGTTCATCCAAGTATTCATCAAATATATTTTGATTTACTCCCAGACGATGGAAGAGAATGACGAACACCTATGCATGGTACTATACTGTCTACGAGGGAACACATTATTTGGGAAACTTCCCAAATGCTCATTTTCTCAGTCAAAGATTCATTACTTAGGGCATGTCATCTCTGGCAAAGGTATCGATGTGGATGTAGTAAAGGTCGAGGATATTATGGAATGGCCTACATCGATGAATGTCCCATAAGTGCATATCTTTATGGGTTTAGAGTGATACTATCGACAGTTCATCGAGGGTTTTTCGAAGATAGCAAATCCGATCACGAAATTGTAGAAGAGGAGAAATAAGTTTGTTTGGACTGAGAAATGTGCGAAAGAATTTCAGAAGCTCAAGGATTTGTTGAAAAAAACACCGATACTAAAGGTCTCTGACATGGATGAGGAATTATTGGTATGCACTAACGCATCCAAGGAAGGCTTAGGCAAAGTTGAGAAGGCATGAGGAGAAATATGCAACACATTATTTGGAGCTATTAGCCATTGTATATGCATTGAGATTTTGGAGACATTACCTGATTGGATGAAAATTTGAACTAAAAATGGTGCATTGCAGACTACAACACATCTTTACACAAAGAAACTTGAAAGTGTGACAATTGCATTGGTCGGAATTGTTTAGAAAGTATGATTTTGAAATTACTGACAAAAAGAGAACAATGAATAGAGTGGTTGATGCATTGAGTCAAAGACCAGGGATATTTTTGGTGATGCCTCTTCAAACAAATATACGTGAAAATATTCTAACCTTACAGCATGATGATGACTAGTATAAAGGGGTTAATGATTTTATCAGACAAAACACAATGATGGTACCAATATTTGAAGGATTTACGTTGGATGATGACGGATTATTAAGATTTAAAAATCAAACTTACGTATCACACAATGATTATTTGAGGAGTTTGATCCTAAACGAGGCTCATAGAGAAGTGTATATGGCTCATCCCAGAGTCATGAAGATGAGATCAAACCTTAAACCCTTATTCTTCTGGAAGGAAATCAAGGAAGACATAGTCAACTACGTGGAAAGATGTCTAGAATTTCAGCAGGTGAAGGTTGAACATAGACATCCAACATGATTAATACAACCAAACGCTATTTTGAAATCGAAAAGGGAGGTCATCTCAATGGATTTCATTGTTGGATTGCCACTAACGACAAGGAGACATGACTGAATTTTTATGGTAATCAACACTTTGATTAAGAGTGCTCATTTTATTCATGTGCGTACGACGTATCAGGCACCTGACATAGCTATATTTTTCATCAGTGAGATTGTCAGGATGCATGGAGTTCGTAAGAGGATTATATCTGATAGAGGATCAATGTTTACAGGATGATTTTGGACTAGTTTCCAAGAAGCCTTAGGAAGCCAACTTAACTTTAGTATTGCATACCACCCTGAAACAGATGGGAAGACTGAGCGACAAAAACAAATCTTGGAGGATATGTTGCATATGTACGTGATAGACCAAAAAAACCCTTCAGAAGAATTCTTTTCACTGGTAGAATTTGCATACAACAATAGTTATCAAAGCACCATTAAGATGGAGCCTTTCGAGTTTCTTTACGGGTGACCATGTCAGACGCATTTGAGTTGGGGTCATCTTGAGGATAGGGTCTTGGTGGGGCCAGAGTAGATTCAACAAATGGAATATCAAGTGCAAACAACAAGACAAAGGATCAAGGAAGCGCAGGATTGGAAGAAGAGTTATGCCAATGCGATCATGTCAACCGTAGTTATGAAGTTGGCGATCGAGGCTTATTGCGGATGAAAAAACGTAAGAGTTCGATCAAGTTTGGAAAAGGTGATAAACACTCTCCTAGTTTCATGGGACCCTTCGATATTGTGGAAAAGAAGGGGCCCATTTCCTATCAACTAGACTTGCCTAATTCTTTTAGGTGTATGCATGATTTTTTTTGCGTATTTTTTTTGATACATTATGTTAGTGATCCTACACATGTTATTGACTTGATTTCCTTCAGGTATCAGATGAGGGTTCTCTTACGGTGGATCCAATCCCCATATTGGTCCATCGCATTCGACAGCTACAACGTCGGACAGTAGATCAGGTTAAGGTCTGGCACTTACAGATTGTGAAACTTCAGGACGAAGTTTAAAACAAGAGGGGGTGTATGTAAATCCTTCTCTTGCACACACTGAGAGAACTTACTCTTTGAGGAAAATTGTGTGCAAGTGATTGGGGTCATTATACTATTGTTTTTTTTTATTATGATTATGAGATATGGTGGATTTGATGATATGTTATTTTTTTTATTTACATAGATACGTAATATTGACAGGGTTCCCCTGATTGTGCAGGACTTTGGAAGTTGAGGATGTCGAGGCATCGATGAAACCCCTTGGACTCTGAATCGAGCGAGGGATTGGATTTTTAGGGTATGAATGTTATTGATGTGACATAATTACTTATGATTGGATATTATGATGTTGATTGTTATTGTTGACATGATTCAGTGATGGATGTAGGGTAATGATAGTTTGATGACCAGAATCACATGGAGTAACGGGGTCATGCACGACAATCACAAACATTGAGGGAGAGATGTGGAAACAACCCTTCCACAACCTACTAGCACTTTCATCATGGCTCAAACTGTAGATTAACAATTACCTAGTTCGAGAAGACCCATGTTTCCATGAGGGCAGACTATGACAGTCACTCACGATGATTCTAACGGTTGTGCAATAAGGCAGGGTCCTTATTCCTTAGAGACCCTTAGTCTCCCACAAGATCACCTGACGGAGTATTGACTCCAGGGTTTTGACGTCTACCAAATTTAGTCAAGAGGCGAGTGGCACCCTTGGAGCACGTATTGTGTCTTGATGGGCATGTTGTGTGAATAAAATGAAAAGAGGTGAGTGACACCCTTGGAGCACGTGGTGCATCCTGAAGGGCACATCGTGATTTTAACTAGTATGTGAATAAACCTAGTGCCTAGAAAACTATGCCTCCTTAGGACTTGGTTGGCCTTAAAATGAATGATGTGATAAGTAAAGTTTAATAACTAATTTTCCCTTAGGAACTTTCACCAAACCTAGTGAATTGAAAACCTAGGTCTGAATAGAACCTTGTAACAAAAAAACTCTATTTAGACATATAACACGAAGGGGGTAAAGAAAATTCAAGAATTAATAATTAAAGTGGAAATTTTAATAAAGGTTTAATTAATAATTCAATTGGAAATGTCATCAACCTCTCAACAATAATTTCCTTTTCTCTAAATTGGTTACTCCTTCTGACAGTTAAGATCTACTACTGCTTCCTACTAGTAAAAAGTAATGAAGGCTCGTAATAACTGTGATAATGATCGCATATTTGGTTACTTATTTCCAGGGGAATTTCTTTGATTCATTCAAAGGGATTGGAGTATATTTTAGGATTTGATAATCTTATGAGACTAATTGCAGGTAGGTCTTGAATACTCATTGGTTTTGCGCGATGTGCGAGTTATACAAGGATATTGTGATACAGTTACCGTGTTACTGTGCATGTTTGATTATTCACAACACACATCATTGCATTGGAAACTCCCTTTCCATAGTTATAATTATGAGACCTGAGGTTAAGTGCGCCCAACTTTTAATCCCCTTGATTAAACACAAAACAATTTTAAAAAAATGTGCAGAGATAATTCTTACCTATCCCGGCCGAATCTGTGTTTTTTATTATAAACATAATGGTTGTAATTCATTGCATTTAATAGTTATAGCATTTTCAAAACCTTGCATTAATTTCACAAATGGAGATTGAAGCTTTAGCTATATACCTTGGACAAATGGAAGGCATAATT
>ML803728.1:153191-179622 GCA_009831015.1 Picea engelmannii
TTATTTCAAAGTTCACTGAAAATTTAATATTCTAAAATTTGAGGATATTACATCCACTCCTCCTTAAGTACAACACTATCCTCAGTGTTCATTCCTCTCTCAAAATAGGGTTGGATAAGATTTCTGCAAATCTTCTTCCAATTCCCAAGTGGCCTCGTCAGGGCTAAAGTGCTTCCATTGCACTTTTACCTATGCGATGGCTATGTTCTGTAGTATTGTTTCTTTCCTATCCAGAATGCACAGAGGTTCTTCTTGGAACTCTTCTTTTGGTTCCACCTGCAACATGTTCCAATCAATGATGTGAGTAGGATCATGAATATACTTTTTTAATAAGGAAATATGAAAAACATTATGAACTATTAAGTTTGCAGGAAGTGTTAGTTGATACACCATGGGTCTGATTCACATTTAAATATCAAAGGGGACAAAAAACTTGGGCGTCAACTTTGAACAATTTCCTAGATTTAGAGAGCTCCTCCTTGATTTGACTTTCATATATACATGGTCCCCAATTTGAAATTCCTGGTGTCTCCTTTTTAAATCTGTGTATCTTTCCTGTCGTTATTGAGCCTCCTTTAAATTTTTGTGTACCCTTTTTACCATTTTCTCCATTTCCTGGACCATTTTCGGTCCCATCATAAGCCTGTCAACTAGATTATCCCACCTAATCAACGTTGTCCATTTCCTCCTATATAATGCTTCAAAGGGACTCATCTTGGTTGATGTGTGATAGACATTATTGTAAGAAAATTCAACTAAGTGTAGGTACTCCTCCCACTTAGTTGATTTCGTTCTCACATACATTCGTAACATGTCTTCTACAATCTGATTCGTTCATTCAGTTTGTCCATTCATTTGTGGATGGTAGATTGTGCTGAAATTCAGGTTAGCATCCAATCCTGCAAACAATTATTTCCAAAACTTTGATGTAAATTTCACATCTCTATCAGAGATCACCATCTTAGGAATTCCATGTGTAATGACCCCCCGAGGTTACGACAACATGCAATGATTTTTTTTATTTTTTTATAGAAAGTTAATAACGAAAATGCATTCAATCATCGAAGCTCGATGACGAAAACAATGCACACAATTCATGCAACATACAAACATAACAACCTAACATACTAGCACATCGTGGAGCTGGGAGAAACATACGAAATCCAATCAGATGAAGAATAATAACACCTACAAGCTAAAAGAAAATCCTCATTCAAACAAATGCAACAACACCAACCAACACACATAACACGAACCTTCAATGGGAGCAAGAATTAAAAATCAAGAATCAACAATGCAAGGAGCACAAGTAAATAACATTAGCCGAAATTTAGTGGCCTTTCATCGTGCATCACTAGATAATCTAATATTAGACAATACTTTAATTAACCTTAAATTTATGAGCACACAAAATATATCTGCCATACACCATCTATCCAAAAAATAACCAACTTGAGGCGCAATTCTATTTATCATAGGATTCTTCAACCTATTAACTTGTAATCACGTTGGTAAGATAAAATATGATGGAATTATTCCTTCTAAAACATTAATGGAGTCTCTAATCAAGAAGGACTGACACCTCAATTTAATTGTGAACATCGTGAACTTCCATTTACACAATTTAATAAATTAAAGATTTAAATTAAAAGGGATCCAATCATAGGTAATAATGCTTGGGATAACCGTTTCCTAAAATAGGTTTCACTAAGGGTCAATCATGCTTATAGAAGAAAACCTATTTATCATTCAACATGCATTTAAGAACCAACATTTACTATCTTGCATCCACTTTTAAATTGGTATTATTTAGCTTATAAATTTTGTAAATTATAATCTGGGTGAAAATAAACCACAATCTTCATATGCATAGTAATACATGGTATCATTCATAACTTGACCATTATAAGAATTATATGACATTCCTTCTTTATTTGGTTTTGCATGGCTCTTTGTATCAATTGATTTTATTTTTCCCCATTAATTAATGTTTTGGTGATCTAATACTATCAAGACACTATCATTAGTGAATTCCATGCCTACATATAACCTAATGATTAGGATTAAGGGATGGTCTTGTTGTGTTGTAAGAACCTAGTGTCTCATCGCATTTTTTTCCACATACATGATTGCTTCGTTGGAGTGTTTTGACTTCTCAGTTGGTTGACATGGTGTTCATGATCATTAAAAAGGATTCTTAAGGTTGTTGTTGTTTCTTTTCCCTAGTATTATAGATCATGATCATTAAAACTTATATCCTAAAGTTTCATCATGAGAAATTTTTCGCGACTTCCCTTAAGATAGTTGTAGATAATAATTTGATTGTGGTAATAGTGTAGAAAATAATTTTAAAAACATGTCAATACTTGAAGATTGAGAATCTCTTGTCAAAATAATTGATGATTATCGTTATTTAGAGTCTTAATTCGAGAGGCTATTATTCAACAAATGAGATCATAATTTGAGTGTTGTTCCACGAAGTAATCTTGAGATCGTTGAAGTAAATCTCAAAACCATGAACAAAGTTACCAATGTGCAGAGGTTATACCAAGATTGACAACCTAGGTGAATTACTACCTTAAAGGAGTAAATGAGATCCTCCAACTAGTTTTTCCCTCGATAAGTTTCTTATTTGGTTTTCTTAATATTTTGGTGTACAGGTCCCACAGGTAAAAGAAATAAATACATGGAAGAATTGATATGCCTGCCATTATTCTATATTACATAAATTGAATGGTTACGCCTACCATTTGTCTGAGATATATAAATAAAGATTGAATCTTCTGTTGTGAAACTAATGCAAGGTTTTGAAAATGCTATAACTATTATAGGCAACGGATTACAACCATTATGTTTATAATGGAAACCACAAATTCTCCTTGGATAGGTAAAAATTATCTTTGCGCATTTTTTAAAAATTGTTGTGTTTAATCAAGGGGATTAAAATATGGGCAAACTTAACCCTAGGAAAGGATGATTCTAGTGGCTAAATTTCGCTCATGGGCTAATTTTCCATGGTTTTCCCAAAAATGATATTCGTTATTTTAAAAATGATTCGCCCAAATTCTATGGAATCAAATTATGTTACCTTAAAAATCGCCATAATTTTATAAAAACTATATAAAATACTTAGAAATTTGATTTTTTTACAAAAAATCACCAATCATTTATATGTAGCATATGAAGGATTAGTAAGATTCACCAAGGTTTCTAAATTTTAAAATAAATTTCCATCCTTAAAATCATCCCTGACCCTAGGTTTCAGAATTAGAACTACGGAAAGGGAGTTTCCAGTGCAACGATGTGTGTTTTGAATAATCAAACATGCACAGTAACATCATAACTATATCAAAATATCTTTGTATAGCTTACTCATTGTGCTAAACCAACAAGTATCCAAGACCTTCCTGCAATTAGTCTCATCCGTTCGCAACTCCTAAAATCTACTCCAATCCCTTCAAATGAATTACATAAATGCCCCTGTAAATAAGTAACCAAATATGTGATCATTATCACAGTTATTACGGGCCTTCGTTACTTTTTATAAGTAGGAAGCAGTAGTAGATATTAACTGTCATAAGAAGTAACCAATTTAGAGAAAATGAAATTATTGTTGAGAGGTTGATGAAATTTAAAATCCAGATGTTTCTATTCATTTTCGATAAAGAAATCGCATACAAGGGATAAAGGAAATGCATACACCATTTTAAAAACAAAATGCAATCAAGGTTTGACTATGGGGCTCAGTTTGGCCATTCAAGAAAAAAGGATACAACCTCTAGAAAGAAAAACAAAATGCAACAAGAAAATTGCAACCATAAATAAATCATTTGCAACAAGAATTAATTCATTCGCAACATAAAATTCACTGCAAGAAATAAACCAATTGCAGAGAAATAAAATGTTTTGAGAACTGGAGAGACATCCAAAAAATCATTGTTGTGGAAGCAAGAGTTTGCAGAGAATAAATCACAATAATCGCAAAGGATGAAGAGGGAATAAACGCTCAGGAGAGAAAGGATCGTATAGTTATTATCCATGCATAGAAAAGCAGTGCATTTGAATCTAAATCGTTAACACTAGAGTGAAATATAGTTGATTCGTCTCCTCGTCGATTACTTAGGCATGAACTGATAAATTAAAGGATAAAGGAAAAAAAGATAAAAACATGTTTTCTCTTTGTATTAGAAACAATAAAATAAAATGCAGAGAAGTCATTTACATTCAGATTGTGGGTTCACCGTTGGAAATGAAATCAAAAGTACAGTGAGCATAAGGCTGGGATAACTTTCAATTCTCTGTTCACAAAATGTTGGGCTCTTCAAGACAAATTCTCTAAAATAAAAAAATGAAATCTCTAGATAATATTACATTGAATAAAGAATAAACTTTAACACAATAGAAGGACCTTAACGAAAGGCATAGGAACATAATTTAACTACCCTTCAACCAAATTTCACAAGCGTAAATTGTTAGGATAGAAAATTAACTAATTTTTAACACAGTGACACATGCGTACTTTTGACGTTAAAGAGATGCATATACAGGGAATTCAACTACCATTCAATACAAATATACACATGCGTACCATATCCCACTATGAATTCTTTGAATTCATTGTCTTTCACGTGGTCCATCCAACTTCCTCTTGCCAACTGATGTGACCTCACCGGTACCTCATAGCCAACGCTAGGGGTACTCTTCTTCCTCTTGACCCCCCAAGACGCAAAGTGTCCATGCACACAATACTCGAGAATGCTATCACCCAGCTTCCCTTGAAAGGTCGAGCTACCACTTGTCACCCAAGCTGGGTATCCCAACTCCCACAAGAGAAAGTTCAGTCAAGATGAAATTCAGAAGCATAATGTTACGCAAGATAGATGTGATCTGTACTCCTCCTCTGCCATCCTTTTTATAGAATTTTTTTAGTCATTAGTTTCCCAAAACCCTCATTATATTCCTTTTTCATTTAATTAATTTCAAAAAAACTCCCCTGTACATATGTCGTCCGATCCCCTAGTTGCACCAGAAAATCAATTTATTAATTAGTTAAATTTCTCTATTTCCCTCACACACCTAAAAGAATTCCTAAAAATTCTCCTCGGTGTCCTATTATTCCCTTAAAATTATTAAATGAATTATTCCTTACTTAATTCCTAGTTGAGTTCATAAATAGAAAGTTCCAAAGGCTAGATTCCTTACTAAGTCAGAGATTTCCCTTTTTCTTTAAGTTTCCCCTTTTCCTTAGGTTTCCCCCTTTTCTTTAAGTTTCCATTTTTCTTTAAGTTTCCCCTTTTTTATAACTACGTTCATAATTAGCAGGTTTAGACAAAAACAACCAATACCCCTTTTATTAATTATTAAAATTTCCACTTTAATTATTAATGCTTGAATTTTCTTTACCCCCTTCCTGTTATATGTCTAGATAGTTTTTTTTTGTTCCAAGGCTCTATTTAGACCTAGGTTTTCAATTCACTAGGCTTGGTGACAGTTCTTAAAGGAAAATTAGTTATTAAACTATACTTATCACATCATTCATCTTAAGTTCGACCAGGTCCTATGGAGGCATAGTTTTCTAGGCACTAGGTTTATTCACTTACTAGTTAAAATTGTGATGTTACCTTCAAGATGCACCACATGCTCTAAGGCTTCCACTTGGCTCTTTTCATTTTATTCATGCAATGTGCCCTTCAAGATGCATTAAGTGCTTCAAGGGTTCCACTCACCTCCTGACTGAATTTAGTAGACGTCAAACCCCTGGAGTCAATACTTCGTCAAGTGATCATGTGGGAGACTAATGGTCTCTAAGGAATAAGGACCCTTCCTTATTGTCCAACCCTTAGAATCATGATGAGCGACTGTCATATTCTTCCCTCACGACATCGTGGGTCTTATCTAACTAGGAAATCATTAATCTACAGTTCGAGACATGGTAGAAGTGCTAGTAGGTTGTGGCAGGGCTACTGCCATACCTCTCCCTCAATGTTTCTAGTTTTCATGCGTGACCCCTTTACTCCAAATGTGAGTCTAGTGGACAAGCTATAGTCATCCTACATCCATCAAAAAATCATGTCAGAAATAACAATCAACATCATAATATCAAATCATAAGTACATATGTCACATCAATAACATTCAAACCCTAGCAATCCACTCCCTCACTCGATACAAAGTCCAAGGGGTTTCATCGATGCCTTGACATCCTCAACACCTAGAGTCCTTCACAATCAGGAGAATCCAGTCAATAGAACCTATCTATGTAAATAAAACAAAATAAAATGTCATCAAATCCACAATATCTCAAAATCATAATCAAAACAACCAATAGTATAATGACTTGGATCACTTGCACACAAGTGTCCTCAAAGAATAAGTTCAATCAGTGTGCACAAGAGAGGGATGTTACATACACACCCTCTTCTTTTAAACTTCATCCCGAAGTTTCATAGTATGTAACTTTCTATATAAAGTGTATCACAGTATCATATGTCTAGTTATCAAACAAAAATGGAAACTTCTATCGCATATCATATGCATCCTTCAAGATCACCGAGTGAGGACTATAGTTCTCCCACTGCACCTTGACCTGATATACTGTCTGACATCGTAGTTGTCAAATGCAATTGTCTAGGACGTGGATTGGCTCCTCCATAAGAGCACCCTCATATGATACCTGCAAGGAAATCAAGTCAATAACATGTGTAGGATCACTAACATAATGTCTCAAAACCTATACGTGAAAAACATCATGCATACACCTCAAATAATTAGGAAAGGATAGTCAATAGGCCATGGGCCTCTTCTTTTCCACAATCTCAGAGGGTCCCATGAACCTAGGAGAGAGTTTAGAACCTTTTCCAAACTTGATCAAACTCTTATGAGGTTTCACCCGCAAGAAGACTCGATCGCGAACTTCATAACTATGGTCGACACGATGCATATTGGCATAACTCTTTTTCCGATCTTGTGCTTCCTTGATCCTTTATCTTATTGTTTGCATTTGATATTCCATTTCTTGGATCTCTTCTGGCCCCACCAAGACCCTATCCTCAAGTTGATCCCAACTCAAAGGTGTCTAACATGGTCACCTGTAAAGAAACTCGATAGGCGACATCTTAATGGTGCTTTGATAACTGTTCTTATATGTAAATTCTACCATTAGAAGGAATTATTCCCAACACTTTTGTTCATCCATCACATACGTATGCAAAATATCCTCCAAGATTTTTTATTTTTTCTTTGTTTGCCCATCTGTTTCCAGGTGATACTCAGTAGTAAATTTAAGTTGGGTTCCCAAGGCCTCTTGGAAACTAGTCCAAAATTTTCATGTAAACACTGATACTCTATCATATATAATCCTCTTAGGCACGCCATGCAGCCTCACAATATCACTGATGAGACATATAGCTATGTTAGTTACCTAATATGTAGTATGCACAGGAATAAAATAATCGCTCATCATCAGACTTTCGACTACCAAAACAATAGAGTCATGTCTCCTTGAAGTCAGTGGAAATGAAAAAATGAAATCCATAGAAATGACCTTGTTACCCATAATTTTGGTCGTCATGATGATGTATTGATGATGGTGTACTTAGGCTCTTCATTAGAACTTTCTGCTGAGAAAAGTTACCTTCATCTCTTTCCATAAATCACATTTTCGAGGAAGGTTCGCAGGCTACCAATATATTTGCCTGCGATAATGCATCATTCTCACAGGCTGCCTTAAGCCAAGGTGCGATAAGTTCACACTGTGTCTAACTAATAGGGTGTGGAATCTTTCTAAAGAGGGGAAAAAGATGAATTCTCGAAGCTTCTAGAAGGGAATCTTCGAGAAGGGTGAGATGGCATTCGAATGGTTATCTAAGTACTAGCTTTCCTGATATTTTGGGATCATTCTTATCTAAGTAAATAATTCATTGTCTTCTATACACTGAGGGGATTCTCATGGAAAAGGTTAGAAGAAAAGAAGCAAGAGATTTATTGGAGAATTAGTGGAAGACTATGTGAAGGACTGATGCTACAACAGCTAAAGAACTCTAGCAAGTTTATCAAAAGTGGTTGATCTTCTTCATGCAAGTGAGCAAGTGTGTGTGTCAGAGCTAAGGGCCATTGAAAGGAAGTTTGCAACATCAAGGCTCAGGTTGTAACCTTTACTTTCCATCAATATAATACAATAATGTGTCCCTTTCCCATAAAGTTAGCTTCACTTTATTGTATAACTCCTTGATCATATACATAGATTAACTGTTGAATAGATTGTGTTTCTTTCACTCTGGTTGGTTTGTATTGTTTTGATATTGACTGTACGAGAGCACTGGAGCAAAGCAGGAGAAACAAAGACCAAGGAATGTGATCATAAGGTATGTTATTTGATCGTATCTTCTAGTATATTCAATGGTTAAAATCTAGGGAAAGAGTATCATTCTGTCTTGCTTTGTTCTAGATCCAGGTGGATCTAGGCAGATCGGTTTGTGTCCGCACTTACACATTTATCCAATAAAAAAATTAGCGACTCCACTAGGGAAATCCCTTTTTCTTTGTGGCCTTTTTGTCTTTTTCTGTGTCCATTTGCTCTAGTTTCATATTTCTCTTGTTTTATTAGTCTCTAAGTCTTCATGATATCCTGATAGACCTTCTGGGCCCGGAAGCTTTTATCAATTTTACTTCAATTTTCAAAATTTTTGTTATGTTCAGGAGTTCTCGCACTGCACTCCATTGTAGCCTGCGAGAATTGATCAGGTTTGCACCCGGCACATAGGTTTCAGTGCGAGGTTCTCGCACCTTGCTAAAGGGTTTCCTGCGAGAATCATAGATTCTCGCATTGTGTAATATTGCTCACCTGCGAACACGTTTTTGCAAAAATTTTGAAATTAAGTTTTGGTCTTTCTAACTACCCAGATTAGTTGAATTGCCTCTTATGAGTTTATTAGACCATTGATTGATATATTTTTTTCTTTAGTTTGATTGTGTGAATAGTTTTAGAGTTTCAAGGTTTTTCTTGTCCTTTGTGTCTTGACTTTCGTTTCTTGACTCTTTTTGGAAAAACCATTCTCTCTGACTTCAGATTCTAAGTGTGCTTGATTGGTTGAGAACCAGTGATTGGTTGAAAGTTGACTACTTGGTTTTTCTCATTTTCTTATTAGTTTGAAAGAACATTTTCGTTTGCATTTAGAAATTGGTTTTCTCTTTATTTTTTCTTTCGTTGAAAGAGTAGATTGGGTTATTTGCTTGTTCATTGATTTGAATTTCATACTCTCATTGTCATAGTTTGAGTCCTTTTGAAAAGTGAACAAATAAGTTTTTCTTTCAAAAAAAATTCTTTTCGTTTTAGAAAACTTTGAAAATCAAATTATTGAGCTTATTGAAGTATTTGAAAAGACACCTAGAGATTGTCATTTGATGAATGATTGTTTGCATTGACATTTGAAAAGAAATTTTGGATTGTAGTTTAAGGTTGATTTGAACAAATTTCTCTCTCCCATACATAGGATTCATTGAACGAAAAGTGTTATATTTCATTCTCATCCTTGCATTGTTTGGGTCAGAGTCATACAACATAAGTTTCACTTCCATTACCTTTGAGCAAACAACAACTCTTAAAAACTTTGCGTAATCTTAAAATTTATCTAGTAACTCTTTTCTATGGATATTTTACACCAACATTTAGTTAGGCTAGTGCTTTGGAGTAGGAAGAGATATACACTCTCCAAAAGATCAAAACACACAGTAGCATATTGAGTTAGGGAGTGTTAAATTCCATTTACAACATATTGTCCTGGGAAGCCCTTCTAAAACAAGGGTCAAGCACTAGGTCACATTGGTGTTGGCAAAGTTACTCACCCTGCTTGGTTGACATCAGTATAGAGATTGCACGTATTATGGGGGTCACTTAGAGGTATACCCATAATGATGAGTGGAAGCCTTTTGAGTTGATTTCGAGCTAGATACCCTGCCTTTGAGTGTGGATCGGACTGACGACTATTCCCCCAGGATTTACTGTTGTTGGTGGTAACCTTAGTGGCCTATCTCTCTAGGTTCTTACCCAAGGTGACTGTGGAGGGGAAAGTCTTCACAGTACCTGGAATTGACGTTGATCAAACTCACTCGGGCTCCTTGGAGGCTATACCCACGATTATGTGTGGGATCTTGCACCAAGGTGTAAGTCTATTAAGCAGGTCATCAACTTAACTTTTCCATCCTAGCCCCACCACTTCTCGTCTTGTTGTTATGAGGTTAGATTTCATCACCAACTAGCGGCTTTGATATTAGAAGATTTTCTTTACCTGGTGATTGCTTCCTAGATTTTGTTTACTAGTGTGTGTTGTTTATTTCTCGAAGTTGACCATAGGAATTTCTTCGCGGATCTTGTCACTCATTTACAATTGCTCCCCCATGACGTTCATGTAGAATGCAAGGTTTATCTCCAGAGCATCAGGACGGTTCTCAATCCTTGCCTACTAGTACACTTGAGGGCTCTCCTCATCAGAGTGAAGTCCCAATTGTTACTCCACCACATATGGAAACAAGTGATGTCCCAGTTGTCACCACACCACAAGTAGAATCCACTGAATCTCTAGAACCTTTTCGAATTACCAATACTAGAGAGGATTATCGCATTCATCATGGTGAACGACCTTTTTTGCGATTAAATTCTTCTGAAGAAGCAGTTGTTACATCTTCTTAATCAACCATTGGGCCTTCTCCCAGTGTAGTAGAACAAGATCCTTTTTGGTCAGGCGATTTCCGACGAGTCCTTTTTGGTACTGAATCATCTACCGTCTATGAAATCAACCCTCTGGTGTTTTCTGAGATAGAAACTACATCGGTGACTACCACTTATCACTTTTTTCTCCCTCCCGAGATGGCCCATCTCGCGAATACTACGAGTGTCCAAACTAGAATTACTGCAGCTAGGCTTGCTCCTATCAATACCCAGTGAATGCCTGATGTCAACCCGACATTACCACTCAGTTACCATGCATTGAATGCATTGTTGAATGCTTCTTATCCAACACCTCCGCAAACCCTAGCCGGTTCTCCAGGTGGTCCTCCCTTTCGTGGGCACCCTATTCTCAGTTTTATTTCGACACTCCCTCAATTTCCTTCTGGCATTCCTAATCCCAGTGGCACGATACCATCCATTACATCAAACTTGCAGATTCCCCTTGGTGGATAGGGTGGTACCACTCAACTTCCTTTTACTGGACATATTCCATATACTACACAACCTTTGGTTGGAACACAATTTCCGGTTGGAACACCATCTACGATAGGGGGACCAACCCCACCTTTTGGACAAAATATACCTACTGCTTTGGCCCAGTATTGGAATCAGATTTTACAAAATCCTCCTCAAAAAACAACTAGGGGGAAACAAACTGTCCCTCCCATAGGCCAACCATATCCAGGTATACCCAATCCTATTTGGGGTCAGGGTCAAAATTCTCAACCTCAGGTCCCTACTCAAACTCAAGGTTATAATCCTTAGAACTACTATCCTCTTCAACCACCACCGAATTAGACGGGGTCTTCCCACTATGGGCAGACTGCGTATGGACCTACTAGCTTTCCCACTAGGCTTCCACCCCAAAGTCACTAGTACCCACAAGTGAATTGACAATTGCCTTGTCCTACTACTTTGGATTTGCCATATTTGTCTAGGATTCTAAATGATCCTATTCATCACTCTCCCCAATGGCCTTTTATTCCAGCCAAGCTTCCATCGGACATTCCTAAATTCGATGACAAGGTGGGAGAGGACCCAAATAATCATGTTATGAATTTTCACTTATGGTTTTCATCCAACTCGTTGATGGATGACTCTATTCGTCTACGTCCTTTTCAATGAACCCTTATCGGTTCTTCTGCGAAGTGGTATGTTGAATTGCCATGAGGTTTCTTTATTGATTTCAACACCCTAGCTATGGATTTTCTTACACATTTCCAGTTACTGATCTGTTATGATACTGGGACTGAGATTTTGACTTCCTTCAAATAGACTAAAGGCACTCATATCTCGAATCATATCCATGAGTGGCAAAGGAGACAATGTCTCATTAAACTTGAACTCCCTGATTAGTTACTGGCAAAATGGTTTACAAAATCCTTCATGAATGAAATTGGTAAAGACATTTCCATTGGTGGTGTTGTTACGTAGGAGTAGACTATAAGTCGTGCTCAATATCTTGATCTCGTTTATTGGCAAATGGGAAAACTTTACGATTTTCTACCTGAATTACCTCATCCTGGTACTTCCAGAACTTCAACTACTCCAGCTGCTTCGCATGCAGCCGATGGTGTGATTGGTACTACCCATGCCCACTCACATTCTGTTTCAAGTACAACCCCTAAATCTACCTCTTCTAATGTTCAAAATTCTCCGTCTCTTGCCACTTCCACCGGTAAAACTTCTGAGGTGAACGTTGTTCAATCTACATTGACTAGTAAAAATAAATCAAAGAAAGGGAGAGGAAAGAATAAGCAGGGTAAAAATAGTAATCAAACTGAGAAAACTAAAACCCCTCCTGTTGAAGATTAGGATAAGTGCAAGCCATAATATCCTTCCCTTATCTGTGGTGGCAATCACTACATAATGGATTGTCCACGACGTGTCGAGGTTACTAAGTTCCTTCAAGGAACGTCGAAACCCTCTACGTCGACAGTCTTGTCCCAACCCTTCCTGTCTCAACAACAGGCTCAGTTGGTAATCCATCACCAGCCATCTACTTCTACGACATCATATGTTTTGATGTGTACTAGTGATTCTAAGAAAACTAACGTTACACTCACGACTAGAGCCAAAGACTGTACTCCATCTAAGGAGAAGGTTGATGATTTACCTCCTGCTTTGGTACATCCCTCTCCTCTGACTCCACCTACGAACGGTCCTCTTCATCTTGAACGATCTAACATTGATACAGTTCTGCTACCACCCCCGAAAGGTGTCGTTAAGAAGTCGACCTTCAATCCTCATGCTCGTGCAGCCCAGAACTATATCATTGTAGAATATCTGGCCCAAGCACCTTCAGCAATGTCTGCCCTTGAAGTCCTTCAGTCTTGTCCTGCACAATGGAGGGCTCTGTTGAAAGCTATAGGTGGAATTGATCCAAAAGATACGAATATAACAGTCTTTGACTTGGAAGATCATATTCCAAGGTTACCCCCTTAGCTTGCGTTCCAGATACAAGTTGTTGTTTCTGACATGAAAATTTGTTGAACTGTTATCGATGAGGGTTCCTCTACGTGTGTAATGTCTTTTTCTTGTTGGAAAGCCATCAACTCTCCTCATTTAAATGAATCACAAAATACTCTGAAAGCCTTTAATGGATCTGGTTTTAAGCCATATAGTGTTCTTCCATCGTTTATTGTTACTTTATAAGGTAAGACACTCCAAGTTGAAGTGGAAGTCTTCGATGCTCCCCTTGATTATAATCTGTTGCTTGGTCGTAGCTGGATAGATTCCATGCGTGCTGTTGTTTCAAGACTTTTCCATGTAGTACATTTTCCTCATCAAGGAAAAGTTGTTACATTTGACCAACTTTCCTTCTTTAATTTTGATACTCGTACATGTAACGTAGTGTTTATAGCTAAAACCCCGCTGAGTTATGAGAATTTTGGTGTAGGCCTTTTGAAAGACTCTTCGTTAATGGGTACTTTCCCCATTCCACCACCGCCCTATGTTCCACGCCCATCTATTTCTTCTATCAACATGATCTCCACCATACCTCATGAACTTCCTGTGTCTTCTAACCCTTCGATAGTCCCCAACCCTGGAGATCACACTCGTTTCGGTGACGTTATGCCATTAAGCCCGGTTGAATCTGCTTATCACGCCATTCAATCGACGACACCTTCTACACCCTCTCTTGACAAGTTGTCTCCTGATCCTTTCCGTGTCATCTTTCCCACTAATGAGATGATCATGTTCGTCATGGAGGACACCCCTTGGGACGATGGGCATCATCGTTCCATACTATTTATGGAACAACACACTCTCGAGAACTACCAATGGATTTTGACTCCATCGACTGTTGTTGTCATATCAACCGTTTCTGGCTCTACACATGATGTGTTTGTCGAAGGGAACCTCAGTAATATATCTCCCACGATTCCCATTGATATATCCATTAAACCAGGGATAGTTGAAAATGTTCATATTGGAGCTTCGAGTTCTCCAGATGAAATCGTCACCTATACATCCCTGTTCAAAGAATTATGTGATATCTTCGCCTGGAGTTACGAAGAGATCCCCGGTATCAACCTTGCTATTTTTGTACATGAGATAAAGATGTACCCCATAGCTAAACTAGTCCGGCAGTGCCTTCGTCCAGTCCACCCACGTAAAGTGGCGGCTATCAAGCTTGAGGTTGAAAAACTTCTCAAAGTCGACTTTATTTATCCCGTGGCTCTGACAGAATGGGTTTCCAACCCTCTACTGATTGATAAGAAAGGAGGCAGTATTCGTGTATGTGTTGATTATAGGGATATTAACAAATCCTATCCAAAAGACAACTTTCCAACCCCTTTCATCGACGAGATTGTCAATGACTCTGCCAGAAGTGAAATCTTTTCTCTCATGGATGGTTTCTCTAGCTATAATCAAATTAACATCTCTCCTGAGGACCAACATAAAACAACTTTTATTTTTCCTTGGGGTACTTTCTCCTATGGGAAAATTCCCTTCGGTCTTAAGAACACTGGCACGATGTTTCAACGTGCTATGTCTTATGCTTTTCATGATATAAAGCATATCGTTCAACCCTATTTGGATGATTTACCAGCTCATTCTTTACGCCGAGTTGATCACCCCACTCATCTTCGAGTAATTTTCGTTCATTGTTGGTTCTATCGCATTCGTTTAAATCCTCATAAATGTGTTTTTTTCATAGAATTTGACTGTCTTCTAGGTTTCATTGTTTCACATCAAGCGATCCGGGTAGATCCTCTTAAGGTTGAGGTGATTCTTAATCTCCCTCCTCCTTCTACACTGCACCAGTTGCAAAGTTTGTAGGGGAAAGAAAACATTATTCGTCGTTTCATCCCTAATTACGTCGAGATTACTCGTGGTTTTACATAGCTCCTAAAGAAAGATTCATAGTTTGTCTGGGATGTTGTTGCCAACAATTCTTTTGAGGCTTTGAAGTTGTCCCTCACGAGAGCTTCGCTTCTCTTCTCTCCTGATTATAGTCATGATTACTTTCTTTATCTTGTTGCCTCTGAGTATACCATTGGCATGGTTCTCGTTCAAGAGGATGATGCACACAATGAACATGTTATTTATTACTTGAGTTGAAGTCTGACATCAACTAAAATCAAGTATCAACATGTTGAAAAACTGGCCTTGGCTGCCATTCAAGCTATTCAACACTTTCGGCATTATATTCTCTCAAGAAAAACTACCGTGATTTCTCATTGCAACCCTATGCAACACATTTTGACACGTCAATTTCTAGGGGGAAAGTACTCCAAGTGGATTGGCATACTCCAGGAGTTTGACTTGGAATTCGATCGCGCCATGTCTAAGAAAACCTTCATTTTTGCTGAGTTAATATGAGATTTTCCTCACTCTGCCACGGAAAAAGTAGCAGTAGATTCATTACCTGATGAATCACTTTTCCTTATTGGCACTGGCAATCTTTGGTATGGAGATATCATTGTATATCTCCAAACCCAGATTTTCTGGCCTGATTTGTCTAGTACTAACTGACATTGCATCCGTTATCAAGCTCATCAATACATTATCCTCGGGGATACGCTTTACCGTCGGGGAATTGACTTTGTTTTTCAACGTTGTCTAACTTTTGACGAAGCTGAGAAAGCTCTGAATGACTGCCATTTCGGAGCATGTGGTGGTCATTTGTTTGGGTATGCTACTGCTCAGAAGATTTTACGCGCAGGATACTTTTGGCCTTCCTTGTTCAATGACTGCATTACTATTGTTCAGAAATTCCATGCCTGCTAGACCTATAATCAGAAAATTCCGTCACATCCTGCTCCTCTTCATCCTGTGGTCTCAGTTTGTCCTTTTGTGAAATGGGGCATTGATTTCATGACATGTCACCCTCACTCGGCCGGGGGCATGGTTACATCATTGTAGCTGTTGATTATTTTACAAAATGGGCCGAGGTGATGCCGACATTCGATAATACTAGAAAGAATGCAGTGTTGCTTCTTTTTAACCATGTCATAGCTCGTTTCGATGTTCAACAAGCTATCGTTACTGATCACGGTAGTCATTTTCAGAATTTTATGATGTCTGAACTTACAGAAAAGTTGGGTCTTCGTCATGATAACTCAACACCCTATTATCTGCAAGCTAATGGCCAGGCCAAAGTAATCAACAAAGTTCTTATAACTATGCTTCGACGGATGATAGGAATTCATAAAACAAGCTGGCACACGATGTTTTTTTCAGCATTGTGGGCATATCGGACATCTGTCAAATCCTCTACGGGGTTTACGCCTTTTCGATTAGTCTATGGTGTGGAAGCCATTCTTCCTATAGAATGTGAGATACCTTCTCTAAATATAGTTGTCGAACTCCTACCCAATACTTCTACTGAAGAAGAACATCTATTGTATCTGATGTGATTAGATGAAACTTGACGTGACGCCACTCTAGTAATAAAAGCCCAGAAGAAACGTGTCAAGGCACACTATGACAAGCATGTCAAGCCTCACGTTTTCTTTGAAGGTGATCTTGTTCTTGTTTATGAACAAGATCGAGATGTGTTAGGAGCTGGTAAATTCGAACCAATGTGGCGAGGTCCTTATATTACGATGGTATCCCTTTGAGTGAACCCAGGAATGGGTTGTACTTGAACAAGTACTATGCATGAGTCATTTGTTCACAAGTACTTGTATTTTATGTATCATACTTTGTGTGTGTTACTTTAGTTTTCTTTTGACGTTATCTGGTATCTTCCCTTATGTGATGTTGTGTTTGATTTCCATATGTCGGAGTCTTCGCTACCCTATATTGGCTTCGCTGATGGTGGTAGTCGCAGTACTCGGAACCTAACTTCCACTGCATGGGAAATCTATGCCCCAACAAATGAACTTATATCTTTACGAGGTGTATGTCTTGGTCGTGCAACCAACAACATCGCAGAGTATAACACCGTTATTGAATTATTGGTTGATGCTATCTCACTCGGAATCCGTCATTTTCTTGTACGACTTGAATCACAGCTTGTAGTACTACAACTAAGTAATATCTACTCTATTCGAAGTCCTACTTTGTTACGGGTGTATTTGCGAATTCGTCTCTTGGAAAGATATTTTGATCACATTGAATATCAGCATATTCCTAGATGTCTTAATAAATTAATAGATGCATTGGCTAATTATGTATTAGATAGACATTTGAACCATTTATAAATCAAACACATTAAAATTCACACAATATAAAGTAAACCGGTAGAAGCCATCTATATATATAACGATCGAAAGAGTTTGTTTTTACAAAAAGTTTGTCTGAAGACCAAAATATAAAAAATTGAAGCTTATAGCTTCTACAAAGTGACATCATGGATGATGTTCATAGTAACACACAACTTCCCTGGCAACCCTACGGAGCATTCGACCCATAGCCGCCGATACCCCTACAGTGTGACGCTGATCACGTCGTGGAACCTCTTCTAGAGTCATATATGGAATGTCTGTTGTCAGGCCCTCTAAATTATGTTCCACCACCTGATAATCTTCGGCATACTATGATGCTATTGCTCCTACCTCTCCTCGTCACTGGATAGGATAAGTGCCAGGAGGTCTATACGGTCCAACATCTGTGTTATTAACAAAAAGTTTTTGTTAGTCTTCGGATAAATTTATAAAACAAAAAACATTTGGATATGATAAAAAATTCAAAAACATTTAAAAAGAGAAAATGCATGTACTTCTTACCGAGATCTCCCCACTGGGCATCCTTAGGCAATGATAAATCCATATCTCCTTGGAAATCCAATCCGGCATATGCGTAGTCATCGACCATCAACATCTGGTTTCAAAGACAGTCAAAGAAAATATCGTCATACTTGACGATTGGTCCTGCTACATGTTGGGCCATAAGCCGACACCATCAGAGCATCTGTGGATCTCTAGGACCCGGTAGGTTCCACTGAACCTATATTCTAAATACAGGGACCCTCTTGAGGAAGAAGGACACTAACAAAGATCCATATCCAAATTGTTTCAATTCACCCCACCTGCATTTTGTTAATTGCCTTTTGATACTGCGAAGCACAGCATTTGCCCAGTTGAATACTCGGGGCTCAATACACTCGATGGCATACTGGAAGTAGCTCTGTAATGCCATATGAGGATAAAAACTCCATGACATCCAAGCTATAGTAAATAGAATCGTGCAGAGGGTCAATTATTTTACCCCCCAGATAACAACTTTTCCCTTTTTCCTCTCAACCTCAGGTACAAAATATTGATTGCAGTATTCACTCATCTTTAATCCACCGCCTCTACTACCGGTCAGGCTGACATAATACCCGCACTTGGACAATCCAGCCAAGAAGTATATGTCTTCAATGTCAATGGATAATGTGTGAGCTCCTACATTGAAAACCTACTGATCTGGGTCCCACATACGGACCAGGTACTCTAGTAGTCTGACTTGGGCCCTCATGCCTGGAATACAGAAGTATTTTAATAGCCCACAATCTCTCAATGCAACTATGGTGGGAGGATGATTCTCGGCATTCTCATTATCTTCCTCATGTTCTCATTCACACCACTCAAGCACCATGCTTATGGCTAATTATCTGTACAAGGAACATAGAAGGAGGATTAGTGATGATTTGAATCTTTTTCATTGGCTAAATATTTAAAAACAATTGGGTTCTGTGCTGCTCGCAGGTGCCTTATTTACACAGTGTGAACACCTCGTAGGTGGCTCAAGGTTAACTTGCGAGAACATATCATTCTCGCAGGTCCCGTATGGGCTGCCTGCGAGAATGCCTATGCGCATGTAGGGTTCAAAAAACCACTTAAAAATGAAAAACTAACCAATCAAATCAAAAATTTAAACCATGAAAATGTCAGGAATGAAGAGCTTACCATAATGCTGCAGAAGGCTCATCAAATGATCTCTTGTAGCTCTTGGAAATCAACGCCGAATTTGGAGGGTAAAAAGGGGGTTTTAGAACTCAATAGTGAAAATGTGAAATGATATGGTAAAAATGTGTATTTACTCATTTAATTTACTTTTTACTATGTAATTTTTGGGTTTTTATGTTTATATATTGTTTAAACCTAATTTCTAATATCAAGATGAGTGTAATGACTTGCAGGGGTGATGATATTGATGATTACATACAAGGATATGGACATATTTTTCTCCGTTCTGGTGCGTTTTTTATTGTTTTTTATGGTTTTTACATAAAACCTCAAGCGTCGTTTTTGTTTGTTCTTGAGCTCGTGAAAAACATGAGAACGTGATCGAGCATAGTTTTATCACTTTTTCGGGCTCAACAAGGTTATACGAAAAAGGAACCCCCCTGGAGTTCTCTTTAAGCTCTTTTCAAACTCTCTAAATATGAAAATATCGTCGAGCGACCTTGCTATTATCACGCTCGATAAAGTATTTGAAGTATGCGTCTGGTGAGCGATAATTTATCTCTTTCTCGATCTCATCTAGACTATTTTACGAAAAAGGAACTGAGAGAGTTCTCTTTTAAGTGTTTTTCCAAACTCTATAATCTTGAAAAACCTTCGAGTTTACTATCTTTGGACTCGTTAAACAAACATTGATAGACCCATGATGGGACCGAAGCACTCCTTCTTAGGGTTCATTAAATATACTCCAAGGGACTCATTCGAAGGATGAGCTTATATCAACAATCATATGTGATCTTCTTCAAGCTTGCGTAAAAATAAAGAGGTACTTGCCAGAAATGGTGGGGGAAATTTTGGGAAAGGGATATGTTTCATCTTCGTATTAATTGGCAGTAAGTGTCGCTCTTGAACATGACACCCCTTATTTATCATTTGAAGCTGGTTTGGGAAATCCATTTGTCTCTCTTTCAATTGATTACAAGGTCATTCCATGTGTTGTTTTTGAGTCAATGTTGCCAAATCATTGGTCGTGTCATTCATATCTTCAAGAGAAGTCCATATGAAACCTATATTGAGTCGTCCATCTGCAGTTATCCATTCTCTCTGTGTCGGCCTTCCCTGTGTCCAGTCCAATTTGAAACATGCTCTATTTCACTTTAAAACTTTGTTACCCATTTTGTGTCATTGATGGGGGATACATCAAGGCCCTCCTATGACGAGTTTTGTTCCGTTGAATTCATCTCATTATCCAGAATCAAGACTTAGAAATTATTTAGTACCTTGGAACTTGCGTTCCTTAATGGAAAGTTTCCTTGCTTTCAACAGTGGGTTTACATCATTGACCCCTGATTGGAAGATTCTATCGTGTGTTTGACATCAACTCATTTATTCACACTCGATGGATTGTAATATAGTACCTTCGGAGTCATTGACATCAATGGTGATTTCCCTTGCACTTGTTAATGGTTTCATTAATGATCGATAATCAAGTGGTTTCTACCATGTTCGACTTTAACACATGTAATCACATGGTTAGATTCGTACTTTGGGAGAGGATATTGAAGACCCTGGATTGATCTAGTTTGTAATGGAGTATGTATAATTTGTGACACATAGATCCACTGTGTATGTTTTGTGGCTATGTCGTCTTGATTTGAAATTTAGCGCATAGATCCACAGTGTATTTAGGTGGCTATGCTATATTTTGACGGCATGGATCCATGGTGTATGATTGGTGGCCATGACCTTTGTTTATGATGTCATCGTTCTATGATCTGAGTATGGGAATGCCTACCTCATAATTGGTATATTTTATGATATTCTGCAGATGCTTAGTGTTTGCAGGTTTCCGATTAGATGTGCTCTTGGTTCTTGACACACACATGCAGCTTACAAAGTCTATCAGTTGTCACTAGTTCCAACCTCATACTTTGGGGGGCATTCTGTTACCCATAATTTTGGTTGTCATGATGATGTATTGATGATGGTGTACTCAGGCTCTTCATTAGAACTTTCTCTTGAGAAAAGTTACCTTCATCTCTTTCCAGAAATCACATTTTTGAGGAAGGTTCGCAGGCTGCCAATATATTTGCCTCCGAGAATGCATGATTCTCATAGGTTGCCTTAAGACAAGGTGCGAGAAGTTCGCACTGTGTCTAACTACTAGGGTGCGAACTCTTTCTAAAGAGGCGAAAAAGATGAATTCTCAAAGCTTCTATAAAGGAATCTTCTAGAAGGGTGATATGGCATTCGAATGGTTATCTAAGTACTAGCTTTCCTTATATTTTGGGATCATTCTTATCTAAGTAACTAATTCATTCTCTCCTATATATTGAGGGGATTCTCATGGAAAAGGTTAGAAGCAAACAAGCAAGAGATTTATTGGAGAATTAGTGGAAGACTGTGTGAAGGACTGATTCTACAGCAGCTAAAGATCTCTAGGAAGTTTATCAAAAGTGGTTGATCTTCTTCATGCAAGTGAGAAAGTGTGTGTGTCAAAGCTAAGGGCCATTGAAAGTAAGTTTGCAACATCAAGGCTCAGGTTGTAACCTTTAATTTCCATCAATATAATACAGTAATGTGTCCCTTTCCCATAAAGTTAGCTTCACTTTATTGTATAACTCCTTGATCATATACATATATTAACTGTTGAATAGATTGTGTTTCTTTTACTCCGGTTGGTTTGTATTGTTTTGATATTGACTGTACGAGAGCATTGGAGTGAAGGAGGAGCAACAAAGACCAAGGAAAGCGATCATAAGGTATGTTCTCTGATCATATCTTCTAGTATATTCAATGGTTAAAATCTAGGGAAAGAGTATCATTCTGTCTTTCTTTGTTCTAGATCCAGGTGGATCTAGGGAGATTTGTTTGTGTCTGCACTTACGGATTTATCCAATAATAGACCTCCCATTTCCATTCTGAAATAGTGTTTGGTTTTATTAATCTTGTCGTATGTCTATGTTCAACCTTCACCTACTAACATTCTAAACATCATGCCACGTAGTTGACTATGTCTTCCTTCATTCCCTTCCAGAAGAATAAGTGCTTAAGCTTTTCTCTCATATTCATGACTCCAGGATGTTCAATATACACTACTCTA
The DNA here is from genome assembly GCA_009831015.1 of Picea engelmannii. Classification (NCBI taxonomy): domain Eukaryota; kingdom Viridiplantae; phylum Streptophyta; class Pinopsida; order Pinales; family Pinaceae; genus Picea; species Picea engelmannii. The sequence goes on from ML803728.1 coordinate 175,362, forward strand.
TGAGCCTTGTTTAGGATGAAACTCCTCAAATCGTCATTGGGTGGTACATAAGTTTGATTTTTAAATCTCAATAATACGTCATCGTCCAACGTAAATCCTTCAGATATTGGTACCATCATTGTGTTTTATCCGATAAAATCCTTGACCTCTTTATACTAGTCATCGTTGTGTTGTAAGGTTAGAATATTTTCTCATAGATTTTTCTGAAGAGGAATCACCAAAAATATGCCTGGTCTCCGACTCAACGCATCAATGACTCTTTTAATTATTCCCTTTATGTAAGTAATCTAAAAATCGTACTTGCTAAGCAATTATGACCAATGTTGTTGTTGCATGTTCAATTCGCTTTGCGTAAATATTTGTTGTAGTCTGAAGTGGTCCATTTTTAGTTCAAATTTTCATCCAATTAGGTAATTTCTCCAAACTCTCAAGGCATCTACAATGGATAAGAACTCCAAATCGTGCATTTCATAGTTCTCCTCGTGCCTTTTCAACTTTCCAGAGATGTAAGTCATCACTTGACCATCTTGCATCAAGACTCTTCCTAAGCCTTCCTTGGATGCGTCAATGCATACCAAGAAGTCCCTGTCCATGTCAGGGACCTTTAGTATTGGTTTTGTTGTCAATAGCATCTTGAGCCTCTGAAATTCATTCGCGCATTTCTCGGTCCAAACAAATTTCCTGGTCCACTTCTTCAATTATGTGATCGGATTTTCTATCTTCGAAAAACCCTCGATGAACCGTCAATAGTATCCCACTAAACCCATTAAACTATGCATTTATGGGACATTCTGTAACATCCCACTCTGGCGCACTGAGAACACTTATTATTTGAGGACACTTGCTCACAAGTGATCTGGAATTTTATGATGTTAGACCATTTATACTTGATTATGATGTGATTGACAGATGACATGATGTGTTACTATTTGATGTAGACAGGTGCTATTGACTCATTTTTATTGAGTGTGAATGGTTTTGACCTTGAGGATGCAGAGGCATCGGTAGAACCCCCTTGGACTCCAGACTGAGTCAGGGAGTGTGATTTTGGGTGATATGTTTACTATGATGTTTCATTCGATTTGATGATTTGTTGTTGACATTTCTGACATGATTATTGTTGATGCAGGCTGACGATAGCTTGTTGACCAAACTCACATATGGATTAAAGGGGCCACACACAATTTGCAGAGAGGTTGAGGGAGAGGGGTTGACAACAGACCTGCCACTGCCTGCTAGCACTCCCGCCATGGCTCAAACTGTAGGTTAACAATTACCTAGTTCGAGAGGATCCACGATGCCGTGAGGGTGGACTGTGACAGTCGCTCACGATGATTCTAAGGGGTGCGCAATAAGGAGGGGGCCTTATTCCTTAGAACCCTTAGTCTCCTACAAGTTCACCTGGCGGAGTGTTTACTCCAGAGGTTATAGAGGTCTACCAATCAGTCTAGTTGGCGAGTGGCACCCTTGGAGCATGTGGTGCATCCTGAAGGGAACGTCGCACAAAAGAAACTCAGTTGGCGAGTGGCACCCTTGGAGCACATGGTGCATCCTGAAGGGCACGTCGCCCAAAAGAAATTCCAGAGGCGAGTGGCACCCTTGGAGCACGTGGTGCGTCCTCAAGGGCACGTCGCAATAATGTGGTTGAAGGAGTCAACCTAATTATCCCTAAGTCATCATCACCTGAATAAAACCTTAAGCAATTCCCTTAACCAATCGTCGCCTAGCCCAGAATCTAACCCTAAGACTAAGACTTTTCTAGAAAAAGGTTGGAAATTTAGTGTGAGATTAACAAATGAAAATTCAAAAAAAAAAAAAAAAAAAACTCAGACCTTTATCCTCTCATTATCCATGTCTACTTTATTAAACTATCCTCCATCGCCTCGATCTTCTAGTGTCCATCTCCCTTTTAAATGTCCAGTTCACGTTACTAAATCGCTATCCCTCCCCTTAATTCCTCATTATTATTTTTATGTAAGACATTTACTTTTCCCATATACATGTTTTCCATCACCTTAATCTTTCTATATCCTATATATACATATTAATGGTGAATTTAAATGATGGATAATGATAATTTACTATGATGAATGCATGCTTATAAAAAAAATAAAAAATGAAAATATATATATGCATATATTATAAACAAATGGTGGCTTATTCCTAAACCTTAAATTTTAAGAATAATGAAAATGATAAGTGGATTCTCTTTCCGAAAGTTTATTAATCCCTACCGCCTCTACCTTTGATAAAAAGTTACGCATGTAAAAATAAAAGGGAATTAATAATGAGCACACATACTCTTTGAATTCTTAAAAAAAAAAAAAATTAAAATAAAATAAAATAAAAAGAGAAATAAGAAAATAAAAGGGAAAAGGGGGGAAAACCTAAAAGATGAGGATTTAGGGTTTGAGACTTGATAAAAGAAAGAAAGACGGGGAAATAAAGAGACTTTTTTTTGAGCTATTGGTATTGTTATGCTGCCAGACGAGAGACTGGACTGATTTCTTGTAGGAGTTGGGGATTCTCAGCAGACTTGAGTGGTAGCTCAGCCTTGGAGGCGAGCTGAGAAGCTAGGCTATCGTCTCGGTTGTGTGTGGCCCCTTTGCGGCTCGAGGGGCTAAAGGGGAAGGAGAGTACCCGTAGCATTTGGCTGGGAGGTACTGATGAGTCCTCTACAGTCGACAAGCAGGATCAGGAGTGGCGAGAGCACAAGAATCATTTGCTGCAAGCGTTAAGGACACATGTATGTAAATCTTTGGGCATTTCTATCTTGCTGCGTGTGTTTATGAACTGTAGTTTTAATGCCTAATGTGCAAATTGTAGTTTCAATGGTTATGGTGTGATTCGTGTTTAAAATCTATAGTTGCAATGGTTATTGGTGTAAACTTGTAGCTTATGGTATTCCATGGTATGGGCATTTCATTTCAAAGGTCACAACTATTCCGTTTTTACTGTCCTCCGTTTATTTCATGGTATGGGCATTTCGTTTCAAGGGTCACTGCTGTTTCGTTTATACTGTCATCCATTTTTTCCAGTGACTGAAATTTCATGTGTAACTCCTGGCACTCCATTGTATGGGTGTTTTTACTCCTTGCGGTGGGCGTTAGACTTCTTGGGATTTTGCCTTCGCTGTTTTTTTTTTCCTTAAAACCCCGAATTCGTCCCTTCCTTCTATTGTGGAGGTTCCTTTCGAAGATCATTGATACGTTTTCGGTTTCTTATTGGAACGATTCCGATTCCACATTGCCTTTTGTATTAATAATGGATGATACATTAGTGAGATAGATGGATAGTGGCCCTTCTGGAATTCAGCCCGCCCAAAGTTTGAATTAAAATGAATTACGTTTAATAAAAAAAAAAATAGTTAGATTTATGTGTATAGTGTCAAAATTCTGATATATCTATTATAAAAGATCTTGTTGGATTTTTTGTGTTCAAGTTGGAAGCCTTGAAATTAATTCCTCAACCATTTTCTAGACATTGCATTAGCGCTCTTCTTTGCCTATCCCCTTTTCGCTTTACCTATTCGCTACCCTTGGAAGGCTTATTGGGATGGTTAGAAACATTAAATCTCCACCAATACATACTTAAACCTCATTGGACGTGAATCTTGTTTGTTGTCTCTGTAATATAGTTTAGAAAATTTCAGTGTAACTCAAAAATTGAAACTTTAGCATAGCCGCCTCCCAATTTTCGAACTAAATTGATGGAACATCCTTGCTTCCATTCTTACCTCTTACCAATCCTTTAACCTACCCTTGCCTTAGAGGCCATCATAAGATAGATGGATAGGTGCATTCTGGAATTCAACCAGACCAAGGATTGAACCGCAAACTCAAGATCTGTCAAGGTAAGATTTCTTCTGTTTCCATCTATTTACTTTCATTCTTCAGTTCTATCCATTCATTCTTAATTGGTGCTATAACTTCTATGACTTTCGGTGTCTGCACATAATCAATTAATCAATGATAAAACTTCTGTTAAGGAAGGACATTAATATATCCAAATAATCAATTAAAGGAGAACGACCCAAATCAACCTTGCATTGGCACTCATACTGGTCATTGCCATCCATCAAAATGGATTTCTCAAGAACACAACATGTTGTATAAGAAGACAAAGAAAATGTACAGACCTCCTGGGACAGTGTGCTGCATACTATCTCACAGATTAAGATTTTATTTATGTTCAAGTCTTGATCCTTGCTGGAGGGTGTGGTCGGTTGTAAGATACAAGATTAATATATACTCAACGAAAA
>ML803728.1:188989-225350 GCA_009831015.1 Picea engelmannii
CTTATTGGAACGATTCTGATTCCACATTGCCTTTTGTATTAATAATGGATGATAAGTTAGTGAGATAGATGGATAGCGGCCCTTCTGGAATTCGGCCCACCCAAAGTCTGAATTAAAATGTATTACGTTTAATAAAAAAAAAAATTAGTTAGATTTATGTGTATAGTGTCAAAATTCTGATATATCTATTATACGAGATCTTGTTGGATTTTGTGTGTTCAAGTTGGAAGCCTTGAAATTAATTCCTCAACCATTTTCTAGACATTGTGTTAGCGCTCTTCTTTGCCTATCCCCTTTTTGCTTTACCTGTTCGCTACGCTTGGAAGGCTTATTGGGATGGTTAGAAACAGTAAGTATCCACCAGTACATACTTAAACCTCGTTACACATGAATCTTGTTTGCTGTCTCTGTAATACAGTTTAGAAAATTTTGGTGTAACTCAGAAATTGAAACTTTAGCATATTCGCCTCCCAATTTTCGAACTAAATTGATGGAACATCCACGTTTCCATTCTTACCTCTTACCAATCCTTTAACCTACCCTTGCATTAGAGGCCATCATAAGATAGATGGATAGGTTCATTCTGGAATTCAACTAGACCAAGGATTGAACCTCAAACTCAAGATCTGTCAGGGTAAGATTTCTTATGTTTCCATCTATTTACTTTCATTCTTCAGTTCTATCCATTCATTCTTAATAGGTGCTATAACTTCTATGACTTCTGGTGTCTGCACATAATCAATTAATCAGTGATAAAAATTTTGTTAAGGAAGGACATTAATATATCCAAATAATCAATTAAAGGAGAACGACCTAAATCAACCTTTCATCGGCACTCATACTGGTCATTGCCATCCATCAAAATGGATTTCTCAAGAACACAACATGTCGTATAAGAAGACAAAGAAAATGTACAGACCTCTTGGGACAGTGTGCTAGATACTATCTCACAGATTAAGATTTTATTTATGTTCAAGTCTTGATCCTTGTTGGAGGGTGTGGTCGGTTGTAAGATACAAGATTAAGATATACTCAGCGAAAACTTTGAAGAAATTAATTTCACCATACATGACGACTAGGTATAAGTTCAGAATTACTTGGGTATTCCAGCAACTTAGAAGAAAAACCCGTGGAATCTCGTCTTTCCGACCATTTTAGGATGACCGTTGGTGCTTTTTGGAACACTTACTACTTGGGGATTCAAGTATTTATAATAAAAGGTTTAGACTTCATTTAAAATTTGTTATTTTTATTGATTTATTTTTATTGGTTTTTATTGGTTTATTTTTATTTTTAGTGATTTAAACTGCGTGCATCCATTCTGTCAACTGCGCCCAGCTCATTCTTCCAAGGGCACGCAAGTCAAGGGTGGTGATTTTTGGCCAGGACACTGTCACCATTTTTACTTGGAATCTATGGCAATGTTTAAGGATTACGGCCACAATAATACCACTGTAAATTGCAGGCATGCTTCCAGCATTAACGCTCAAGGCTACCTCGAAAGTACCCTAACCCATTCAACAAAAACGTGGGAATCACTTTTTCTTTAACAATAACACAACAGTGTTTTTGTAGGCTCATTAATGACCTGTAAGTTAATAAATCTAATCAGGAATTAAATAAAATAAAAAAACTACCGTCTAAGTACAACCCATTCTATTTACCCAATCAGTAAAAAGAGAAGGTCGTCTTAGGGTTGTGGGTGCGTGACATCAAATCATTAATTCTTGGACAAAACCCTATGTTGAGATTGCGTGAAATCGAATCATTAATTCTTGGCTTAAAATATTTGTATTTGATATTGGACAAAACCCTAATTATGGTGATTTCTAAGGTTGTAGATTTATTGTTGGTTAAATGTTTTACCTTTTGTTGTTGGGGATATAAATTTAGATAAATAGTTGCGTTGTTACTTAAACTATGCTTTATTATATAATGGATTTATTTGCTAATTTGCAATGGAAATACTTGTATAGATTGCAATAGTAATGTTGTTTTAAATTGCGATGTTAATAATGAGGTTGAATTGAATTCTTAATAATTGTTAATTTGCAATGAGTACACTTAGCAATGTTATATTGTTTAAATTGAACGCAATGATAATACCTGTTAAATAGTAATATTAATATTGTTTTAAGCCACAATTTAATATTTGCTTATTTGCAATGGTAATGCTTGTTCAAATGGAAATATTAGTAATGGTTGTAATTTGCAAGATCAATGATGATGGGTGACTCGCAATATTAATAATTGTTTTATGGCCTTGGCATTACTCGTTTAATTTGCAATAATAAGGTTTGTTTTAATTTGCCAGGGCAATGATGATGGTTGATTCGCAATATTAACATTTGTGTAATTGCCACGATATTACTTGGTTCATTTGCAATAATAAGGTTGGTTTTAATTTGCAAGGTCAATGATGACGGGTCATTTGCAAGGTTAATATGTGTTAAATGAATGTTTGTGATGATGTTTAGATCGCAATGTTATTATTGGCTTAATTGAAGTGTTAATGATGATGTTGGATTGCAATGCCGATATTGTTTAAATGGAAATTCCAATGACGAGGTTTAATTTGCAATGCTATTATCTTGTAAGGTTATTCCAATGTATGGTATTAAATAGGAAGGAAAGGCAAGATAATAGGGAGAATGTAGATGTTCGAGGGTTTACCAATATGGTATGATATCATTGCTCGCTTATGGAAATTAACAGAAAAATGCAATGCATTTGTGCCTATTCGTTGTCCCTGAACTCGTGCCTAATGACTTATAACTAATAATGGGGGTTGATATTCTTGGATTTTACCTTATGATAAAGTCTTCGTCAGTTAATGATAATTAATGGAGCAATTGGTCTTGATTGATGTCTTCGGGTCTCAATAGTGGTTGGTTGATTTGAGTCCTTTTGACTTGCGTCTCCTGTAGAGGTCATGATTGTCCCTGATTGCGTAGTACTTGGTGGTATTGTATTGCATAGTATGTTCGCATCGGGCGGGATATAGACACCTCTTGTTGCTTAGTATTTATGTCTGTGTGTAAATTCGGTGGAAGGAATCCAGTGCCGTATCAAGAGTCTCGGGTTGTTTAAAGGCACAGTTCCACTCTTGCGACACACTCTGAGCTGTATCAGTAGTCTCGGGTTGTTTAAAGGCACAGTTCCACTACTGTGACTCTACTGTTGGATTCTTTCATTCTGTGACAGTACTATACCAAACCCCTGGTGTCTTTTTCTACTTACAACTGCTAGTTGCACGCCTTATGTCCAGGGGCGTTTATTTCTTGTTATCACTGTGATATGTCAGGTCGTCTTGATTATTTTCGTCTTACTTCCATCTTGTTGGTTCGAGTGGTGACGTAGAGTCAAGGGGGTTGTTTCTTCTACACGCGTGCACACACTTTAACAAACAAAAAAAAAAATTGCACCTGTTGACAGAGTAGTTGTCCTTAACTAGGACGGTTGTTACACATTCGTCAGTGTAGTCCATTCCATAATAGCCTCAACCTTTACTGGATCCACACTGATACCTTATCCGGAGATGAAATGCCCTAATTAATGAATCTTCGATTGATAAAATGATCATTTCGACAATTTCCCAAAAAATGCGTTCTCTCCTAGACACCATAGTACGATGCACAGGTTCTCGTAATTCTCCTCCATCGTCTGAGAGTAAATTGAAATATCGTCAATGAATACTTGGACAAACTTGTCCAAGTATTCATGGAACACCTCATTCATCAAACTCATAAATACCTCTAGGTCGTTCATCAGTCAAAACGATAAAACAATAAACTTGTAATGTCCAAACCTTTTCTTAAAAGTGGTGTTAGGGATGTCATCTTCTTTGATCTGTAGTTGGTGATACCCGCATCTCAGGTCGATCTTTGAAAACACCTTCATGCCTTTCATATGATCAAACAGATCATCAATCCTTGGAAATGGAAAATGATTCTCGCTCGTTTCCTTTTTCAATTGATGGTATTAAATGTAGAATCTCTATGAACCATACTTCTTTCATATGAATGTAACAGGTGAACCCCATGGTGACACACTTGGATGTATAAGTCCTAGGTCCAGCAACTCCTTCAGTTGCATTTTCAAATACTATAACTCTGGTGTTGACATCCTATAAGTAATTATTTTTATTGGTTGAGTTCTCAATTTTAGGTCGATGGTAAATTCCAACTCCTTCTTCGAAGGCATATGAGCTAACTCCTCAGGGAAGACGTCTGCAAACTCTTGCAAAACCAAAATTTTTTCTAGACCTTATGCTAATCCATTCTCATTTAGGGTAAGGATATCATAAATATTACATCCCTTGCACCTGTTCTTCTGTAGCTCCAAGAAAGAGATGAACATCAGGGAGACTCCATGGTTCAGACCCATAATCACGTGTCTTTGTCCCTCATCATTGACCAATCTTAATCATTTTGTCTTACAGTTGAGTATCACCTCATGTGATTCCAACCAGTTCATACCTATCATGATGTCATATGAACCTAAGGTTGTGATGTAAGGTTTTCCTTATTGAAAAAATCTCCCAGGTTAAGCATACAACCCGTAACCTTCCCGCTAACATTTTGTTTGTCTCCTGAAGCCATTTATACAAAGATAAACTTGTCATGTTTGATTGCCTTTACCTTAATTATTTTTAGAGATCCACTAGAAATAAAACTCTTGGTAGCACCTAGATCTATCAAAATACTAAGGTTCTGGTCAAATACAGTACCTAATGTCTCGAACATAGTCGACTGGTTCTCTGCCCAACGGTTATTCACCATTGCATGAATCTAATGGGCCTTGCCCAAATCTACCATGGTAGTGGGTCCCGATGATCCAAATGCCCTGGTCATCACCACTGGGTAGTACACTGGTAATGTGGCTCCCCACATGTCCAACACCCTTTCTTCGGTCTAGTACTCCTGGTACCTGAAGTAGAAGCAGACGACCCACTGTTATCGAATCACCCACCAGCCTAGAACCCTGGTCTGTTCTGCTAAACAGTCCTAAACTATTGTTGTTTCTATTGACATTGTTGCTGGTGTTGTGGTCCTCAGTAAGGAGTCTTCTATTGAGGCATTGGTCACCAATGTGTAGTTAAAGTAGATCCTCTCTGAAATCCAATATCTAGCTGGTGGCTAATGTTGTTGCGCACTAGATGACACCTACCCCATTGGTCTCACTAGATTTTTTCTCTAACCCCCATTGATAAGATCCTCCTCTGCTATGAGGGACTTCTTGACACAGACCCTAACCCTCAGGCCAATATCCTCATAGGATTGATCTTCCTCAAATCGATAGATATGAAATAGTTCTTTCAAGCCCTCACTAGAACCCCATGAATCTAATCCACATGTCCTTCGAAAACCCTACCTGTGGGAACAAGCACTAGGCGCGAGCTTCACCTCCATGTGACCACAATGTTGTGGCTGTATCTGTATTTTTGTAACTGAGAGCTTGAAATGCAAGGACCCAAACCACTACCTCCTCTACCTTCCAAACCACAAAAGGTCGAAATGCCAAAAAGGGGTGCTATTCTGAATGCTTTCAGGATTTTGCGATATCATGAGTCAGGACTCCATGTCTCCCGACTCTTGGCCTAGGAACACTCAGGTCCCAGAATGTCAAAAAGGGAGGTCCACGACAAAGCGCTACCAAATTTTGTGATTCAAGAATCCATGATGCAAGAATTACCCCTATCCTCTGTCTTTCTAATCCCCGCTGTCTGAATCCCCGAATTCTCGAAATGCTAAAATCTACCGGTGACCATGGTCCACTATTCGATATTTCAGAATTCACAATTTTTCGATTCTAGATACAGATGGTTCTTGGTCCTTTGATCTCTCAGACCTCAAAATGCCAAAATTTCAAACTCCAAAATGGTTGGCTCCTCAGTGACCACATCCCTACTCCAAGGACACGTCGCATTTCGTGACTTTGGGGTTTTCAATGCAAAGTGCCCGAACTCCTTGTCATCAGGGTTTCCGAAATGTTGAACCCCGAAATGATGAAATCCCACTCCAAAGGGTTTAAGTGGCTCATGCTGCTTCTCATCCAATGGCTCATGGAATTTCACACTTCTTCCATGAAGTGTCTCCACCATCCGTTTCATCTCTTCCATTACATCACCTCTACGGGTGTAACCTCCATGTAGTTTTCCCTAATCTTGTGATCAACAATTATCTGCGCTACTGATCCAATGGTACCTGTTACTCCTTCCTGATCATGCACTTATTCCCTTCTTCTTGGAATATTTTCAAAGTTTCATAGGCCTCAACCTTTGCTTCCTTTGTGAGCTCAATTAATTTGGATTCCGCCTGTGTTCTAGGAATGCTATCCCTCCTGAGATTTGTTCAATCTGAAACCTAAGAGGTTTCACAACCTCTACACTCCTTGCAGGGTCCCTACACACAACTGTGCTATCCATCCTGAGCTTTATCTACCTGAGCCTCTAGTGGACTCACCCTTCTGTGTCCTCAAAGGGAAACCTAGTGTCCTCTTGATGACCTTCTACTCAAACCCTCCTTGCTGAGTTTAATAGATTATTTAATAACTCTATTAGTGTCTCTCCTTGACACTTCTCTTCCCAATAGAACTCAAAAAGAGTCCTTATGTGCACTCTATGAAACTTCTCAATGCCTTATTCGAAGAGATTCATAGAAATTTAGATGTTATGTCTTCCCTGAACTCGAAACATAGTTCCTCTTGTGCACTCCTTGCACTCGCTCAATGCCCTCCTGGCAGAACTCTACAGAACCTTCAGTGATTCTATTATCTTTGTGCCTTCCTCTTCACAGTCTTACCTCCAATGTGTTAAAAAACCTTGAGGTTTCTCCCTGTTTCTAATACTTCCTCTGGTGCACCCTCCTAGCACAACTCTATCCAAATTCTGCAGAATTCAGAAGTGCACTCTATGCACTGGCTCAATGCATCCTGTACATTTTCTCAATGCCCTCCTAGCAGAGTCTTTACAGAATTCTTAGCAATTATGCTTCTCCTCTTTGTGCTCTCCTTTGCACAGTTTCTCCTTCAAGGTGTTAAAAAACCTTGAGGCTTCCTCCTTGACTCAATGACTTCAACTTGTATTACCTCCTGGCACATCTTTGTCTAAATTCCATAGAATTCAAAAGTTCACTCCTGCACTGTTTTTCAGAGACTGCAGTACTCTGTCATGCAACCCTTTGCATGAAGCCTCAAAGAACCCAAAAATGAAGTCAATGAACTCATAGATAGGAAAATATATCTATCCCTACATATGAAAATTTAACATACATCTACAACATATCATCAACACATAGAGACATTCATTCATGAACTCATAAACACATGAACAACAACATGCAGGAAAAACTGCTCTGTTTGTATTAATCAAGAATGCCTGATTACAATGTGTTCAATCTTGGACTGCAATAGAGTCTCGGCTCTTCTCTTATCCCTATTCTCTCTTCTCTACCTCTCTACCAACTAATTGTCCTACAAATACAAAGGTTCTTTTTTACAAAAGGGGGCTCCTCAAGCGCTTCCCTCCATTCTCACCAACTCTCATTAATTACAATGAATTACATTGAATGGGCCATCTAATCCAAATCAGATCTAGATCCCCATCAAAATGTCAGCCACTAAAGGTGAAACTAACTACAACCTGCTCAAATTCATGACTTGGCTCTTCAGCCTTACAACATTTAATACAATTTCAAAATTTGAAATTTGAAAGTGAGAGGGTTATGCCTCTCCTCTCCATTGAACGCATGTTGGGTGTGCTAGTTGGTTAGTTCTTGATGACATGGAGTGATGATCTTGCATCATACTCCTCAGCTGCAAAAATCATGAGCTCCTACTCATGCACTTCCCAGCACTACTATTGAAATCCACCTGGATCCCAAATAGTTCTTTGGAGTTGTCCCTTTGCTCCACTGCTTTGCTGCTGCTACTACATCTGTTTCCCTGCTTCTATGGAAGGTTCTCCTCTGCTTAACCTCCCTTTTTTGATTGCTTCTGTTGATCTGATCATCAGCCTTTTGATATTCTCAATCACCTCGTCCAGTTGCTCCCATGGAAGGCTCTATATATGCAGTCTTCTTTGTTGCACTTCTGTCTTCTCAATGGGAAGATGTGCTTGATATCCCATGCTATCTCTATTTCCCTTTGTGGCACTGAGTGACCACTCTATTGCAGACTCCAGCTCTGCAGTCTCCTCACTGAAATAATGCTCAGCTTCTTCCTGTGGCAATTCTGTTGCTGCCATTTCTTTTGTTGGCATACATTTAGCTTCTTCCAGCTTCCCCCTAGGCTAGAATTATCCTTCATCTTCTGCTACATGCCTCAGCATTGTAGTTATCATCTATTCAACTTCCTAGATGAAAATGTTGAGTGATTCCTTAGAATGATCCTCTGCTATCATCTGCATGACTATCTCCTCGTGGTAGTCATCTACTGGATCTGGATGGTTCAACCAATCCTCCAGCATCTCCAACTACATCTCCCATGGAGTGAGCATCTTATCTATGTGCTCCTCTTCTTTTCCTTGGGAATCTTCTGACATTTACTCCTTCCTCATGATAGTCATCGTTGGTTGTCTTTATGTTTTTGCTGCATTGGCAACACACATGCTGGCCTCAATTGGGATATATGGTAGGAATACTTTTATCCCTCCAATCATCAGAATGTTCTTCTGATCTTCCTTCACTATCAACTATCCTTGCTGATATGAACTCATCTCTAAACTCATCTTCTCTATGAGTTCCTCTCACTGATCCAAACTCATCCCTGAGTTCATGAGACTTTGAGACAACCTCATCTGCTCTCCCTTTCCCACCTGGAAATATGGAATTTCCTCTCTACCCTCTTGGTAGTCTATGAGGTCCTCCAACGATCTCATCTCATTTCCCTCCTGGCAACCTGAATTTTCTATTTTTCCCTCGTGGAAATCTTTGAGATCATCAAGTGACCTCTTCTTATTGTATACCTGGCAAATTGAAAATTCCTCACCACCTACTTGGAAGTCTATGAGATCTTTGTTCGATCTCTTCTCTTCATTATTACTAATATTTCTCCCAGATTCTGGTTCACAGGCATGAACCATCTCCTCTACGGCCCTGAGGCTTTTCACATACCTTAGCCATCTCCTTAATAGCCTTTGTTATCTTCAGGCCAACAATTTATTGACTGGCCACTTTGCTTTCCTCCTCAAAGGCCATTCATATACCCAATGTCTCTTTGCATTCTGCTGCACCCGAAGTCAAAGCTCTTCCATTCTCGCCCTTATCTCAGTGAGATCTTCATCCATCTCGTATTTTCTCTACTGCTGATGGTTCTTATTTCCACCATGTCCATGGCCTTTAGTATCCATATTCCTATTCATGTCTACCCTCCTGGCAAACTTGTTGTTGTCACTCTATAACCGTCAGTGCTTCAAGCCTTTCCTTAAGTACTCCTGACTATCTATTGACTGTTGCGTATCTGCGAACAATCACCATAGAGATTCAACACTCTGTCTTGTTCTTCTTCTGGCTCCCTTTTCCTGCAGTCTAAAGATAGAAAGTGGCTCTGATACCAACTGACACAGACCCTCGACCCTTGGGCCAAGATCTGCAAAGAATCGATCTTCTTCGAATCCACATAACTGAAATAGTTCTTTCGGGCCCTCACCGAAACCCCATGAATCTAATCCATAGGTCCTTGAGAAACCCTACCTCTGTGAACAAGCACTAGGCATGAGCTTCACCTCCATGTGACCACGACATTGTGGCTGTATCGGGATTTTGGTAACCGAGAGTTTAAAATGCAGTGACCCAAACCACTGCCTCCTCTACCTTCTGAACCCTAAAATGTTGAAATTATGAAAAGGGGTACTATTTCGAATGCTTTCAGGATTTCATGATATCGCGAGTCAGGACTCCACGTCTCTCGACTCGTGGCCTCTCGAACACATGGGTCCCGAAACGTCAAAAAGGGTGGTCCGCGACAAAGCACTACTGGCTTTTGCGATTCGAGAATCTGTGATGCAAGAGTTTCCCCCTATCCTTTATCTTTCCAATCCCTAGTGTCTGAATCCCTAAATTCCCAAAATACTAAAATCTACCCGTGACCACAGTCCACTATTCAGGATTTTGGAATTCGTGATTTTGTGATTCCGGTTGTAGACGATTCTTGGTCCTTCGATCTCCCGGACCCCGAAATGACAAAATGCTGAAATCCAAAATGGTTACTTCCTTCGTGACCACATCCCTAGTCCAAGGACATGTCATGTTTAATGAATTCGACATTTTCAATGCAAAGTGCTCCAACTCCTTGTCATTGGGGTTTATGAAATGCTCAACCCCAAAATGCCAAAATGTCGAAATCCCACTCCAAAGGGTTTTAGCGGCTCCTGCTTCTTCTCATCCAATGTCTCACGATATTTCTCACTTATTCCATGAAGTGTCTCCACCATCTGTTTCATCTCTTCCACTATGTCACCTCTACGGGTGTAACCTCGGCGTAGTTTTCCCTAATCTTGTGATCAATAGTTATGTGCACTACTGATCCAATGGTAGTTGTTACTCCTTCCTGAGCATGTTCTTCTTCCCTTCCTCTTGGAAGATTTTCAAAGTTTCAAAGGCCTTGGCCTTTGCTTCCTCTGCAAGATCAATTACTTTGGATACTGCCTACATTCTAGGAATGCTATCCCTCCTGAGCTTTGTTTACTCTGAAACCTAAAAGGTTTCACAACCTCTGCACTCCTTCCAGGTTCCCTACGCACATTTGTGCTATCCATCCTAATCTGTATTTACCCAAGCCTCTAGTGGACTCGCCCTTCTATGTCCTCAAAGAGAAACCTGGTGTCCTTTTGATGACCTTCTTCTCAATCCATCCTTGCATAGCTTAACATAGTATTCAATAACCCTACGAGTGTCTCTCCTTGACACTTCTCTTCCCAACATAACTCGAAAAGAGTCCTTTTGTGCACTCTATGCAACTTCTCAATGCCCTCTTGGTAGAGATTCATAGAACTTCAGACGTTCTGTCTTCCCTAAACTCAAAACAGAGTTCCTCCTATGCACTCTTTGCACTCGCTCAATGCCCTCCTGGCAGAACTCTACAGAACCTTCAGTGATTCTGTTGTCTTTGTGCCTTCCTTTGCATAGTCTTACCTCCAAGGTGTTCAACAATCTTGAGGTTTCTTCGTGGGTCTAATACTTCCTCTGGTGCACTCTCCTAGCACAACTCTGTCCAAATTACGGAGAATTCAAAATTGAACTCTATGCACTGGCTCAATGCATCTTGTACATTTTCTCTATGCCCTCCTTGTAGATCCTTTATAGAATTCTCAGCAATTCTACTTGTCCTCTCTGTGCTCTCCTCTGCACATTTTCTCCTTCAAGGTGTTCAACAACCTTGAGGCTTCCTCCTTGAATCAATGATAGCTAGTATGCCCTCTTGGTACGTCTTTGTCTAAATTCCGTAGAATTCAGAAGTGCACTACTACACTGGTTTTCAGAGACCACAATACTCTGTCATGTAACCTTTTGCATGAAGCCTCAAAGAACCCAAACCTGAAATCAGAGAAATCACAGATAGGAAAATCTATCTATCCTCACAGATGAAAATTTAACATGCATCTACAACATATCATCAACACATAGAGAAGTTCATTCATGAATTCATAAACACGTGAACAACAACATGCCGAAAAAATTGCTCTGTTTGTATTAATCAAGAATGCTTGATTACAATGTGTTCGAGCTCAGAGTGCAATAGAGTCTCGACTCTTCTCTTCTCCCTATTCTCTTTTATCTACCTCTCTATCGACTAATTATCCTACATATACAAAGGTTATTTTTACAAAAGGGGGCTCCTGTAGTGCTTCCCTCCATTCTCACCAACTCTCATTAATTACAATGAATTACAATGAATGGGCCATCTAATCCGAATTGGATCTAGATCCCCATCAACTTATCATCCATGAAAGGCGACACTAACTATAGACTGAAAAAAGGCATGGCTTGGCTCTTCGGCCTTACAACATTTAATACAATTTCAAAATTTGAAATTTGAAAGTGAGAGGGTTGGGCCTCTCCTCTCCATTGAACGCGTGTTGGGTGTGATGGTTGGCTGGTGCTTGATGATGTGGAGTGATGCTCCTGTATCACTTTTGGACAACATCATGCAAGGTTTGAGGAATCTTAATCCTAACCTTTGCATGAATGCTGACATTAAGGACAAACACGAAATTCTTGACCTTAAGTTTCTCGGTATTCAGGTGGGGAGCATACTGAAGAAAATCCATAAAACAAGCCTCAGACTCGGTCATCATATGGCTGCCCTGTCGCAAGGAGTTCAACTCGTTGGGATGACACTCGATGAATTCCTCAGATAAATACCTTTACTGGAACCATTCCTCGAACAATTCCCATGACATGTCTTCACAACCATGTTCAATTGCGGCAGGAGCATCTTCCATCATAGAAGAGTGTTCCCCTTCAGTTGAAAGACCTCCATGTGAACCTTCATGTTAGAGATATAGTTGTGAATTGAAAATCACATCACCATATTTTCCAACCATGCCTTGGTGGCTGCATCGTCCGGGGCACCAAAGAACTCAACAAATTTGACCTTCTCGAGTTCGTGATGAATGCTACCAGTACTGACCAGAGCATGCAGTGGACCCTTAGGAGGTGTCAACGCTTTGGCCTCATATATGTCCAAACGTTTGATCAGTGCCTCATAAATCCTCTAAAAGGACCTCATTAGCCCAACCACATCACCCATAACTATATGTTCCTACCCAAAAACCTATTCATTTTCTTGGGGGTTTGACCCCTCAGGCATGGGTGCTATTGTGGGCATCACGCCTCCCCCCCTATAACCTCGTTGTCTGCCTCTGTGATGTCCTCTAACCATGATTAATGAATCTGAATAGAAATCAATTTTTAATTAATGACATTATAATGAAATATGTAACCAAAGGAAGCCGTAGTGATCCCAAGTTGTGGGTCGAACCGGTTCTGATACCATATGTAACGACCCCTTGAGGTTATGACAACATGCAATGAAATTTTTTATTTTTTTTTATAGAAAGGTAATAATGACAATACATTCAATCATTTCAACTCGACAATGAACACAATGCATTCAATTCACACAACATACAAACATAAATACCTAGCATACTAGCACATCATGCAGCTAGGATAAACATACAACATCCAATCAGACAAAGAATAATAACACCTACAAGCTAAAAGACAATGCTCAATCAAACAAGAACAACAACACCAACCGACACACGTAACACAAAGATTCAATGCAAGAAATAACTATCAATCAAGAATCAACAATACAAGGCACACAAGTAAATAACATTAGCTGAACTTTAGTGGCCTTTCACCGCACGTCACCAGATAATCTAATATTAGACAATACTTTAATTAAAATTAAATTTATGAGTGTGAAAAAGATATATGCCATACACCATCTATCAGGAAATAACCAACTTGAGGTGCAATTCTATTGAACTTGTAACCATGTTGGTAAAAAATATGAAGGAATTATTCCTTCTAAAACATTAATGGAGTCTCTAAGCAAGAAGGAGTGAAACCTCAATTTAATGGTGAACATCATTAACTTCCATTTACGCAATTTAATAAATTAAATTTTTAAATTAAAAGGTATCCAATCATAGGTAATAAGGCTTGGGATAACCATTTCCTAAAATAGGATTCACTAATGGTCAATCATCCTTATAGAGGAAAACCTATTCATCATTCAACATGTATTTAAGAACCGATATTTACTATCTTGCATCCACTTTTAAATTGGTATTATTTTACTTATAAATTTTGTAAATTATAATATGGTTGAAAATAAACCACAGTCATCATATGCATAGTAACACATGATATTGTTCATAACTTAACCATTATAAAAATTAGATGATATTCCTTCTTTATTTGGTTTTGTGTGCCTCTTTTTATCAATTGTTTTCATTTTTCCCCATTAATTAATGTTTTGGTGATCTAATACTATCAAGACACTATAATTAGTGAATTCCATGCCTACATATAACCTAATGATTAGAATTAAGGGATGGGCTTCTTGTGTTTTAAGAAATTGGTGTCTCATCGCATTTTATTCCACATACATGATTGCTTTGTTGGAGTTTTTTGACTTCTCAATTGGTTAACATGGTGCGCATGATCATTAAAAATGATTCTTAAGGTTGTTGGTGTTTATTTTCCCTAGTGTTTCTTTTGAAAGGAAAAGAAACACATTCCATACCTTGTAGTCATAAGATATGTTTTTTCGAATTATGTACATTTTTCATTATTTCCCTTAAGACGCGAGTAGAGAATAATATGGTTGCGGTAATAGTGCATAAAACTATTTTTAAAATGTTTCAGTACATGAAGATTGAGAATATCTTGTCAAAATAATTGATGATTATCGTTAGTTACAACCTTAATTTGAGAGGTTATTATTCAACAAATGATATCCTAATTTGAGTGTTGTTCCACAAAGGAATCTTGATATCGTTGAAGGATATCTCAAAATCATGAAGAAAGTTACCGATGTGCTGAGGTTATACCAGGATTGACTACATAGGAGAAATACTAACTTAAAGGAGTAAATGAGATCATCCAATTAGTTTTTCCCTCGATAAGTTTCTTATTTGGTTTTCTTCATGTTTTGATGTACAGGTTTGGTAGGTTAAAGAAATAAATACATGGAAGAATGGTTATGACTACCATTATTCTGTATTACAGAAATTGAATGGTTACGCCTACCATCTGTTCGAGGTATATAACTAAATATTGAATCTCCTGTTGCGAAATTAATTCAAGGTTTTGAAAACACTATAACTATTACAGGAAACGGATTACAACCATTTTGTTTATGATGGAAAACACAAATTCCCTTGGAATAGGTAAAAATTATCTCTGCGCATCTTTTTAAAATTATTGTGTGTTTAATCAAGGGGATTAAAAGATGGGTGCACTTAAACTCAGGTCTCGGAATTAGAGTTTTGGAAAGGGAGTTTCCAATGCAAGGATGTGTGTTGTGAATAATCAAACATGCGCAATAACATGGTAATTGTATGAAAGTATCCTTGTATAACCCACACATCACGTTAAACCAACGAGTATCCAAGACCTTCCTGCAATCAGTCTTATCAGTTCAAAACTCCTAAAATCTACTCCAATCCCTTTGAATGAATTACAAAAATGACCCTGGAAATAAGTAACCAAATATGGGATCATTATCACAATTACTATGGGCCTTCATTACTTTTTATATGTAGGAAGCAATAGTATATCTTAACTCTCAGAAGGAGTAAGAAATTTAGAGAAAAGGAAATTATTGTTGAGAGGTTGATGGCATTTAAAATCCAGATGTTTTCTAATCATTTATGATAAAGAAATCACATACAAGGGATAAAGGAAATGTAGGAAGGGGTTTAAAAACAAAACAAAAACAAGGTTTGAGTCTGGGGCTCATTTTGGCCATGCGATAAAAATGGGGACAACCTCCAGGAAGAAAAATGAAATGCAGCAAGAAAATTTCATCTAGAAATAAATCATTTGCAGCATAAATTTTGTTGCAAGAAATAAACCAATGGCATAGAAATAAAACGTTTGGATAACTAGAGAGACATCCCCAAAAGATTTTTGTGGAAACACAAGTTTGCAGAGAATAAATCAAAATAATCACAGAGGATGAGGAGGGAATAAACGCTCAAGAGAGAATTCCTTGCTGGGCAGAGAAAGGATGTTATAGTTATTATCCATGCTTAATAAAGAAGGGAATTTGAATATAAATCCTTAACACTAGAGTGAAAGATAGTTGACTTGGTTCATGGCTGACTTTTGAGGAACATACTAATAACTTAAAGGATAAAGGAAAAAAAGATAAAAAAATGTTTTCTACTTTTATTAAAAAGAATAAAAAAAACGCAGAAAATTCATTTACATTCAGATTTTGGGTTCGCCATTGGAAATAAAATAAAAATTATAGTGAGCATAAGGCTGGGTTAACTTTGAATTCTCCGTTCATAAAATGATGGGCTCTTCAAGACAAATTCGCTAAAATAAAAATATGAAATCTCTGGATAGTATTACGCTGAATAAAACATAAACTTTAACACAATAGAACAACTTTAACTGAAGGTGTAGGAACATAATTTAACTATGATTCAACCAAATTTCACAACCGTAAATTGTCAGGATAGAAAATTAACTAAACTTTTAACACAGTGATGCATGCATTCTTTCAACATTAAAGAGATGCATATGCAGGGAATTTAACTATCATTCAATACAAATATACGCATGCATATTGTATCCCACTATGAATTCTTCAAAGTCATTGTCCGATGCACGCTTCCTCTACCTCTCACTTGCCAACTGATGTGACCTCACCAGTACCTCCTAGCCAATGATAGGGATATTGTTCTTCCCCCGAGCCCCCCGAGCCGCAAATGGGCCATGCACACAATACCAAAGAATGCTATCACCCAGCTCACCTTGCAAGGTTGAGTTACCAATCATCATCCGAGCTGGGTATCCCAACTCCCACAAGAGAAACTTCAACCAAGATGAAATTCGACAGTGTAACGTTATGCAAGCAAGATGTGATCCATACTCCTCTTTCGCCATTGTTTTTATAGATTTTTCTTCTTCATTAGTTTACCAAAACCCTCATTATATTCATTTTTCATTTAATTAATTTTTAAAATCCTCCCCCGTACACATGTCATCTGATCCCCTGGGTTCACAAGAAAATCAATTTATTAACTAATTAAATCTGTTTATTTCCATCACCCACCTAAAATTATTCCTAAAAATGCTCCTCGGTGTCCCATTATTCCCTTACAATTCTTAAATGACTTACACCTTACTTAATTCCTATTTGAGTTCATAAATAGAAATTTCCAAAGGCTAGATTCCTTACTAAGTTAGACATTCCCCTTTTCTTTAAGTTTCCCCTTTTCCTTAGGTTCCCCCCTTTTCTTTAAGTTTCCATTTTTCTTAAAGTTTCCCCTTTTTTATAACTAAGTTCATAATTGCTAGGTTTAGACAAAAGAAACAAATACCCCTTTTATTAATTAAACCTTTATTAAAATTTCCACTTTAATTATTAATGCTTGAAATTTCTTTACCCCCTTCCTCTTATATGTCTAAATAATTTTTTTTTTGTTCCAAGGTTCTAATGAGACCTAGTTTTTCAATTTACTAGGTTTGGTCACAATTCTTAAGGGAAATTTGGTTATTAAGCTTTAATTATCACATCATTCATTTTAACGCTGACCATGTCCTAAGGAGGTATATTTTTCTAGGAAATAGGTTAATTCTCTTAGTAGTTAAAATTGCGACATGCCCTCCAGGACACACCACATGCTCCAAGGGTGCCACTCTCCTCTTTCCATTTTATTCATGTGACGTTCCCTTCAAGATGCACTATGTGCTCCAAGGGTGCCACTCGCCTCTTGACTGAATTTGGTAGACGTCAAACCCCTGGAGTCAATACTCTGTCAGGTGATATTGTGGGAGACTAAGGGTCTCTAAGGAATAAAGACCGTACCTCATTGTGTTCCCCTTAGAATCATCATGAGCGACTGTCACATTCTTCCCTCATGGCATCGTGGGTATTCTCAAATTAGGTAATCATTAACCTACAGTTCAAGCTATGTTAGGAGTGCTAGTAGGTTGTGGTAGGGCTGCTGCCACACCTCTCCCTTAATGCCTCTGGTTGTCGTGCATGATCTCTTTACTCCAAATGTGAGTCTGGTCTGCAAGCTATTGTCATCTTGCATCCATGAACAAATCATGTCATGAATAAAAATCAACATCATAATATCAAATAATAATTACATATGTCACATCATCAACATTCAAACCCTAACAATCCACTCCCTGACTCAACCCAAAGTCCAAGGGGTTTCATCGATGCCTCAGCATCCTCAACATCTAGATTCATGCACACTCAAGAGAACCCAGTCAATAACACATGTCTATGTAAATACAACAAAATAACATATCATCAAATACAAAATATATCATAATCATAGTAAAAACAACCAATGGTATAATGACTCAGATCACTTGCATGCAAGTTTCTTCAAAGAATAAGTTTGCTCAGTGTGTGCAAGAGTGGGATGTTTCACAATGCAATCTAAATATTTTTGTCATAAAAATTTCAGCGATATTAAATTCTTTATAAGTAGACTTCATAGGTACAAAATGTGCAGATTTGCTAAGTTTATCAATCACTGCCATAATTGAGTCATTTTTCTTTTGAGTCTTAGGAAAACCTGTGATAAAGTCCAACAAGATAATCTGCCACTTCCATTTGGGTATAGGTAAAGGCTCTAGCAGACTGGTTGGATGATGATGTTCAGCCTTTACATGTTGACAATCTAAGCATTTAGATAAACATTCAATTGTTTCACTCTTCATGTTAGGCCAATAAAATTATTTTCTTGAGGACGATATCATTTTCTAGTATCCTAGATGACCAGAAGATGGTTGTTTTTGCAATTCGTCAAGAATTGCTGATTTTAAATCAACAGAATTAGGTGTGTACAACCTGTTTTTGAACCTTATAAGTCTAGTTTTATCTAAACTCATATATGTTTTGTTCATTTTTTCTGCATTTTCTTGTAATTTTGTTGTTTGTTTTATGTAATTTTTGTAATTATAGCTTGCAGATTTTATTCTTTGTTCGATGTCATTTTCTTCTTTGCTAACAATTATCTCATAAATTGTGTTAGTCCTCTAGCTTACAGAATCTTCAACTTTTTTTTCTTTTCCTTTAATGTGTCTTACTTCGAGATCAAATTTACTTAAAAAGGCTAGCCATCTCGCTTTCCTTACATTGAGTTCTAGTTGACTAAATAAATACTTTACACCATTGTTGTTAGTTAGTAGCAGAATCCTTCTCCCCATTAAATAATGTCGCCACATTTTCAGAGCATAAATTACGACTCCTAATTCAAAATCATGTGTAACGTAATTCATGTTCTTTTAGTTTATGTGATTCATAGAAAATGACGCATCCATGTTGTGTTAGGACACCTCCCAAGCCTTTTTTTCTTGCATCCATGCAAACTATAAAATATTTATCATGATCTTGTACCCTTAGGATAGGTTTTGTTGTTAATAATCCTTTTAATTTATCAAAGTTCTCCTCACACTTTTTTGACCAAGTAAATTTTATTCCCTTTTTCTGTAGAGATGCAATTGTATACACGATCTTAGAAAATCCTTCGATAAATCTTCTCTAATAACTTGTAATTCCCATGAATGATTTGATTCCTGCTACATCATTAGGGATAGGCCATTCCATAATGGATTTTATTTTCTCTAGATCAACTGCAATTCCCTCTTTGGATATCACATGTTTGAGGTACTGTTTCCTTCTTTGGTAGAAGTCGCACTTATCCAACTTTGCATACAACTTGTGTTTCCTTAAGGTCTACAATAATATTTTTAGATGTTCTTCAGGTTCTTCATGTTCTTCTTCTATTTTCAAGTAAAATAAAATATCATCGATAAACACCAACATAAATTTATCCATATATTGACTAAATATACTATTCATCAAACACATAAAGGTTGTTGGTGCATTAGTAAGACAAAATGGAATTACGACAAACTCATAGTGTCTGTAACTCATTTATATCTTCATCTTTTATTCTCACTTGGTGATAACCAGACCTTAAATCTAACTTAGAGAAGATCTTTTCTCCTCCCACTTGGTCAAACAGGTCCTTAATTCTTGGTAAAGAATACTTGTTCTTGATCGTCATCTTATTTAGTTGTCGATAGTTAATGCATAGTCTCAAAGTCCCATATTTCTTTTTAACGAAGAGAACCGATGCTCCCCAAGGTGAAACACTTGGTCTGATATATTATTTATCTAATAGTTCTTGTAGCTGAATTTTCAGTTGTGTTAATTTGGGTAAATTCATTCTATAAGATGCCTTAGATATTGGGGCATATCTAGGTACTAGATCAATAGAGAAATCTATCTCTCTTCTTGTAGGTCTTTCTAGTATTTTGTCCACAAATACATCTCTAAACCCATGTAGGACTGTAAGGTCATCTCAACTAAGTTTGTTTTCCTTTTCTAACAGATCAGTTACCTGAACAACATAAAATTGGCAGCCTTTGTTCATGCATTTCTTAAACTTCATGGTTGATATCTTCCTAACCAAAACTAGTTTTCTGATCCCTTCTATCGTCCTAACTATATTGTTTTCATCTTTGTAAATAAGTGACTTTTCGTAACAATTTAAAATTACTTTATGATTCTCTGAGTAGTCCATTCTAATGATTATCGTAAGGTTCCAAAGGTAAAATTTTCAAATTTAACATTGTACTTTGATCATCTATGCTAATGTCACATCTCGAAAAATAAATTAATTTTTAATTCAAAAATTGTTAGGAAAATTATTCTGTTTTGGGTAAATTTGAATTTGGAAAATTTTTGCCATTTATGGAAATTTCGAATTTCAAATTTGGTAAATTGTAATTAATTATTATGATTGTTGGGTAGAGATCTGATTTGACCCAACTAACTATTTGACTATGACACTTGTATGAAAACAAAATATTTTATAATTATTGCACGAGGACAAATGGAACAACCATGTTAAATTCAACTAACCATGACTCAAAGAGTGGGGAACATATTGGAACTACCTCAGGGTTGATTGTTACAGGTGGAAAATCAAGGATTTGACCACTGACAGCCCATGAAAAATAGGGATTTATAAAGATGAAAAAATTCTGAAGGGAGGGAAAATGAGCTAGGAAAAAATATGGTTTTCATATATAGCATATGTGAGGAGGAAATATGTTGCCTAGTATGCAGGGAAAGAGTTACTGAGTAATTTTTGTTATGAGAACTAATTTCTGAGTGTGAAGCAAGAAAAGGTTTTGATAGAGGAAGACATTGTTGAAGAGGAAATTCCAACTTTTCCCTAATGGATTCATGGTCAAGCTAGGGGGTGAATTAGACAAGTGCTTTGGCTTCCTTGTTCTACAGTTTGGAGGAACGTGGTTGTTCCATTTTTTTTCCCATGAACTAATTCATTAATGTTCCCTACTTCCCTCTTTTAATATTTTTTCTATTGAAACGATTGTATACGTTTTCTATCCTAGATTATTATATGACTGTCATATGTGTTACATGGAATTAAATGGTTACTATAGATTACTTGTGGTAGAAATAATTTGCTTCGACTAAAGATGGTATCTACATGATCATAGTGTACTATCTACTATAGGAATGACCTATTCTACTGAAGAATGCGCCTATATGAATTTATGTATGTTCTTTGTTGTAAGAATCATCTACTCTATTAAAGAATATACCTATATTTTTGATGTATGTGTGATCCGTTGTAGTAACATGACCAATGTATACATGTATGGGTTTATAAATAAACATATATTATCTATAGTAGGAATAGATCTGAATATGGATAGTAAATGATATTACAAAGCCACTGAAAATCAATCATGACAAGGGAACATCTATCCTGTATAAAATAATAAATTAACTGTGAAAATCCCCAAAGTACAATCCTAGAAATTTCCACTTCTCATGGGATCATATGCAGGGATGATTTTAAGGATGGTTTTTTTTTTCAAATGTAGAAACCTTGGTGAATCTTACTAATCCTTCATATGCCAACTATAAATGTTTGGCGATATTTTTGTAAAAATATTCAAATTTATAAGGATTTTATATAGTTTTTATAAAATTTTGGCTATTTTTAAGGTAAGGGCGAATCATTTTTAAAATAACGAATCTCGTTTTTGGAGAAACCGTGGAAAATTAGCCCATGAGTGAAATTTAGCCCCTAAAATCATCCATGAGATTCATATGCCTTTAAGTATTCAAATTCTGTGGTGAAATTTCAATCGATGTAGACCTTTAAAGAGATCTGGAAATGAATTTTAGGATTATTATACTCATTTATATCTGTAGAGTATCATAGCCATGGATTATATAATTAGACTATAGAATCTTTCGACATTAACGATGCGGGAAAGATTTACTCATGTAAATTTAAGATAAAAATAGATATATAGATACCCATACAATTATATATATATATATATATATATATATACAGGAGTATATGCATATAATTGTTGCACGATCTACTCTAAATGAAATAATTTCAATGCTTGAGACAAGAAATTTAAGAATAAATATTTCATTATTAAGGGTCCAAAATGAATCAATGTATAGTATGCCTTTTCCTATAAATTCACAATATGGCTATCTGTCTCGAATATCTCAAACAAGTTCATAGTACAAAGACTAGTAAAGTAAACCACAACAGCCAAACAAAAAGAAGGAAATTAAAACATTCCTTTAACTAAAAACCTAAATATCTATACATCTAATGATTCAGATCAATAGGCTTAAAAAAAGAAAATCGGAGTAATAACCCAATATCACCAGGATTCCTCCAAATCATTCAAGAGATTTTCTTATTGGAAACCAGAATACCTTCTCGAGCAGAGCCTGAATTCTTGTCCAGCACAACACCCATGAAAATATACAAAAGGACAAGACATTGTTTATTTTTAGCAATAGAGAGAGACCAAACCAAACTTGAAAATCGATAAACCATACAAGACAACAAAGTAATCAATTCACATAATTTTTACTTATCTTGGAATTTCCATAGGTATTCTCTCAATCCTAGTCGTGAACCGTCAGTACATGTTAAGGGGAGGAGAGATATCAATCAATCTGATGGGTACCCTCACATAAAACAAGGCCCCATCATTAGTTACTATATCCAATCCACAGGAATGACTTCACAAGAAAGAAATTGATTTTCGTAATTGTACATGAGTTCCGACACCAATTTGAGAAAACATTAAATAGTAAATGGGGCATAATTTACTTACAGAGAAATAGAAGAGTCACATAGAACACACTAAACATGATCTTCGTAAGGTAAATTAAGTTAAGACACAGACAATATAAGAATGCCTAATTTTAAATATTAGAGCCAATTTTTAAAGAAAACTAATTTGACACGGTATAATCCAGACACCCTTCTCCATAATATAAGACCATGGTAAGTCCATATAAGGTCCCCAACTTGTTTTTACTAGTTGCATGGGTGGGACTTCCAAACCCAAGAGATATCGCTAATTCGAGATCTATAGTAGGATTTAGGAAATGTTATTTGGTCTTCTCCTTTGAAGTTGCGAGATTTTGATGAGGACATTGTAGAGTCAAAAGAACTCATAGAGGTGGATAAATAGAACTAGGTTAAGAAAACAATATTCAAACATTACACAGAGAATAACCAACCATGACAAACAACGTTATCAAAGGATACCATTTGATAGTTCATTAAAATAGATATGATTAAATTGCTTTTACAGTGTGGTTCTCACCCTAACAACTTAATTTTTGGAATGACACCCTAGAGAAGTCTCGCAAAGACTCAGTATCAAAGATGATACATAACATAGAAGAAGACCAGGGAAACAACAAGCCCTAAAGGGAAAACTATTTACGAGAACCCTTAGAGGCACCAAGAAAGAAAAAGAATGAAGTGTCAAGCCCTTTTCAGAATATTGAACATGTAGGAATGTGATAGTGAAGCTACTTACCGGTAGCGAGGAAAAATCCAGAGTTATTTCCTTTGAGATTTGGAGATAAGGGAGTAACTTACTAATAGTCAGTATAAACGTCACAACGTATAGGTTTATCCCTCGATGATAAAATCTCATGTGAAAATCCACAACTAGAGACACAACAATAGTATGAAACTTACTAGACGATTGGGTAAAGATACTACCTCCATCAAGGAATTCCTCTGAGTTGTCTTTCTCTTCACCAAGAAAAGGGAGTCACAGAGCCAAGTTTTCGGGAATCTTCTCATGACAGAAGTAAAACCACTATAACCTAAAGAACCCTTACCACATAGAATGAATGTTGCTAGTACGAAAGAAGGGTTGGGCCATGTGATGAAGTAGACTTGGCACATCCATAGTGTACGAAGGGTTAGGTGATGGCCTTGACTTTCACATGCACCATGCCCCATTAATGTCCTTTCCAGGGTTTAACTCTTGCCTGAATTGTCCCTACCTTTCACATTGAATGGGTTATGGATTAGAGAAGTGCCTGTTCGATTTATGGAAGATTTTAACCCTAACCAATACTAACTTAATTAATACAATGTTTATTTGGAGTATCATGTGGAATGGGTGGAGTCGAATGAGTTAACAGCACGGGGAATTGGTTCTAGAATAATTGTTACATCAAATTTACCCTGGAGAACTTACCCCAATCACCATCCTTATTGGAAAATGTTTTTTAAAAGGTCTGTTGTTATTTCAAACATTTCATAGAGGGGTATAACCTGACCCTTTATGATTATCCTTATTACATAAGTTCTTTTGATCAAGTAGTTTTGAGTTTAATTTTACGCATAAGGCATAGGGCCATAAGTCCCAAAATATTTTGTAGTTCTAATCCTATTGTCTAAATACATATTCACATAGATATGAAGGTGAACATAACTTCAAGACTATAAGTGAATATTGGAATGTGGAGTATGCACATTTTTAACGTTGATTCAAAATTGTAATTTAGGTAGTAATGTTAGTCAGCAATGGCCCAAACTCCAACAATTTTCCATGTGTAGACAAGAAATATAAAGGCCTACCTTCTTTTAATTATGAATATGTTTTTAGAATTAACTCATGAGATTTTTTTTTTATTTGATGGATTTGAGATACATTACATATGGTAGCAAAGAAAAGGTTACAACACTTGGACCCTGAATAGGGCCATATAATTTACTTAAGAATATAATTTTGTTTATATAAAACTAATAAACATTTATTGTTGCAAACAAAAAACCTTTTTAGGTTTTGTGTTAATCATGGTAGCATAGGATGACGGGGAAATCAGAATCGATAGGAATCCTGAACAAAGTCTTCCTGAAAATTAGAAACATAATAGTGATGGAAGCTCACCTACTGAAGTTCTGGAACAATGAGGAATCTCATTGTTGAGCTATAGGTTTTCAAATCCGACAATGAGAAAATGAAGAAAGATCAACATGAACATCAGGAAATAAATGAAGTCCTGCTACGCAGTATAGTGACAAAGAAAATCCCAAAGGATGATAATAATGAATAAGAGGACAACAAAAGGGCCTCCAAGAATTATGGGACAAAAGTAGAAAAGGGGGACAATTCATCTAAAGGTACACCTTCAAATAAATACAAAACAAAAGTAGATAGAAAGAGAAAACAAGTAGACCACCTTGAAGGAGAATTTAATAAAATTAAACCAACTACTTTTGATGGAGAATCGAGAATAGGGGAGGAATCTGAAGCATGGTTATTAGACATCATTTTTTTTTTCTAGACATACAACTATTCCAACAATATGAAGGTCAAAATGGCCATCTACAATCTAAAAGGAAAAGACAACATTTGGTGGAAAGATTTGAAATTGACTAAGGGATTAAAAGAGAAACATATGGAATGGTCTGAATTTAGAAATATTTCAAGAAACAATACCTATCTAAAAGCTACTATGAAAGGAAAACGAAATCATTTTATGAGTTACGACTTGGTCAGATGATGATGGAGGATCTTATAAACAAACTCCTGGAATTACTAAGGTTTGTACCTTTTATCTGGGAGGACAAGGTAAAAGTCCAATGGTTCCTAAGTTGTTTACCATAGTCCTATAGGGATAGATTGAGTTTGAAAACCCCAAGTCCTTGAGTGAAGTATTCAGGAAAGCATGAATATGTTATGAGCAGTACAAACAACAGGTAGATTTTCCCAAAGCTTGGAAGGATAAGAAGCAAGACCGAATGAACCAGTGGAAGAAGGGATACCAACGATCTTCTTACTGGAATGAAACAAAAATCTTTTCGAGAAAGGATTTTAACTCCAATAATCTAAGTATGGAAGGGAGTGGTAAACCGGTAAATCTGGGAATGAAGAAGTTTTGGGACACTCCTCATGAACCATTGAAGTGTTGTGAATGTGGAGAACCACATCTAAAGGAGAAACTATCCATGTGTAAATACAACAAACAAAACTGTTGTTCATAATTTGTAGGAAGCCTCGACCGTGAGTGATGTGGGTAGAAGCCTCCATTAGAGAAATGGAGTCGTGGATGGCTGGCAAGCTAACCACTAGTCCTCGGTGATGGAAATTGAAGGTAAAATAAAAAAATGCTCAAATTTCTATTTTAATTGACCTTGGAGCTACATTAAGTTATATCTCTCTTGGTGTAGTAGAGTCAAATAAACTTAAGAGGATGAAACACACAAAATAATGGTTGGTAAAATTAGAAACAAAAACTAAAAGGAAAGTGGTTGACTTTATTTTTGATTTTGAGTTCAGTTTAGATGGTCAAAACATAAAAACAAATTTGAACATTCTTCCACTAGGATCATATGATGTGATTATCAGAATGGATTGGGTGGAAAAGAACAAAGTAGTACTAGATTTTTATGCAAAGACACTTAAGTATAAATACATTTATGACACTACTAGAATAGACCAAGGTATACCAAAACGAATATCAGTTAGACAAGTTTTAACAATGCAATTCAAGAAATGTATGAGAAAGGGTTGTCAAGTATACACTATCCAAATAATTAATCTGTTAGAAAAAGAAGATAAGCCCAACTTGGAAGACTTTGTTGTTCTATGGGAATTCAGAGACGGTTTTGTTGATGAAATACCTAAATTACCCCCTAGAAGGGAAATAGACTTCTCCATAGACCTGCTACCTGGTTCAGCCCCTATCTCTAAAGCATCGTATTGAATGAGTTTGCCAGAATTGACAGAACTAAAAATCCAACTGCAGGAATTATTGGACAAAGAATATTTCAAACCAAGCATTTCACCAAGGGGAGCACCAGTCCTCTTTGTGAAAAATAAAGATGGTACTCTAAGAGTATTTATCGATTATAGACAATTAAACTAAATGAATATTAATAACAAGTACCCCTTACCTAGGATAAATTATTTGTTATATCAAGTAGGCGGGGCCAAGATCTTCTCGAAGTTGGATTTATGATCTGGTTATCACAAAATTAGGATAAAATATGAAGACAAGTAAAACAACTTTTCAAACAAGATATGGACACTATGAATTCATAGTTATACATTTCAGACTCACTAATGCACCATCCATGTTCATGTGTCTAATGAAAAGTATTTTCAGTCAATACTTGGACAAGACGATATTCTGGTTTATTCTAAAATAGAAGAAGAACACAAAGAACACTTAAGAATTTTTCTGCAAACTTTGAGGAAGCACAAATTGTACACTAAATTCGATAAGTGTGATTTTTATGAAAAGGAAATACAGTACCGAGGACATGTAATTTCTATAGAAGGCATTGTAGTTGACCCTGATAAAATAAGATCCATCATGGAATGGTCAGTACTTAAGGATGTAACGGATATCCGGTCATTCATGGAAATCACCAGATATTACCGCAGATTTATAGAAGGGTTTTCCAAAATAGCTTACCCTATCACATCGTTACAAAAGAAAGGGAGCAAGTTCAAATGGTCACATAAGTGTCAAAGCCATTTTAATAAGTTGAAATAATTATTAACAACCGCACCCATTTTAAAACAAGAATACCCAGATAAAGACTTCACCCTCTATGTTGATGCAAGTAAAGAAGGACTAGGTGGTGTCCTAACTCAAGAAGGACATGTTATTTTTTATGAATCCTAGAAATTAAAGGACCATGAGAGAAAATACATCACTCATGAGTTAGAATTGGTAGAAGTAATACATTCCCTAAGAATGTGGTGACACTACATAATGGGCAAGAAATTTCTATTACTGACAGATAATAACGGTGTGAAATATTTGTTTGGTCATCCAGATATTAATGAAAGGCAAGAATGGTGGCTAGACTTCTTGAGTGAATTCGACTTTGAGGTAAGACATATCAAGGTTAAAGAAAAAAAGGTAGCAGATGCTTTAAGAAGATGAGTCCATGGGTTATTTGAGATAAATGCCAGTAGAGAAGAAAGTGATCTGTAATAGAGAATTCAGACAATAGGTATTAACGACGAAAAATAAACTAAGTTAGTGGCAGAATTACAAAAAACTATAGAAAACTCAGACAAACTAGATTTGAGCATCGATAAAAATGGCCTATTATGATTCAAGAATAGACTTTACATACTAGATTTGGCAGAGCTAAGGATAACAGTTTTGGAGAAAGTGCATAAGAAATCGTATTCTGGTCATCCAGGATACCAAAAAATGATAACAACACATAGGAAATTATTTTGTTGGCCTAATATGAAGGGAGAAATAACAGAGTGCTTGTCTAGGTGCCAATATTGTCAATAGGTAAAGGCCGAACACCAACATCCAGCCAGTCTATTAAAACCATTTCCAGTCCCAAAATGGAAATGCGAGACCATATAGCTGGACTTTATTATGAATTTGCCTAAAATTCAGAAACATAATGATTCTATTATGGTTGTAATCGATAAACTCAGTAAGTATGCACACTTTATTCCTGTAAATTCTACTTTTAAATCTATAAACATCATTGAAATATTTATGAAATAAATTTTTAGACTGCATGGTATTCCTAAAATGGTGATTTCAGATAGAGATGTAAAATTCGCATCCGCTTTTTGGAAAGAATTGTTTGCAGGGATGAATACTAATTTGAATTTGCATATAACAATGGGTACCAAACTTTGGCTAAGTTGAGCCCCTTCGAGGTATTGTACAACAAAAAGTGTATGACTCCAATTAGCTAGGAAAAACTGGTTGATATACTTATGTTTGGACCAGATATGTGATGCAAGAGCATCGCCACATCAAGTGAGCCAGCATGAAGCGGAAAATAACTGGACAACGCCCGCACAAATTTTGAAGACACTTTGATATTGTTGCACCAAACATTAATGTGTGGAATTAATGAAGTGCACTTTGTATATGTAATGGACCTTGAGCGGATAAGCTCTCATCCTTAGGTAGATGAGGCATTTAATAGATTTAATGCTAGTAGATAGAATAGTTAATTGTAGATTTGATAGTTTAGAGCTCGAGAGGGAAACGGGATATAGACACCCTCCTTTGTATTATTGTAACATTATTCTGGATTCATTCCTTCAGGAGAGCAAGAAGAGCAAGCAGAGAAATGTGTAGAGAACATCCATGTACAGATATTGAGTTAATAGAAGAAAGCTTTGATTCAATTCCATGGTTATGTGTCTATTCTCTATGTGTTTATGTTATGCTCATGAATGTTTGTTTCTGGTTATGCATTTTCTTTGTATATGTTGTGCATGTGATTTCATGTTTCGAAATTGAAGTCTGAAAGGAAGAGTAAATGAGTTTCAATTGTTTCTCTAAGTGAACCAGAAGATTCTTGCAAGGAGTGCAGTTGAATTTGTCCGCAAGGAGTGCATGACTGCAGGGTTCAGTTAGAGATAAATTTTGTTCTCATTTCCTCGAAGAGTGTAGATTTCTCACTTAAGCCATGCAAGGCATGTGCAGGCTAGACAAGGACTCAGAGTTGTGATTCTGAGAAAGGGAATTGAAGGATCTATGTTGCAGAAGTGCGTAGGATTGAAGACTTCAACACTTAGAGTGTTTTGAATATTTGTCGCAAGGAGTGCGTGCAAGAACTTCTTCCTGAGGGAATTGAAGTCGTCGAAGCTCAGGAGGGTTAAATCCTTGAAGTTCGTCGAAGGACAAGTGAGGAATTTGTGCGTCAAGGTTGCAAGGACTGCCGCAAGTTTGTGCGCAGGGTGAAGAGGTTTTGTGGATGAACAATTTGTCATTTCGGGGATTGGGACGAGAAAGAATGGACAGACAAATTTCTCTAAGGATATCTCAACAAAGCAGAGGCCTACTAGATCTTGTAGAGGCGCAAGAAGGAAACAGTGCAAGGGAGGAAGAAGTTCAAAGTTCGGAAGGGAAGGATCTGTCGATCGGGATCGTGAGGAGTGTGGTTCTACTTGTGAATTGGCACATCTGGAGTTTGTGAGGTAAGATCCTAACCTTACGCCACGAAAGTTGCGAGAGTGAGAGGAGCGACATTTCGACAATTATGTAAGTAGAGTGGGCCACAGGTGATAGTGAGGAATAGATGGCCTAACCATCGGAGGTTTGGCATCTCGGGTCTCAAAAGTTGAGATAGGATTCGTTTGACCTCGCGAGTGGCGAAGTCGCGAGGAAGCGAGATCAAAAGTATCGACACTTCGGCGCATCGGGCCTCGGAGGCTTGAACCCTGAGTACTTAGGGTCATGATCAGCAAAGTCGCGACATCGTGAAGTTTCGATATCGAGAGGAAGAAAATCAGCTAGGCTGATGCATCGGGTCTCGGAGATTCGGAAACATATCGAGCATATGAGAACTCGCGAAGCAGTGAGGTTCCGATCCTCCGAAATAAGAAGAGGGGATCGCATGGAAAAGAACCTGTGGGTGCAGAATTCCCGATAGGGAATTATAAGAACCGTTGAGTTCTTTGGGATTTAAGGGAAAAAAGGTCCTGGTGAGAGCGATCACGTGCTCTGGGAAGAGTGCGGGTTGTGTCAGAGTGGTATCAGAGTGGGAAGTTCTTTTCTTTCTATAGCAGAGAAGATAATTCATCATGCTACCTAGAAGAGAAAGGCAATCACCTGGTCCGGAGGACAAGGATGCGCGAAGAAGGGGCAGGCCAGTAGGAAATCCAGAAATGGAGAGACAGATGAGAGATCTTCGAGCAAGGATTGAATACATGGAGGTAGCGTAGAGATGCACCGCGGGTGCAGGGGATATTAGTGATTCTGATGTTGAAGAGGAAGCTGGACATCAATAAGAAGTTATAGCAGAAGATGCATCGACCGAGCGATTGATCAAAGCCATTTCCAGAATTAACTCAAAGATGAAGATGGACATTCCAGTTTATGAAGGAAGTCTGGATGCAGAAGAGTTGCTGGATTGGATCAGGGCTCTTGACACCTACTTCGATTATGAAGATATCGAAGAGGATAAAAAGGTTAGACATGTTGTCATGAAGTTGAAAGGACATGGAGCATTATGGTGGGACGAGCTACAAGCTGACAGACGCTGGAAAGGAAAGCAGAAGATCAAAAGCTGGGATCGAATGATCGCGAAGATGAAGGAGAAGTTCATCCCAAGGGATTACCGGATCATCTGTTCAGGTGAATGTAGAACCTGAGACAGAAGTTGATGACGGTGAAGGAGTACACCAAAGAATTCTATCGACTCAACATTAGAGCAGGTCATCGGGAGAGCGATGATGAGAAGGTTGCCAGATATCTGAATGGTCTGAGGTATGACATTCAGGATGAGTTAAGCATTGTAACCATTAGAACTTTTGAGGATGCTTACCAGATGGCTCTGAAAGCCGAAGAGAAGTTGAGCTGAAAGTAAAGTCAGCGAGGGTGAGGCAGAAGCCAGCCTAGAGGTAAGGCAATTGCCCAAGAGAAATATCAGAAGCGCAAGGAGGAGTGTAAGAGACCTCAAGGTAATATTGAGAGAGGTGGAACCTCATAGCGAGGACAACAATATGCTGAGCCGAGGAGACAACATAGTGAATAGTGAGGAGATTATGCTAATGCAAATACTTTTCCTCATACCAGAGGTAGAGGAAAAGGTTGAGGTGGATTTATCACATGTTTTACATGTGGGAAAGATGGGCATAAGTCATTTGAGTGTCCAGAGAAGAAGAAGGACATTGGAGAAGCTCACATCGCCGAAGCACAAAGGCACGATGTTGAAGCAGAAGGCATAGAAAGTGGAAGATCACTTCTGATGTGGAAAGTCCTTTTGACGCCTGAAGGAGAGATGCAGGAGAGTGCAGCCCAAAGGACCAGACTGTTTAGGATAGCTTTCAAAACCAAGGACAAGAAATGCAAGTTCATTGTGGATGGTGGAAGCACAGACAATCTCGTTTCAACCGAGATGGTGGAAAAATTAGAGATAGAGACAAGGGATGACCCGAGTCCATATAAAGTATCATGGCTACAGAAGGGGCATCAGGTGAGTGTCACTAAACAATGCTTGGTTGACATCAAGATATGGGGATATAATGATAATATCTTGTGTGATGTCATTCCCATGGATGTATGTCATTTGTTGTT
Organism: Picea engelmannii; assembly: GCA_009831015.1. Taxonomy (NCBI): domain Eukaryota; kingdom Viridiplantae; phylum Streptophyta; class Pinopsida; order Pinales; family Pinaceae; genus Picea; species Picea engelmannii. The sequence continues at coordinate 221,126 of ML803728.1, forward strand.
GGGTAGACCATGGCAATATGATAGGAATGTGGTTCATGATGGGAGGATGAACACATATACTTTGGAGAAAGATGGGAGAACCCATATGTTGCTTCCGATAAAGGATAAGGAAGTGAAGCCGGAAGTAGGTAACAAAATAATTCTCATGAGTGGGAAGGAGCTTCTCACAGAGAGAAAGTTTAAGTCCATGTGTTGTTCCAACAGTACTAAGTCCAAATAAGGATGGAGTTTGGTGGATGTGTATAGACTCCAAAGCGATCAATAAAATTACCATCAGGTACCGATTTCCACTGTCGAGAATGGATGATCTGATGGGTTGCCTGAGTGGGGCAAATTATTTTTTGAAGATTGATTTGAAAAGCGGATATCATCAGATTCGCATGAGGGAAGGTGATGAATGGAAGACAACATTCAAAACAAACGAAGGTTTGTACGAATGACTGGTCATGTCATTTGGTTTGACAAATGCGTCGAGCACATTCATGAGACTAATGAATGAAGTCCTAAGGGAATTCATCGGGAAATTTGTTGTCGTACATCTGGATGATATATTGATCTGCAGTAAGACAAAGGCTGAACATTTGAAACATTTGGCTACAGTGATGAGAAAGCTACAGCAGGAGAAGTTGTTGATCAATATGAAGAAGTCTTCATTTATGCAGACAAATCTCATTTATTTGGGTTTTGTTATTTCGTCTAATGAGTTGAAGATGGATCCGAGTAAGGTAGAAGTGATCAAGAATTGGCCATCACCGAGAAATGTTTTTGAGGTGAGAAGTTTTCATGGTTTGGCTAGTTTCTACCAGAAATTCATCAAGAATTTCAGTGGAATTAGCGTAGCAATGATGGATAGGGTGAAGAAGCGACACAAGTCTTTTCATTGGATAGCAGAGGCTGAGAAAAGCTTCAATCAGTTGAAGTGGAAGATAACGGAATGACCAGTGTTGGTGTTGTCGGATTTCAAGAAGACATTTCAAGTGAAATGTGATGCCAGCGGATATGCCATAGGAGGGGTCTTAAGTCAGGATGACAGGCCAGTTGCATATTTCAGTGAGAAGCTGGATGAAGCAAAGTTGAAATACTCAACGTATGATAAAGAGTTTTATGCCATCACACAAGCGTTGAAGAAGTGGAGGCATTACTTGATCCCAAAAGAATTTGTATTGTACAACGATAATCATGCATTACAGTTTGTGAGTCAACAGGAGAATTTGAATCAGAAGCATGAAAAATGGGTAGAGTACATGGAGAATTTCACATTTGTGATCAAACACATTTCGGGTACTGCTAACAAAGTGGTTGATGCTTTGAGCAGGAAATGTTTATTGCTGCAGGAGTTCAGAGTCAAAACATTGGGTTTTGAAAATCTAAAGGAAATGTAGGCAGGAGATGCAGACTTCGAAGAAGCATATGAAGCAGCTGAGAATCCAGTTCTCAGGGATCAGAGTCCATGGATAGATTACATGATCCAGGAAGGATTGTTGTTCAGGAGTAATCAACTATGTATTCCCAATTGCTCCATGAGGGAGAATTTTCTAAAGGAAAAACACAGCGGAGGCTTAGCAGGACACTTTGGCCATGACAAGACATTTGCGAAGCTGAGAAAATCATATTTTTGGCCAGGCATGTGAGCAGATATCAAGAAGTTTGTTGACAGGTGTCAAATTTTTCAACATTCGAAGGGGAGAAACTAGAATGCAGGTTTATATCAGCCATTTCCCATACCGGAGAGGCCATGGGAGGCGATTAGCATGGATTTTGTATTGCGTTTGTCGAGAACACAGAGAGGTGTTGATTCCATATTTGTGGTGGTGGACAGGTTTTCGAAGATGGCACATTTTATACCATGCCAGAAGACCAGCGATGCGACCCACATCGCAAACTTGTTTTTCAAATAAGTTGTTAGACTTCATGGATTGCCGAGAAGCACAGTCTTAGACAAGGATACGAAATTCATAGGTCATTTTTGGAGGACGCTATGGAAAAAGATAGGAACTAACTTGGCATTTATTTCAGCTTACCATTCACAGATAGATGGATAGACCGAGGTGGTCAATGGAAGTCTGGGAGATTTGCTGAGGATCTTGGTGACAGAGCACCATAGCAGCTGGGATAACATATTTCCACAGGAAGATTTTTCATACAACGATTCTATGAATCAGAGTACGGGAAGAAGTCCATTTCAGATTGTGTATGGGACACAACTGAGGGGAGTTTTTGAATTCAGGGAGTCAGAAAAGACTACTACTAGCAGCGCTAGTGCAGAAGAGTTTGCTAAGGCAATGAAAGAACTTCACAGCAAGGTGAAGTAGCGATTGATAAACTCAAACCAGGAATACAAGCACAGAGAAGATCGGTGGAAAAGGTAACTTTGGTTTGAAGTTGGTGATCTGATTCTGGCACACTTAAGGAAGGAAAGGTTCCCAAGGGGAAGATATAACAAATTAAAAATGAAGAAAATTGGGCCATGCAGGGTCCTGAAGAAATTCGGAGAAAATGCCTACAAAATTGAGTTTTTGGATGGCATCAGGATATCTTCGATATTTAATGTTTCGGATTTATACCCATACAAGGATGGAGAAGCAGAAACTAGAAGTGATGAACAACCAGAGATCTAGTGGGAGAAGCAATTACCAGTTGCAGGGAAGCGGCAGATGGAGTGCATACTGGACAAGCGAATCGGTAAGAAGACCAGGAGAAAGCAGTATTTTGAGTACCTGGTCAAGTGGAAGAACCACCCAGTAGAAGATGCCAGTTGGGAAAATGAGGCAGAAATACAGAATCATGGATGGACCATGCAGGAACTCATGGACAGGAGCCCATGAAAATTTTCAAGCCGATGAGTATGATGCAGGAGCATCGCCACATCAAGCAAGCCAGCATGAAGTGGAAAATAGTTGGACAACGCCCGCACAAATTTTGAAGACACTTTGATATTGTTGCACCAAACATTAATGTGTGGAATTAATGAATCACACTTTGTATATGTAATGGACCTTGAGTAGATAAGCTCTCATCCTTAAGTAGATGAGGCATTTAATAGATTTAATGCTAGTAGATAGAATAGTTAATTGTAGATTTGATAGTTTAGAGATAGAGAGGGAAATGGGATATAGAAACCCTCCTTTGTATTATTGTAACATTATTATGGATTCATTCATTCAAGAGAGCAAGAAGAGCAAGTAGAGAAATGTGTAGAGAACATCCATGTACAGATATTGAGTTAATAAAAGAAAGCTTTGATTCAATTCCATGGTTATGTGTCTATTCTCTATGTGTTTATGTTATGCTCATGAATGTCTGTTTTCAGTTATGAATTTGCTTTGTATATGCAGTGCATGTGATTTCATGTTTTGAAACTGAAGTCTGAAAGGAAGAGTAAATGAGTTTCAATTATTTCTCTAAGTGAACCAGAAGATTCCTGCAAGGAGTGCAGTTGAGTTTGTCCGCAAGGAGTGCGTGACTGCAAGGTTCAGTTAGAGATAACTTTTGTTCTCATTTCCTTGAAGAGTGTAGATTTGGCACTGAATTCATGCAAGGCATGCACAGGCTAGACAAGGACTCAGAGTTGCGATTCTGAGAAAGGGAATTGAAGGATCTCTACTGCAGAAGTGTGCAGGATTGAATAATTCAACACTTAGCGTGTTTTGAATATTTTCCACGAGGAGTGCGTGCAAGAACTTCTTCTTGAGGGAATTGAATTCTTCGAAGCTCAGGAGGGGTAAATCCTCGAAGTTTGTTGAAGGACAAGTGAGGAAGTTGTGCATCAAGGTTGCAAGGACTTCCACAAGTTTGCGCATAGGGTGATGAGGTTTTGTGGATGAACAGTTCATCATTTCGGGGATTGGGATGAGAAAGAACAGATGGATGAATTTCTCTAAGGAGATCTCAGTGAAGAAGAGGCCTACTAGATCTTGCAGAGGTGCAAGAAGGAAACAGTGCAGGGGTGGAAGAATTTCGAAGTTCGGAAGGCCAGGAGCCATCGATAGGGATCGCAAGGAGTGTGGTTCTACTCATGAATCAACACATCTGGAGTTCGTGAGGTAAGATCCTAACCTTACGCCACGAAAGTTGTGGGAGTGCAAGGAGCGACATTCCGACAATTACGTAAGAAGAGTGGGCCATAGGTGATAGTGGGGAACAGGTGGCCTAACCATCGTAGGTTCAGCGTCTCGGGCCTCGGAAGTCGAGATAGGAGTCGTTTGACCTCGCGAGTGTCGAAGTC
>ML803728.1:251383-262298 GCA_009831015.1 Picea engelmannii
TGCCAAGAACGTCTTGCAAATTGCCGTCAACCTCAACCTCTGTAACTTCATTTACCTCTACGTGGACGACTTACATATTGACTGTAAATATGATATAGATCCTAAGTTATTAAGAATTGTTGAAAAAAAATTAGGTTATTATAAATGTGTATTAAAAATGTTTTTCAATTGTTTTTATCCTATCTTAAATTTAATACGTAATATTGATTGGTCCATGATTATTAAATGCTTTATCCTATCATAAATTTGATTGTTCTATACTACTTTAAATTTGATTGTTCTTAATGTATCTTAAAAGTGTTGTAACGGTAATTTCCCTTGTTAATGGAAGGGTACGATCATGGTAATTATTATTTCTGAAATAGTAAGGGTAAATTTTGTTACCTATATTGAAGAGGGTAAAGTTAGTGCCAGAACTCACATAAAAGCATTAAATGGAACATAATGATTTATGGTAGGTAAATGCTTTGCATTAAAGCAAATGATATTTAGGTTATAATGGAAAGCAATCATTTTAGGAAAAGTAAATGATTTTCATTAATGATTTCTTTATGATTTTTTTTTTTATACGGCATAATGGAAAGTAATCATCAGTTATGTTTAATGCTATTTTAATAGAAAGGCAATTGCATGGTATTTATGTTCAAGTTTGGGAGATCTGTGGATAATAGTAACTAAAAGGGGGAAGTCCTCATTATTTAATTTGCAATGAAACCATGATATATAAGGCCATTGTTATCTTATTTGTGAGTGTGATAGATGAATATTGACATTTTGGGTGTAAATAAACTAATTATGTAAGGAAGGTGGTATTGATACTAATGATGTTCATGGTGATTTGGGTAACGTATTGATTAAAGTTAATGATAAGGTTATGGTAAGGTTAAATTCTACGTTAATGGTTTTATGGAAATGTTAAGTAATGGTTATAGAAAATGGGAAGCTACTAGGTGGTCGTCATTCTATTTAAGTTACTGTAAACGTAATGTGGTTATGGGTGGGCTAACGAGTTGAGCTTAATTATCATTAATAAAAGTACTATGCTAGGTCTTGAACTATGTTCAATAAGCTAGTATGATTCAGTAAATGGGGTTGTGAATAACTGAATTACATTATTTAAGGTTGGATAACTCGTTGAGCTTAGAAGTTAAACAAAGTCTTGGGTCTGTAACTAATGTCATTGAGTCTTAGATAAATTCCCTGTTGTATAAACGATTGGTTTCTCATTTAATTATGGTTGTGCTTGGATGTGTGATTTTCTTGGAGTGGTCGGTAACTATTGTCCCTTGAGTCATATTTAGTGCCCGGTCATAATAACGGTTGTTGCGGTCTGAGTCCCTGTCTTGTGCCTTCCATAGTAGACGTGGTCTCTCTTTTGTCTATTGTTGCGTTGGGATGTAATAATTGGTTGATTGGACTGTTTTGTCGGGCAGGATATAGACACCTCTATGTAGCCTTAGTATATAGTTCTGTGTGTGATTTTTCTTTGTAAAGAATCCAGTGTCGTATCAAGAGTCTCAGGCCCTTTAAGGGCAGGGTTTCCACTCTTGCGACACACCTGAGGGGATTACTAGGTTCTGCCTGAGCAGTCAGCCAGGATCCTATCTGACCTTCTCTCTCTCCAGAGCAGAGAACTAAGATTAAACGCCCTACTTTCCTGTGCAGAAATAGTAAGACCTACTACTATGGATTCTTCCCTCTGTGTTCATACTGTGCATAACCCAGTATGTCGTTAAATGTTTGCGTAGTGAGCCTTATGTCCTTGGTCGTTATTGTTGCAGTACTTGTGTGTGCCTTATGTCCTTGGTCATTATTGTTGCAGTACTTGTGTGTGCCTTGTGTCTTTTGTCGTTCATTACTTGCAGCTACTTGTTGTGCACCCTTATCTTCTTGTGGTAATATTCGTGGTTGCATCTTGTTGGTTGTCGGGTGGGGATGTAGAGTCAAGTGTGTCTGTTACTTCTACACATGCACACACCTTAACACACAAAAAAACATTCACTTGTTAAAGAGTCGTTGTCCTAACGAGGAGGGTCATTACAATGCCAGTAATAAAAATGGGGACAGAACGAAAAAAATTGCCTTTTTATTTCTTTTTATCCATTAAAAATAGAGGAACACATAGAAGATAAATCTATCCCCAAGGAACCCATAAAACATAAATTAGTACATGATTTCAATAGTAATACTGTATCGTGTGAGAATTTTTAAATAAAAATAGCAGTTGTAGTAGCTACACTTATAATCGCCGAGTAGAAAAATATGACAACCATTAAATCCAATTACAACCAATATTCTGATGCCAGCATAGATCATAATGCATCATATTCTACCAAATTAAAAACAAACCATATCGTTTCCTTAACTCTCGCCTCGAATGATGACTGCATGCTCTGTGTCGCTCCTGCTCCATGCTGCTCCCGCCCGCCGATTGTCGAGACTACACCGGTACCTTCCAGCCAATCACTAGGTGTACTCTGCTTCCCCCTTAGCCCCCCGAGCCGCAAAGGGGCCACACACAATCCATATGGTCCGTCTGGCTTCCCAGCTCGCCTCGCAAGGCCGAGCTACCATTCCTATCCAAGATGGAAAATCCCAACTCCTCACAAGTAATCAGTCAAGTCACAAATTCGGCAACGTAACGTTACGCTATCAACTGATCCCCTTCTTCCTTCTCTTCCCTTTATTTTATAGAGTTTTAGACCTTTAAACATTCCCTAAATCCCCTTTTAATTTAAGTTTTAATGAAATCCTCTAAAATTTCTCCATCGTACAAGTGTCATTCATCCCCCACTTTCCTCCAAAATTTATTTTCTTTAAATTATTTAAATTACTCATTTCCCTCACCCACCTAGAATTGCTCCTATAATTTCTCCTAAGTGTTCCTAGATTCCCCTTCAGATTTAAATACTTTCCCTAAAAATACGTTGCTAATTTAGTTCATTTTAGAAGGTTCTTAATTGCAGATTCCTTACTATGTTGACCTTGCTTTTTACCATAAGTTCCCTTCTTTCCTTTATTATGTTTCCTCCAATTCTCAGTTTCCTAATTTTTATTTTTCCCTTCTTTCCCCTTTTAAATAAAGCCAAAATGGTAGTTGCGCATTTTACTCTTTTCCTTTTATTATTAATTTTAAATCTTTTTACACTTTCACAATTTAAATAATTTATTTCTTCTTTACAATTTAAAACCATGGATTTTAATTAAATTAATACTCTATTCATTTTACCCAAAAAATTTAAGAAGACTAAAACTATTACTTAAGTGGTTTTTAGTTTAAATTTTAAATTTTATTTTTATAGGGCCTGTTCTCAAGGTTAGACAAAATTTTACCTTGAGAAGTTTTAAATTTAGGACTTAGATTCTGAACTAGGCGATATTTAATTAGGCAAGTAGTTTTAGAATTAATGTGTTAAATGTCTTAGGACCATCTAGGTTTGTTCCTTCATCAACATCAATGTGACGTTCCCTTCAGGATGCACCACGTGCTCCAAGGTTGCCACTCACCTCGTTCGTTTCTTTTGCACGACGTGCCCTTCAGGATGCACCCCGTGCTCCAAGGGTGCCACTCGCTTTTTGTGTTTCTTTTGCACGACGTGCCCTTTAGGATGCACCACATGCTCCAAGGGTGCCACTTGCTTCTTATGTTTCTTTTGCACAACTTTCCCTTCAGGATGCACCATGTGCTCCAAGGGTGCCACTCGCCAACTTGACTGATTGGTAGACATCAACATTCCATGGAGTCAACACTCCGCTAGGTGAACTTGTGGGAGACTAAGGGCTCTAAGAAATAAGGCCCCCACCTTATTGCACGCCCCTTAGAATCATCGTGAGTGACTGTTGTAGTCTTCCCTCATGGCTTCGTGGATCCTCTCGAACTAGGTAATCATTAAGCTACGGTTTGAGCCACAGCAGGAGTGCTAGTAGGTTGTGCAGGGCTGTTGTCCACACCTCTCCCTCAACCTTTCTGGAAATCATGTGTGGCCCCTTTACTCCATATGTGAGTCTGTTCGGAAAGATATCGTCAACCTACATCATGAACAATCGTATCAGAACATGTCCACATCATATCATTAAATCAAATATACTAAAATCACAGTAAACAATCAGCATCAAAGCACACTCCTTGACTCGATCCAGAGTCCAAGGGGTCTCGTCAATGCCTCTGCATCCTCAAGGTCAAAAAACCATGCACACTCAGTAAAACCAGGTCAATACCACCTGTCCATGTCAAATCAGTAAAACATCATGTCATCTATCATATCGCCTCATAATCAAGGATAAATGTTTTCTTATCATAAAAGTCCAGATAAGTTGCAAGAAAGTGTCCTCAAAGAATAAGTTTTCTCGGTGCTCCAAAGCGGGATGTTACATAATTATTGGCCCACATGACCTTCCCTTATATGACCGCAGTCCCTTTTGAGGTTTCGGGATTTCAAATTCTGAAACGCATTTGTCCTCAGGATTCTGGATCCTTTGAATCTTGATTTCTCGATATGATGTTAGTTGGACCCACAATGGACCTTTCCACCTTGTTAGCATTTCAGACTTCGCGCTTCCAAAATGCGCGTCCTTCTCATCTTCAGGATTCACAAAATGGAAAATCCTAAAATTTTGATTAACTCTCCCCTTTCAGGACTTTCTCGAAGGCCTCGATTGTTTCCACGCGTCCTCCTATGATGGATGGTCCTCATTGCTTTGCGATTTCATGGTTGTTGATGTCGAAATGCTCCAAATTCTTGTCCTCAGAACTCCCGAAATGTCGAATCCGGAAATTCCGATGGACTCTTCCCTTTTGGGACTTTTCTCAAGCCCTTAGATTTCTGCCACGTGTCCTCCTATGGTGGACGGTCCTCCATAATTTTTCAACTTCAAGAAATCAAATTTCGATATGCTCTGACATCATTTCCTCTCCATCCCCAAAGTCCCGACTTGAAATATCCCGATGGGCTACTGATCTTCACCACGTGTCCCAACGGATGGATGACTCAGATCTATTTTGGGGTTTTCACCATGGAGATTCTTGACATCCTTTCTTAGAGACTTTTGATATCCCGATTGCTGAAGTCCCGATATCCCGACTCCTTCAGAACTTTCACCCTCATGTTCATGAAGTTTAAACCTCGTGTATCTCTTATTAGATCCGATAGATGACGGGTGATTCGCTCAAGATCTGATGGTCCAGATCGATATATTCTGTGTGCTCCTCTATTGCACTACCTCCTGGACATGAAAACCAACAACCTAGATCTTTTTTTTTTCAGTCTGATCAGACGACTGTTGTTTCTCCTCCTGAGCTTCTGTGCATTTCTTCCCAGATTTGGGAGAATTTCAAATTCTCAAAGGCCTTGACCTTTGCTCCATTTCTGCAAGCTCCATGATCATGAGTTCTCACCTACGTGCCTATCAAAATGCTACCCCTCCTGCGCTTTTCCTTTGAATCCTCAAGGGATTTTGTGACTTCTGTGCCTCTGTAGAGTCTTTACATGCACACAAAGGTGTTATCCATCCTGAGCGTTTCCCTTCACTCAAACTTCTAAGGAAATAATTCCTTCTCCTTTCTCCTCCTACTGGAGAATGTAATTCCCTCATAGATATCCTTCTGCTCAAGCAACCTCTTACTGAGACTTTTAGGGTGTTCAACAACCCTACAGAGATCCTTCAGTGGACTCTTCTCCTAATCCCAGATCTCAAAAGACATTTCTCTTCCTTGTGCTTGTATGCACACTATCTCAATGCCCTCCTAATAGAGTTATATAGAACTCACAATGGATTTCTTCTGTGCACTCTTTACACCCGCTCAATGCCCACCTGGTAGAGCTTCACAGAAATCCTCAGAGCTTCTGTATGCAACTATGTTCTCCCTACATAGCCTTACCTCCTAAGGTATTCAACAACCTCACAGGTCTTTCTTTTGAGTTGTTGATTTTAGTTCTTGTGTTGTAGCATGTCTTTGTCTGAACCCACAGTATTCAGAAGTGCTTCAGTGCACTGGTATTCAGAGACCGCAGTACTCTGTCACACCCTCTTGGAATGAAACCTCAAAGACCTTCACCTGAAATCAAACCAACTCCTGCAAATTCAAACCTACAGAATACATCTACATCATACATTCATATCATATGAAGAACACTCACAGACATTCATTTAACACATAGTCATGCAGGAAAAATTGCTATTTGTATTAAAAATGGAAAACATTTGTGTTTACAAGGTGTTCATGAGCACAACCTGTAACAAGGTCATGGCTCCTCTCTTATTCTCTCTACTCGCAAACTCTCACTCCACTTCTCTTCTCTGTTAGCTATCACCAAAATGATATACTGATCTCTTTTACCTGAGGGGGCTCTTTGAGCTCTTCCCTCCAAATATACCTACCCTATTCAATTACATTGAATGGGTTGTATAGTCCACAAATCATATCTAGATCTCATCCTCACAAACATTTAAAGGCCTAGCTACTATAATGCCTGTACAAAGGCACGGCTCCATGGCTCAATAGCCTACAACATTAATTACATTCAAATTCAAAACTGAAGATGAGGGTTGCGCCTCTCTTCAACCTTGAATGCACGCGCTAACATGGTTGGTTGGATGGTTGGATGATGTGGAGAGATGTTCCATCATCACTGAACCCCTACCCATTCTAGATCGGAGAGAAATAGCACTTTGGAACAAATTCATCACTCAGGTTACGGTGTAATGGAAGCACTTTAGTCCTAAAGAGGCCACTTGGGATTTAGAGATATATTTACGTAAATCTCATCCAATCCTGTTCCAAGAAAGGAACAAACACTAAGGAAAATGTTTTGTTAAAGGGGGAAAGGATGTGACATCCCCAAAATAAATTGTTTTTGAATTCAAAAATTGTTAGGAAAATTATTCTGTTTTTGGTAAATTCAAATTTGGAATTTTTTTTCCATTTATGGAAATTTGGAATTTTGAATTTGGTAAATTGTAATTAATTATTATGACTGTTTCAAAGAGATATAATTTGACCCAACTAACTATTTGACTATGACACTTGTATGAAAGAAAAATATTTTATAATTATTGCATGAGGAAAAATGGAACAAGCATGTTAAATTAAGTTGACCATGACTCCATGGGTGGAAAACATGTTGGAACTACCTTAGGGATGATTTTTACAAGTGTCAGATCAAGGATTTGGCCTCTGGAAACCTCTGAAAATTAGGTATTTAGAAAGATGCAAAAATTCCCAAGGGAGGGAAAAAGACCTAGGGAAATATATGGTTTTGATATATAGAATATGTGAGGAGGAAGGACACTACCTAGTATGTGGGGAAATATTTACTAAGTACTTGATGTTATGAGCACTAATTTCTAAGTGTGAGGCAAGAAAATGTTTTGACAGAGGAGGACATTGCTGCAGAGGAAATTCCAGGTTTTCCCTCATGGATTCATGGTCAGGCTAGGGGGTGAATCGGGCAAGTGATTTAGCTACCCTATTCTACGGTTTGGAGGAACGTGGTTGTTCCCTTTGTTTTCCGGTGAACTAGTTCAGATATGTTCCCTAGTTCCCTCTTTTTGTATTTGTGCTATTGAAACAATTGTATACGTTTTCTATCCTAGATGATTATCTGACTGTCATATGTGTTAGATGAAATTAGATGGTTACTGTATATTACTTGTGGTAGAAATAATTTGGTTCAACTAAAGACGGTATCTATAGAATCATAGTATACTATCTACTATAGGAAAGACCTATTCTACTAAAGAATGCACCTATATTGAATTTTTTGTGTTCTATGTTGTAAGAATCATCTACATTGTTAAAGAATATACCTATATTATTGTTGTATGCGTGATCCATTGTAGTAACAAGACCAATGTATAAATTTATGGGTTTATAAAGAAACATATATTATCTGTAGTAGCAATAGAAATGAATCTTGACAGTAAACATTATTACAGAGCCACTGAAAATTAGTCATGACAAGAGAAGATCTATCCTTTATAAAATAATAAATTAACTATGAAAATCCCCAAAGTACAATTCTAGAAATTTCCACCTATCATGAGATCATATGCCTTTAAGTATTCAAAGCTTGTGGTGAAATTTCAATCCATGTAGACATTTAAAGAGATCTAGAAATGAATTTTAGGAGTATTATACTCATTTATACATGTACAATATCATCACCATGGATTATATAATTAGACTGTAGAAGTTGTTGACATTAACGATGCAGGAAAGATTTACTCATGTAAATTTAAGATATATATATATATATATATATATATATATATATATGTATGTATGTATGTATGTATGTATATGTACAAGAATGTATGCGTAAAATTGTTGCACGATCTACTCTAAATGAAATAATTTCAATACTTGATAGAAGAAATTTATGAATAAAGATTTCATTATTAAGTGTATGAAATGAATCAATGTATAGTCTCCCTTTTCCTGTAAATTCTCAATATGTCTATATGTCTCGAATATCTCAAACAAGTTCATAGTACAGAGAATAGTAAAGTAAACCACAATAGACGAACAATAGGAAGGAAATTAAAACATTCCTTTAACTAAAACCTAAATATTTGTACATCTAATGATTCATGTCAACAAGATTAAATAAAGAACATCAGAGTAATAACCCAACATCACGAGGATTCTTCCAAATCCTTCCAAGAGATTTTCTTATTGGAAACCAAAATACCTTCTCGAGCAAATCCTAAATTCTTGTCCAGTGCAACATCCATGTAAATCTACAAAAGGAAACGACATTGTTTTTTTTAGTGACAGACAGAGACCAAACCAAACTCAAAAATCAATAAACCATACAAGACAATGAAGTTATCAATTGAATTTTTGTTTACTTATCTTGGAATTGCCATAGGTATGCTCCCAATTCTAGTCATGAACCGTCAACGGACTGAAAGTGGAGGAGTGAGATCTATCAATCTGATGGGTACCCTCGCATCAAACACGGCCCCATCATTAGTTACTATATCCAATCCAAATGAATGAGTTCATAACAAAGAAAGTGATTTTCATAACTGTACAGGAGTTCTGACACCAATTCGAGAAAACATTAAACAGTGGATGGGGCATAATTTAGTTACAGAGAAATAGAAGAGTCACAGAGAACACACTCAACATGATATTCATAAGGTAAATGAAGTTAACAATCAGACAATATAATAATGCCTAATTTTAAATATAGGAGCCGGTTTTTAAAGAAAAATAATTTGACACGGTATAATCCAGACACCCTTCTCAATAATATAAGACCATGACAAGTGCATGCAGGGTCCCCAACTTGTTTCTACCATTTGCATGGGTTGGAATTTTGAACCAGGGAGATATCACTAATTTGATATCTATAGTAGGATTTAGGAAATGTTATTCGGTCTTCTCCTTTGAAGTTACGGGATTTTTATGAGGATGGTGTATAGTCGAAAGAACTCATAGAGTTGGATAAATAGAACTAGGTTAAGAAAACAATATTCAAACATTACAGGGAGAATACCCAACCACGACATATAACGTTATCAAAGCCTACCATTTGACAATTCATTAACATAGATAAGAGTAAATTGCTTTTACAGTGTGGTTCTCACCCTAATAACTTAACTTATGGAATGGTTCCCTAGAGAAGTCTCACAACGAATCAGTACCAAAGATGATATAGAACAGAGAAGAAGAGTGGGGAAACAACAAGCCCTAAAGGGAAAACTACTTACGAGAACCCTTAGAAGCAGCAAGAAATAAAAAGAACAAAGTGGTAAGCCCTATTTCGAATATTGAACATTTAGTAATGCGATAGTGAAGCTACTTACCAGTAGTGAGGAAAAATCCAAAGTTCTTTCCTTTGAGATTTGGCGATAAGGGAGTAAATTACTAACAGTTAGTATAAATTTCATAGTGCATAGGTTTATCCCTCGATGATAAAAGATCAGGAACAAATCCATAACCAGAGATACATAGATACAATGAAACTTACCTGGTGGTTGGGTAAATATATTGCCTCCATCAAGGAATTCCTCCCATTTGTCTTTCCCTTCGCCAAGAAAATAGAGTCACAGAGCCAAGTTTTCGGGAACCTTCTCACGACAGAAGTAAAACCACTATAACCTAAAGAACCCTTACCATGTAGAATGAATGTTGCTGGTATGAAATAAGGGTTGGGCCATGTGATGAATTAGATTTGGCACATCCATAGTGGATGAAGGGTCAGGTGATGGCCTTGACTTTTGCATGCACCATGCTCCATTAATGGCCTAGCCAGGGTTTAACTCTCATTTGAATTGTCCCTACCTTTCACATTAAATGGGTTACGAATTAAAGAAGTGCCTATGTGATTCATGGAATCTTTTAACCCTAACCAATACTAACTCAGTGAATACAATGTTTAGTTGGAGTATCATGTGGAACAAGTGGAGCTAAACAAGTTGCTAGCATGGGAAATTGGTTTCAGAATAATAGTTACATCAAATTTACCGAGGAGAACTTACCCCAATCACCATCCTTATCAGAAAATGTTTTTCAAAAGGTCTATTGTTATTTGAAACAATGCATAGAGGGGTATAACCCAACCCTTTACGATTATCCTTATTACATAAGCTCTTTTGATCAAGTAGTTTCGAGTTTAATTTTACACATAAGTCTTAGGGCCATAAGTCCCAAAATCTTTTATAGTTCTAAGCCTATTGTATAAATACATATTCATATAGATATTAAGGTGAACATAACTTCAGGACTATAAGTGAATATTGGAATGTGGAGTATTCACATTTGTAACGTTGATTCAAAATTGTAAGTTAGGTAGTAATGTTAGTCGGCAACGACCCAGACTCCAATAATTTTCCAAGTGTAGATAAGAAATATAAAGGCCTACCTTCTTTTAATTACGAATATGTTTTTAGAATGAACTCATGAGCA
>ML803729.1:17857-56682 GCA_009831015.1 Picea engelmannii
ATGAGTAAAAAATGAATGACTTTGAATATATGATTAAAATTGAAAATCAATATCTTAATTTTGATAATTTATTTGTAGTTACATTAAACATTAGTCATTAATAATCAAAGAAAATGGGGACATATACAAAGTTCAACTAAAAAGCTTGAAAAATGTGTTACAACATCTATCTCTTATGCATTTAAAATTCTTATCATTTTCTCCTCCTTTTGGTGAAAGTAATGCCCAACCATGATTGATTTTTCTATGGTTGGTTGACACTATTACATCAGGTCAGTGGTTTTGTAGAAACGACAATGAGGAGAGATCAATATCTGCGTACTACTCTTCAAAGACCCTTGCTTTCACTGCCTGCTCCTGGCATTGGTTCTCAGAGGAAAATCAATTACTTAAGTCCACATTAGGCATATCAATAGATTGACTTCCTCCATGGAATATATTAAGGATTTATAAAAAAATCAATGTTAATGAAGTCCATGTAATAGAATATTTCCAAATTTAATGAAATATGTGTTGTAGCCTTGCGAATAATTATTCTACACTTATCTCGTTACACTGTTTTTTGATTTTAAAAGTAAAGATTCTTAAGAAAATTTATTATTGTTATTGACATTGTTATGTTGTTCATGAAAAATATATATATGATATTAGAGTTAGATTATATTAGTTTCTCACAACAGCCTGCAAGCTAAATGAGAACCGACATCTTTTTGTTTTTAGAATTAAAAATTCTTAAGACAAATTATTATTGTTATTGACATTGTTATATTGTTCATGCAATATATATATATATATATGAGATTAGAGTTAGATTATATCAGTTTCTCCAAGCATCCTGCAAGGTAAATGAGAACCGACATCTATATTATGGTTCAACTACATATATTTAGATATGATTGATTGTTAATGGCCATTAGTAATTCATATTCTTATGACATAGAACATGTCAATGATATTCATATTCTTATGACATAGAACATGTCAATGATAGAACCGTCTGTGTTATTCATATTCTTATGACATAGAACGTGTCAATGATATCTTTCTTTATAATATTGAAATACTGCATTGGTGTTTGTTTTAAACTTCCATCTCTGTTCTTTTTATATGATTCTCGATACACATTGACTTGTCATAGATCCAAATTAAGAGATATTCCATGGTTTATTCTATGAGTGCTACCATTGTAGTAATTTAAATTACAAATTAAATATTTTATTCATTTCTTTATTATTTGGACATGCAGCTTAGTATTCAATAATAAAGTGGGTTTCTGAACAAAACACTTCAAAACACTTTAAAACTTAAATAAAAACTTTGATCACTGCAGTACATCTCTGCCACACTCTGACATCTCTTCCAGCACCCTGCATTTCCAATTGCACATCTTGTTGCCACCTGGGGAGACACCTGTCATGCAATAGAAGATCCTTCACATCGAATGAATCTAGAGACAAGGTGTTGGGCCTGAGATATGATCAATTTATGACAGTTATTAGACACTTTTTGCAGAATGTACATATGTGTTTTTCACGTTTTGAAGGAGAGTTTTGAAGATTTTTATGCTAAAATGGTATGATCAACACTAGGTATGTATGATTCATGTTTAATGATTATATTGAGTATAATTCATCATGTTTTTACGCTTCCAAGGATCTTATTCATGTTTTATAACACCCTATTTCCCTCAGTCTATAAAAATAACTATATTGGCCAAGAACTATGGCAAACTCAAAGACGTGAAGGTTTGATTTGACGGACCTTTTTATAAAAGGTCGATGAATGTAAATTATGTTATGAATATGTGTTGCATGGTTGTTGAGAGGGGGATGTTCTAAAAGAGACCACGATGGCTAATGAGAGGTGGTGGAAGGGACCTAGAATGGTTGCGTTAACTTCCATCGAGCCAGTGCCGTACTGGTTTTTACTTTCTCAAAGACCAAAGAAACTCTCTGACCCTGGAATGGATTTCCCGTCAGATTGGTAGGTGGGGAGGCTCCTCAAGATTTAATGAGGGGATGGGGGTGAACCTCCCATCCGTAATAGCTCCCAGACCTGACCACGGACGGTGAAATTCTTGCCACATGCAATCTTGCAGAACAAGGCAAGAAAGGAAGTGTGGGGATAGGGAGAAGAGATGAGAACATGTGCGATAGGGATCGTGGAAGAGAACTAGAGAAAAATCTAGAAATATAGAGAGTTTTGAACATAGGAGAAGGAGAGTAACCTTCGTCCTTGACTTCCATTGAGCTGGGAGTAGGAGACTGAATCTCAAGACTCATGGTCTAGCTCGGGGGTGGCTAGTGGTAAATACATTTGGAGTCACTAAGCCTACGGTTGGGTGGAAACGAGCACCCCTCTCAGCAGTCACATCACACCTGGTGTTTTCTGATAAGTGTTTTGTCTTGTATTTTTGGATCGAATGCATGCTCATGTTTATACGCTCATAAATGGTTTCTGTATGGAATTGTCTGCTTGTGTTTTGATTTGGAGACAAGAGATACATTCTTATACTTATATGACCATAATTGGTCTATGTATAGAATGAGTAGGAACAGAATACGAGTCCGTTCCCTTGAGAATTGTCCTATCTACTTGGCTCGCGCTATGCCCTAGTTTAATTTCTCAAAGGCACTTCTCTAGGGAAGTTTCCTCGCACTCCAGAGTCGGAGTGATTCCCTCGAAAGGACTACCATGATAGTAAACCCACGAGTTTACTTTATCCTTACCACCGAATTTATAGCTCGGCAAATTAGGAAGACTTTTACTCAGGTCACCAAGCCTAGGGATAATTTACCCAAGAACCCTCTGAAATATATATCAAAGCTCTGTTGCCCATCGAGCTTAACCTTTCCATAGGCAAGAGGGTGGACTTGGAAACGTCCTGAAAGTCCCAGAGTATTTGGACCCGCTCATCGAAATTTCGGCATTTCGGTATTTCGACTCCTGGGAAACCAAAGGGCAAGACCCTTCGTCGTCGCAAGTCATGAAGTCCTGGTATGCGAAACTCTGAATTAGCTTAGTGTGAATACGTTTCGACATTTCATCATTTCAACACCCGGGAAACCAAAGGGCAAGACCCTTTGTTGTTGCATGTTGCGAAGTCCCGGTATGAGAAACTCTGAATTAGCTTAGTGTGAATAGGTTTTGGCATTTCGTCATTTTTGTGTTTCGATACCCTGGAAACAAAAGAGCAAGACCCTTCATTGTCGCAAGTCACGAAGTCCCGATATGCGAAACTCTAAATCAGATTAGTGTGAATAGGTTTCGGCATTTTGACGTTTTGGCACCCGAGAGACCAAAGGGGAAGACCCCTCATCTACACAAGTCACGAAATCCCAGTTCACGAAACTCAGAGAGGATATGGACCCTCCATCAGAGGAGACGTGTGGTGAGTGGTTAGAGTTTGGGGAAAGCTCTGAAACTCTGTAAGCCATTGGATCTTGTAGGACAACAAGCGGGTTAAGGCTGAGTGTCCTTCAATGCCCTTAAGCTCAGGAGGGATGGTGACCATCAGATCCATATCAACGAGGTTCGTTGATCTCCTACACAAATTCCCATATCAAAATTCGAGGATTTGAGTAACAGGAGTTCTGGAGTCGTTGCATCATGAACTCCCGGTTCACAAAACGCCGAAGATATCTGGACCGTTGGATCCATATCATCGAGGACCATTGGATCTCATACAGGAAATTGCACATCGGATTTCGTGTTTCAGGGTTCGAAGATTCGAAATACTCAACTCTCTTTCATTTCGAACTCCCAGTTACTGAAATCCTGATATGGCCAGGACCATCGGATCATGGGGAGATTCACAGTCGTTGATCTCAACGAAGGTACGATTTCAGGTTTTGGGGTTTGAAGAGTCAAAGGACTTGACTCTCAGGCATCGCTGAGTCATGAATTGTGAAAGGTGCCTCTTGGCTTGGCTCGGGATCATAACCGATGATCACATGGAGGTGAAGCCCGCGCTTAGTGCTTGAGTTGTACATGACGGGTTTTCAATGAAAGAACCGGTGGATCGGTTGAGTGAAGGTTCCGACAGGAAGAGATAGCCTATGCTAGGACCTTGTAGGAACTCGGGGATTCTGTCCCTCGAGAAAAAGGAGAAAAAGGTTAAAAATCTATTAGGCCATAGTGGGTGTGTGACAAATTGGTATCAGAGGATGGTTACAACACTTGTCCTTCTTGGGCTCATGGACAAGTTGTGTAGAAACTCCATCTAAAGTACTCTTAAAAGGAGTAACTCTCTATCCTAAACCCCCCTATCAAAAGCCGAAGTTAAGAATGAAAATTCCTATTGTGTGTATGCATTTGAAAAATATGAATTATGCGCTGATTGTGAATGAATATAATGTTGACTAACAACAAGTGTTTTTATTTCACAACAAGTAGACGATCAACCGCTGGTAACTGCAGATGCATAGAATGGTGACGCACCACAAAGTGGGGGATGGCTCTCGCAATAGAGATGAAGAGTCTGATGAAAGAAGAGTGGTAGAGACCCCTCCAGATATAACTGAGACTGTGAGAAGCCTCATGGTCGAACTACAGAGCTTCAAGGCCAACAACGAGAGGTTGATAAAAGAGAAAGAGAAGAAAACAAAAATTAATGTAGTCTTGCTGTAGGTTTTATCCGACATACAAAGACAATTGCAGCTTGGAACTGACGTCAGTCACACAGACCAACGATAGAAAAAGAGAAGTCGAAGTCCACTTGAGATGCAGAAACATGGTATTTTAAGTGGCCACGCTGGGAGGAGCACCTCGAGAAAGGTTCACCCCATAGATAAGGGACAAGAGTCGAACGACTCCTCTGGAAAGGAAACTAGCGACTCAGAGGGATCTTCTAGTAGCATAACTAGTTCTTATTCCTGAAGAAAATGGAAGAAGTGAAATCATTCCAAAAATCATAATCTTGAAGAATTCAAGAAGGCCAAACCACCCTCTTTCAACGATGAAATAAAGAAGGGAGAGGAAGCAGAGGCTTGGCTGCTTGGACTAAAGAAGTATTTCAGAGTCCATGACTTCTCAGAAAATTTGAAGGCCCAAGTAGCCACTTTCAACCTGAATGGGAAGGCTTCCATTTGGTGGGAAGACCTTAAGAACGTAAAAGGGATTCACGAAGAAGACCTATCTTGGGAATGGTTTGAGAAATACTTCAGAAAGAAGTATCTGTCGGAAAAATATTTCAACGAAAAGACTAAAGAATTCTATGAACTCAAGTTGGGGCAATGCTCCATAGAGGAATATGTCAGCAGATTCCTTGAATTGCTAAGGTACGTACCCTATATAAAAGAAGAAAAGGAAAAGGTGCAACAATTCATCAGTGGACTACCTAAGGACTATCAGAACAGGATTGAGTTTGACGAGCCAAAGACCCTAGAAGATACTATCTGAAAGGCAAGATATTGTTATGAACAACTTGGGCATCGGACAAAACCTCGTGAAGGACAGAAGCAGAAGAATAGTTCAGGATTCCAGAAAATGGGGTTTAAATCCCCAATATTTAAAAACTATAAAAAGGACTCAAGGATGAGCTGCCCAACCCAAAGTGTACACCAATAGAATTTCCCCTCCCAAAGCAGAAATAAACCTTTTGGATCTACCCCAGGAAAGATTGATAACCCAAAGAAAGAACCCTTAAAATGTTGGGGTTGTGGAGAAGAACATCTACTAAGGGATTGCCCGCACCGAAAACAAAACAGTTGAAGAATTTACAATTTTCAAGAAGCTACCACCGTCAATGATGTGGCTAGGAGTATGCCGCAAATTTATGCAGTCGTGGATAATAAAAAATTTGACCACCAAGCTTCAATGGTGGAGATAGAAGGTATGATCACCAACCATCTAGTATCTATTCTAATTTGTAACATCTCGCTCTGGCGCACTGAGCGAACTTATTCTTTGAGGACACTTGCTTGCAAGTGATCTAGATTTTTATGTTATTAAAACTTTTGATTTTGATTACGATGCGTTATGGGTTGATGACATGTTATTTTACTACATTGACATAGCCAGGTGCTATAGACTTGGTTTTACTAAGGGTGCAGGGTTTTGGACCTTGAGGATGTAGAGGCATCGATGGAACCCCTTGGACTCCGGATCGAGTCAGGGAGTGTGCCATTGGGGTTTGATTTTTTTACTAGATGATATGATATTAGTGAATCTAACTAGATGATATGATATGGATATGTTCTGACATGATTTTTTGATGATGCAGGCTGACGATAGCTTGTCGACTAGACTCACATATGGAGTAGAGGGGTCACACACAAATACTAGAGATGTTGAGGGAGAGGTGTGGACAACAACCCTGCCACATCCTACTAGTACTCCCGTCGTGGCTCAAATTGTAGGTTAATGATTACCTAGTTCAAGAGGAACCATGATGCCATGAGGGCAGACTGCGATAGTCGCTCACGATGATTCTAAGGGGCACGCAATAAGGCAGGGGACTTATTCCTTAGAAGCCCTTAGTCTCCCACAAGTTCACCCAGCGGAGTGTTGACTCTAGGGGTTATTGATGTCTACCAATCAGTCAAGAGGCGAGTGGCACCCTTGGAGCACGTAGTGCGTCCTGATGGGCACATCGCACAAGAGAACAGATGAGGTGAGTGGCACCCTTGGAGCACCTAGTGCATCCTGAAGGGCACGTCGCGTTGATGATGATAGAGGGATGAACCTATATGACCCTAAGACAAATAACAGGTTAAGAAATTTTAAAACAATTTCCCTAATCAAATGTCATCCAGTACAAAATCTAAGTTCTAAGTCTAAAATTTTGCTAGGGGTAAAATTTTGTCTACCTTTAAAAAAAAAAAATAATTAAAAAAAAAAAATTAATAAAATAAAATAAAATAATAAAATTTAAAATAAAAACCACTTAATTAATAATTATAGTCTTCATAAAATTTTGTAACATGAAGGGAGTAAGAAATTAAATTATTCATAAGAAATAAAATCTGTGGATATAAAAAGTAAAGAGGGAACTAATTATTTTATCTTTTGATAATTTAAAAAGATACTAAATTAATGATAAAAGGGAAAAGGGGTTATATTCCACACCTGCCTTTTTGAGTTCTAAGTAAAAGGGGAAAGAGGGAAAATCACAAAAAATAGGAAACTAGGGAAAGAAGGTAACATAAAAAGGAAAAAGGGGGAACTTAAGGGAAAAAGCGGGAAGTCAACTTAGTAAAGAATCTACATTTAAGAGCTTTCTAATTCTAAACTGAATTAGCAATTTCATAATAGGGAAAGCCTTTAAAACCTATAAGGGAATCTAGGGACACCTAGGAGTGATTCTAGGAGTAACTCTAGGTGGGTGAGGGAAATAAAGATAATTACTTAATTAAAGAAATTAATTTATGGAGGAATGTAGGGGATGGGGGACACTTGTATGGGGAGGAAATTTTAGAAATTTATTTTTAAAACTTTAATTAAATGAGATTTTAGGAAAGAAAGGAAGTTCAAACCTCTATAAAATAAAGGAAGGAGAAGGATGAAGGATCATCTTCTGTTTGCGTATCCCTATGCTGCAGAAATATCGACTTGACTGATTTACTTGTGGGAGTTGGGATACCCAGCTCGGAGAGGAGTGGTAGCTCGGCCTTGCGAGGTGAGTTGGGAGCTAGATGAAATTTTTGGATAGTGTGTGTGGCCCCTTTGCGGCTCGGGGGGATAAGGGGGAAGAAGAGTACCCCGAGCGTTGGTTGGGAGGTACCGGTGTAGTCTCAACGGTTGGTGAGTGGGAGTTGCACGGAGCGTGCAGACGACACTCGGAGAAGGTGAACAAGAAACGGTACGCTTTTTTGGTTGAATGATAGAATGTGGTAGGATGTATGATTTAGAAATGCATGTGTATTGAGTAGGTAAACTGATTTTCTAAGTTTCATGACTGAAATTTTTACAGCCTAGCTGAATGATTGGTTGATTGATTTATGTGACCTTCGTCTTCCTGCATGTCATGACCACCCTATGTGTTGATTGTGACCTTGAGGTTGTTTTCCTTTCATCCCTAGCATGCCAGTTCTCTCCTGAGAAGTCGGCCAGGAGCCTGATCTATTGTCGTCGCCTTAGCGTTAAAAGACCTATGGATCTCAATGCCCTACTTTTCTATGCGAGGATGGTGATGTGAAGATGAACCTTTATCCGTCCACCCCTGTTGACTATCCCTGGCTAATTGATTGATCTTCACGCCTTCTATCGATTGAGTGCCCCTGCTTATGGTTTATCTTTGCGTCCTTGAGGGTTTATCTCTGTGCTTCTTTATTTCATTTCTTTTTCTGCATTTTAATGACAGTTTCCATCTCTTGATTGGTAAAGACTGGACATTATTAATAATTGGAAGACAACATTGATTTGTTTGTGTGCCTGAATTGACTATGTAGTTGTGTTTACATAGTGTTTTGTGGGCAACGTTTTAATATTTGGCATTATTAAGACAAGAACCATTACTTTTACCAGCCTTTATACAACCAATGATCCTACCTTGGCGATTTAATACTTACCTGTGTATTAATACTTACCTAGTGAATTGATTTTACCTTGGCGATTTAATACTTACCTGTGCATTAATACTTACCTGGCGAATTGATTTTACCTTGGAAAATTAATACTTGCCTGTGTATTAATACTTACCTGGCGAATTGATTTTACCTTGGAAAATTAATGCTTACCTAGCAAATTAATACTCACCTGCGCCTTCACCAACAACTTCCTAGTGACACACTCTTGATACCCAGTGAGTTCCTTTTTATTTTTATTAAAAACAACAACATCAGCGCCTTTCAACAATGATTTTTATTCTTATATGATTGCAAGCATTCCTCCTTCTATGTCTGTGATTGATGTGTTTTTTTGGATTCTGACGTCTTACCCCGTTATTCAGTATTCATAGAAAACTATCCATGGAAGGAATTTCTATGTATCCCTTTTTTTTTCAATGATTGCCGATGAGAAATTTATTAAACTTTTGTTGGCTTGTTTTTCTCCTTCTCCGTCTCCTAGATTGAAGTAGTTTCTCCTTCTCCATCTTCTACCAAAGCAGACTCACACTTGGGGATTCGGGAACTCCCTTCTTATCCTCAATGGTTCTAGTGTCATCAACGACCCTATCCACCTTCATTGTATTGTTGGTTTTCTGTTAACCTACGCTGTGTTAACTGGTAAAGGCATCCATAATATCATTTCTCTAAATGCTCCTTTAGCACTCTCATGTTGTTGAAATTCCACTGAAGGGCACAAGTTACAACGTCACAGCATTGGGGATCACATCCTCAATGGTGGATTGTAGTTCATGCCTCCCAACCTGACTATATCATTGCTAGGTCAGTTTTTCAATTCATTCGTGGGCCTTTGGGTTATAGTTTTCATCATGTTCTTTATGGTTGACTACATAAAGTTTGGAAGCATGGCACTGATACCAGATGGAATTCAGTTCGTGTTATCCTAACAGGAGGGATCATCATTTATTTAGAGAGTTGACTGGTGTTATGTATTTTTCAAAATATCGATGGTCCTTGTTTCCGCAGGGATTCTAGGATAGTCACGGCTACTCCTCCGCAACAATCAATGAACTATTGAACATAAGGGATAAATCATTTGCAGTGATTGCACATCATGTTTTCGAAGAAGATAACCAAATGTATTTTCGATGTTATTGAATGTGTTGCCTGGGATTTGTTAATAAGATATGAAGTTTAGGTACTTTTGATTACATGGTTTTATTCAAGTTTCCAAGTTGGTGTACAGCGTGAAAATATTTGTATTTATAGATTTTTTTGTATGTATAATTTGACTTGAGTTATTGCAACAAAAGACAGGTTTATTGGAAGTAAATATTAGTTGGTTTGTTAATTGGAAGTGAATATTGGTTGTTCTATTAGTCTTTTAACAGTAAAATGCCCTATATACTAGAATAAGAGTACCCCATTTGGAGAATAAGTGATGGTATCAGTTTTGATATTTACTGGGGTCTTTGATTTGTTTAGTATGTATTAATTTTCTTTATATACAACAAGAGTTAAAACATAGTTCCTTTGTGAATGGATAAAACATGTGCATTTTAGTTTCTAAATGGTTGCATAAATTTTCTTTTGTTTATGATTAGTATGCATAAATTTGCTTTTGTTTATTTACAACTAGGGTTAAAACGTAGTTCTCATATGAGTAGATATGACATGTGCATTTTAGTTTCCAATGGTTGATGAATTGACAACCACTGTAAATTATCATTTTTAACCTTTTTCCTTTACTCAGACAATGAATAGAAAAATCATAGTATCATTTCTCTAACTCAGACTCGCTCAAATGAGTTGAAATTGGAACTAACTCAGACTCGCTCAAAAGATTCGAATCCATGTTAAGCTCAGTTGAAAATTGTTGACTAATGGAATTTATACTGGATAATTGATTGTGTAGAAAGCCTACTTAAATTGTAATTGACCTTTTGGCCTTGAGTAATGGTTGGTTGTGACGAAGTCGTCTTTATCTTGTGCTTCCTATTAAGGGTGCGGTTGTTCATTTAATTAATGTTGTTCTGGGCTGTAATCAGTTAATGTGCTTGGTCTTCTTGTGTCGGGTGGGATGTAGACACCTCCTTATTCCTCAGAACAGTCGCCAGCCCTGAGACCTTAAATGGTCAAAATCGATGGGAACCTGGGCTTGAGCATTTTTATGTCTCTTGGAGGTCCTAACCATTGCAGGGTAGGACGGGCGGGTAGTCAGTCTTATTTTTGTCGGTTGATTGTCATTCATTGCTTCCAAATGCTTGATGTGCGTCTGAGGTCATTATGTTGTTGTCGCAGTTGCATGTGTCATGTTCATCATCATGTTGCGACATAGAGTATAATGTCTTTGTTACCTTGGTACACACGCACACACACAAAAAAAAAAAAAAATTTGCACTTGTTATGAGAGGTTGATGTCGTGATGAACGGGAGGTGTGTTACATAATTGAACCTGGTTCAAATTTGAGTTATATAGCCCCTAAGGCTGTTGATAAGTGTAAATTACAGCCACATAAACATGCCAAGCCATGGTTGGTACAGTTATCCACTAGCACCAAAAGAAAGGTAGCGGAGGTCATACCAGCTTGCCAATTCACTATGGGTGAATTCCCCACCCAAGCAACCCTTAACGTATTACCCCTAGGATCGTATGACCTGTTGATTGGTATGGACTGGCTAGCCACATATAAAGCCAGTCTGGACTGTTACCATAAAACCTTAGAATGTATAAGTGAAGAAGGAAGAAGGATAACCCTTCAAGGGATCCAAAAACCTGTTTCGGTGAGACGAATATCAGCCCTTCAAATGAGAAAGTATTGCAGAAAGGGATGTCCACTATATGTGATACAAGTGTTGGAATCAGTTGAAGATGACAAACCAAGCTTCAAAGACCACCCCACACTAAGAGAATATAGAGATGTATTTCGGGAAGAGGTATTGGGTTTACCTCCGAGAAGGGACATTGACTTCTCGATAGAACTTGCACCAGGAGTGGTGCCAGTGTCTAGGACACCCTATAGGATGAGCACAACCAAGCTGGTTGAGCTTAAATTACAACTAAAAGAAATGATGGACAGAGGCTATATCTAGCCCAGTGTGTCTCCATGGGGAGCACCAGTCCTGTTTGTGAAAAAGAAAGATGATACCCTCTGACTGTGCATAGATTATAGACAACTCAATAAGGTAACCATAAAGAACAAGTACCCCTTACCCAGGATCAATGACCTGTTCGATCAATTGGGAGGTGCTTCCATCTTCTCAAAGATTGACTTGATATCTGGATACCATCAAGTCTGAATCAAGGGTGAATAAATCCACAAAACTACCTTTAGGACGAGATATGGTCACTATGAGTTTGTGGTAGTACCATTTGGATTGACCAACACCCCTGCCACTTTTATGTGCTTGATGAACAATGTGCTCAACAAATTCCTAGACAAATTTGTACTATTTTTATTGACGATATACTAATTTACTCCAAGAATAGAGAGTAACATGAGGAACATCTTAGATTTGTGCTTCAAGTGCTAAGAGAACATCATCTCTATGCCAAATTTAGCAAGTGTGACTTTTTCCAAAAGCAAATACATTACCTGGTCCATGTCATATCTGAAGAGGGAGTAGTAGTAGATCCTGACAAGATTAGGTCTATCATGGAATGGCCTACCCCAAAGGACATTTCGGATATTAGATCCTTTATGGTCTTAGCAGGATACTATAGGAGATTCATAAAAGGATTCTCCAAGATTGGTTGTTCAATCACTGCCCTTCAGAAGAAGGGAGCTAAATTCACGTGGACACAAGAATGTGAAAAAAGATTTCAATCCCTGAAACACCTTCTGACCCATGCACCTGTGATGAAGATCGTTGATCCCAAAAATGACTTCCTCGTGTGCACAGATGCCTGTAAGGAAGGGCTCGGAGGAGTCCTTATGCAAGGAGGAAGTGTAGTCTTCTATGAATCCCGAAAATTGAATGAGCACAAAGTCAACTATGTGACCCGTGATCTAGAGCTGGCCACCATAGTGCATGCCTTAAAAATGTGGAGACATTACCTCCTGGGAAGGAAATTTGTACTTATGATAGACCATTGTGGATTGCGATATATGTTTGACCAAGCAAATCTCAATGCCAGACAAGCTAGGTGGATGGCCCTCCTTAGTGAGTTTGATTTTGAAATCAAACATGTTAAAGGAAAGGAAAATAAGGTGGTTAATGCCCTTAGCAGAAGTATGAAAACAATTCACCTGGTAGCAGTGAGCACCTGCGAGACGAATGTCAAAGAAAGAGTTAGGAATTCACAAGAAATAGACACATTCTTCCAGACCGTGACCTCGTACCTGGAGCAAGAACCCACAGGAATAAAGTATGAAGGCTACTAGATGATATATGGAGGTCTACTAACTTACATAAATAGATTGTATATTCCATATTTTGATGACTTGAATAGGTTCATAATGGATGAACTACATAAAAGACCATATACTAGTCACCCGGGATATCAAAAGATGATCACGGCCACTAGGAAACAATTTTATTGGACTGGGATAAAGAAAGACATAGCTAACTATTTAGCTAAGTGCCTAGAATGCCAACAGGTTAAAGCAAAACACCGGCACCCAGCAATATTATTACAACCTCTACCAATCCATGAATGGAAGTGGGAAACCATTTCCATGGACTTCATCACCAGATTACCAACATCGACCAAACAGAATGACGCCATCATGGTAGTGGTGGATAAATTGAGAAATTATGTCCATTTTATCCCCATCAAATCGACTTGCAAGGCAATAGATATCGCCATCATATTCATGAAGGAGATATTCAGACTACATGGTATGCCTAAAGAGATCGTGTCTGACAGAGACACAAAATTTACTTCCAACTTTTGGAAATCCTTGATGGTTGTTCTAGAGACCAAATTACTGTTTAGCACATCCTATCATTCTCAGACCGATGGACAGACGGAAAGAGTGAACCAAATATTGGAAGAAATGATAAGAATGCATGTAATGCATCAACCCAAGAAGTGGGAAGATTACCTGCCACTGGTAGAATTTGCCTACAACAACGGCTACCAAGAATCCCTGAAGACGAGTCCTTTTGAAGTCCTCTATGGTAGACTGTGCAACACTCTAGTTAGTTGGAGTAATCCCGTAAACAATAATTACTATTGTACCTGACATGCTGAAAGAAATGGAACAACAAGTGATTCAGATAAAACAAAATTTGAAGGTCGCTCAGAACAGACAGAAAAGTTACGCCGACCGAAAGAGAACTCCAAGAGAATTCAAGATGGGAGACCACATATATCTCAGAGTTAGTCCCAGGACAAGTTCCCTAAGGATGGGAGCTTGTGCCAAGTTGGCACCTCGGTATTCCAGACCCTTTGAAGTTCTAGATAGAGTGGGACCTATAGCCTATAGGCTAGCACTTCCTCCCACGGTAAAAGAACATAATGCTTTCCATGTTTCATTATTGAAGAAATATGTACATGATTCTAATCATATAATTGACTGGTCTATGATCTAGGTGGAACCCGAGGGAGAATTCCTACCAAAACCTCAATGCATACTGGACAGAAAGGAAACCCCACTCAGGAACCAAACCATTGCATAGGTCAAGGTGCAGTGGAAACATTTTGGCCTAGATGAGGCTACCTAGGAAATGGAAGATGCCATGAAACAGGCATATCCAATTTTGTTTACTCCTATACATACACATCATATTGATAGATAGAACATCGAGGACGATGTTCCTTTAAGGGGGAGGGAATTGTAACACACTGTTTCCCCCAATTTGTAAAAATAACTATATTGGCCAAGAACTATGGCAAACTCAAAGACATGGAGGTTTGATTTGACAGACCTTTTTATAAAAGGTCGATGAAAGTAAATTATGTTATGAATATGTGTTGCATGGATGTTGAGAGGGGGATGTGCTAAAAGATACCATGATCGCTAATGAGAGGTGGTGGAAGGGACCTGGAATGGTTGCGTTAACTTCCACCGAGCCAATATCGTACTAGTTTTTACTTGCTCAAAGACCAAAGCAACTCTCTGACCCTGGAATGGATTTCCCATCAGATTGGTGGGTGGGGAGGCTCCTCAAGGGTTAATGAGGGGATGGGGGTGAACCTCCCATCCGTAAAAGCTCCCAGACCTAACCACGGATGGGGAAATTTGTGCCACACACAATCTTGCAGAACAAGGAAAAAAAGGAAGTGTGGGGATAAGGAGAAGAGAAGAGAACACACGCGACAGGGAGCCCGGAAGAAAACTGGAGAAAACTATGGAAATACAGAGAGATCTGAACATAGGAGAAAGATAGTAACCTTCTTCCTTTAATTATATTGAGTTGGGAGTAGGAGACTGAATCTCAAGCCTCATGGTCTAGCTCGAGGGTGGCTAGTGGTAAATCCATTTGGAGTCACTAAGCCTACGGTTGGGTGGAAACGAGCAGCCCTCTCATCAGTCGCGTCACACCTAGTGTTTTCTGATAAGTGTTATGTCTTGTATTTTTGGATTGAATGCATGCTCATGTTTATATGCTCATAAGTGGTTTCTGTATGGAATTTTCTGCCTGTGTTTTGATTTGGAGACAAGGGATACATGCTTATACTTATATGACCATATTCCGTCTATGTATAGAATGAGTAGGAACATAATACGAGTCTATTCCCTTGAGAATTGTCCTATCTACTTGTCTCATGCTATGCTCTGGTTTAATTCCCGAAGGCACTTCTCTCAGGAAGTTTCCTTGCACTCTAGAGTCAGAGTGAGTCCCTTGAAAGGACTACCATGATAGTAAACCCACAAGTTTACCTTACCCTTACAATCGAATTTATAGCTCGATGAATTAGGAAGACTTTTACTCAGGTCACCAAGCCTAGGGATAATTTACCCAAGAACCCTCTGAAAGATCTGTCGGAGATCTATTGCCCGTCGAGTTTAACCTTTTCCTAGGCAGGAGGGTGGACTTGGCAACGTCCTAAAAGTCCTGGAGTATCTGGATCCATTCATCGACATTTCGGCATTTCAGCATTTCAGCACCCGGGAAACCAAAGGGCAAGACCCTTCGTCGTTGCAAGTCGCGAAGTCCCGGTATGCGAAAATCTGAATTAGCTTAGTGTGAATAGGTTTCGACATTTTGGCATTTTGGCGTATCAGCACCTGGGAAACCAAAGGGCAAGACCCTTCATCATCACTAGTCGCGAAGTCCCGATATGTGAAACTCTGAATTAGCTTAGTGTGAATAGTTTTCTACATTTCGTCATTTCGGCGTTTCGGCACCCGGGAAACCAAAGGGCAATACCCTTCATCATCGCAAGTCGTGAAGTCCCGATATGCAAAACTCTAAATCAGCCTAGTGTGAATAGGTTTTGGCATTTCGCCATTTTGACACCCAGGAGACCAAAGGGGAAGACCCCTCGTCTTTGCAAGTCATGAAATCCCGGTTCATGAAACTCTGGGAGGATCTGGACCGTCCATCAGAGGAGACGCGTGGTGAGAGGTTAGAGTTCACGGAAAGCTCTGAAACCCCATAAGACATTGGATCTCATAGGACAACAAGGGGGTTAAGGCTGAGTGTCCTTCAATGCCCTTAAGCTCATGAGGGATGGTGACCATCAGATCTAGATCAACGAGGTTCGTTAATCTACTACATGAATTCCCATATCGAAATTCGGGGATTTGAGTGATAGGAGTTCTAGAGTCGTTGCATCGTGAACTCCTAGTTCACGAAACTCCAAAGAGATATGGACCGTTGGATCTCATACAAGAACTCGTGTATCGGATTTCGGGTTTCGGGGTTTGAAGAGTCGAAATACTCGACTCTCTTGCATTTCGAACTCCTGGTTACAGAAATCCTGATACGGCCAGGACTGTTGAATCATGGGGAGATTCTCAGTCGTTGATCTCAATGAAGGTACGATTTTGAGTTTCGGGGTTTGAAGAGTCGAAGGACTTGACTCTCAGGCATCGTTGAGTCACGAATTGTGAAAGGTGCCTCTTGACTTGGCTCGATATCATAACCGATGATCACATGGACGTGAATCTTGTGCTTGGTTCTTGAGTTGTACATGATGGGTTTTCAATGAAAGAACCGATAGATCGGTCAAGTGAAGGTTCTGACAGGAAGAGCTAGCCTGCGCAAGGACTTCGTAGGAACTCGGGGATTCTGTCCCTCGAGAAAAAGGAGAAAAAGGTGAAAAATCTATTAGGCCGTAGTGGGTGTGTGACATGTTTTTTGGTGTTACAAGGAGAAAACGCACCACGTTTATGCTTCCAGCACTCAGTCCAACACTCCTTCCAGCACTTGTTCCGGTACCCGATCCGGCACTACGTCTTGCATGAAAATGGAGGGAGACTTGGCGGTTATGGTATTGGTGGCCAGTGTTGGGAGAATCAAGAACGTGGGTTTTGTTCATGCTTGCCCCCTCTAGCTACTAAACATTTGACAACTCAGTTTTAGTTGTTCAAGAGGGTGATTAATGGCTTGCTCTATTTCAGCAGTTAAGGCATCATTTAATGAGAATTGCCGAATTTAGAAGTGGTTCGACCCTCCTGTGGTCGACCACTTGGTCTGTAAACATTATAAATACCACTGAGGTGGTTAGATAATTGTTAAGCATTAGAAGCATCAGTGTGATAGAAAAAAACACGATATTACTCTGTTTTTTCTATTTTACATTGCTAGATTATATAAGAACTATGTTTTTGAGTTTTTATGATGAAATCAACCGGCCGAGTTCGTGGTGTGCTTTTAGAAAGTGACCACGACATGCTAGGGGGCCCACCAGCAGTCTGGTAACTATTCTTCGTATTTGTTTATGCATTTCATAATTTAGTTGTTCTCTTTATTTCCTGTACATGCATTTTTATTGTGTTAATTAGCTTTCTGTTGTAGTTTAATTGCTTTGACTCTCTTTTGCAGGTTAGTATGATGGATTGTGTTAGCATGCCTTGATCTTGTAGTTAGAAACAGATTTGAAAATCCCTAGACTAACCCCATGTGTAGTTAGATATTAGATTATGTCTTTATTTATGATTTTAGAATCAAATTTAAAACCGAGTTTTAAATAGGATAGAATAGAGTTTTAATTTGGGTTTTCTTTGACAAGGATTTGATGGATGGATAGACTTAATTTCAGTTTTTAATGATAAATTGCTTATTTCAGTTTTATATAGTTTTTTCTTACTTATTTGTTGTCTAATACATTTGGTAATTTACTTTTTAATGTCATGTCTTAATTTATGTT
The DNA here is from genome assembly GCA_009831015.1 of Picea engelmannii. NCBI lineage: Eukaryota > Viridiplantae > Streptophyta > Pinopsida > Pinales > Pinaceae > Picea > Picea engelmannii. The sequence goes on from ML803729.1 coordinate 35,630, forward strand.
CTTAAGCATTTTCTTATTACAGTTTGAATTGTTAGAATAGATATAGCATAGTTTTCATTTTATGTAATTTCCTTTCTAGAATTAAATTGCAATTATATTTCTTAGTTAATGATTGAATCTAGTTTTTCTTACATAGTATAGAAGTACAATGATGATCTCGTGATATTGTTGATGGTTAATAAATATGCAGGGTAATTGACGATTGTTTTTGTCATGGCTAAATTCTCATTAGATTGTTTAATCCATACCTTTCACTTTGCTATTGAGATAAGTGTTGAGCTTATACTACTTTAATTATCCTTTGTTGTGAAGTGCCATCGAGATATCATACGACACTAGAGACATTCACACAACCACCATCATTATATTTGAATTGTCATAGGTTAAAAGATAGTTTCATGTTTTCATAGATCGAAAAAGATAGTTTCATTCTTTCATAGATCAAAAGAGATAATTTCTTGCTTTCATAGTTTAGAAGATAGTTTTATCATTGTTGTGGGATAGATAGTCTTTTTCTTCAATAGATTAAAGAGCAGTTTGTTTATCTTAGATTAAGAATTAGTTGGTAGTTCTTCTTTCTTTCAACTAAATAGATTTCCTTTCATGAATTAGAAATAGTTTTGAAGTTTTTAATTAAGAATCTAGTTCACTTGCCTCTTAGGCTAGATAGTTATTCAATGAGAATTTTTAATTTGATTACTTGCAGTAGAAGTTATCTTAGAGTAATTAGTTGTCTATTTGCTTTAATAGGTTAATTAGTTGTCTTTTCTTACTTGTTTACATGCTTTAGTAGAATAGTTGCTTGCTTGTTTATTTACTTGCTTTCATAGGGTAGTTGCTCATTGAATGTAGGTTGGCAAGTTAAAGTAGTTTGCTTTTGTTATCTTCTTATTGTTATGCTTAATAGTTTCTTTTGCTTATTGTTATGAACTAGTTTTCTTTACATAGGGCTTTTACTTGCTTTCTTAGAATTATCCATTGATCCTTGGCCCAAAAGTACTTAGGTTACATAGTTTCAATTTTCTTAGTAGGGATTTCTCATTAGATAGGTTTGCTTGAATAGATTATCCCTTAGATAGTCAGTTCCTTAGTTAGACTATACTACTACCAGCCCTTCTACCTTTAGCATATATTTTGCTACAACTCTAAGTTTACTTACCCTAGGTTGACAATTTAATTGAGGGTTTTTAGTGTGTTTTTAGTGCATATACAACACCCATCATTTTTGGCGCCATTGTCGGTGAGTTTTCTCAAGGTAAGAAGTAGTTAGGAAATAGATCATTCTTAGAACTTAGCATTAGAATGGTGACGGGGGAGCTTTAAGACGAGAGGTAAGAACCTGTGCATCTGTTATAGCAGGTTCCCCCAAACCCAATGGTATTTTTTATTTTTGTTTTTTATTTCTTTCATGAATAGACATAGAGATCCAAAATATAGACACATTAAATCTAAATCAGACCTGTCAACCAAGGTTCCTTCCGATCTCTTTGGGGGAAGGAATGTTCCGCTTATAAAATCTGCAGACCGATTTCAAAAGACACGAGCTAGCTCAACTCAAAGAGATAAGATAGTCTCTAAAGAGACTAACATAGGGAGCACTATAGAACAAGAAATTGAAGCATCAATCATATTAGGATAGGAGGAATACCACTTGAGCCTTTTGTAGAACCAAACAATACAACCTTTTCTTTTACACCACCATGAGGAGATCCTAATTTTGAAGATATCATAAACCCTGAATAGGTGAATCTTTTTTTTGGTAGTTCAACCAATGCGATTATGTCTAAAACTGACACAGAAACTTTGGCACCAATAGTCTCAACCGGCTCAAGTAGAGTCCCATACATCCAATCCATAGGAAGACCTTCCCATCAAAGGGAAACCTTGTTTTCTTCAAAGGTAAAACCACCCAGGTACTCTCTTTTCGGAAACCAAGCCAATATGGATGATTAGGAGAACCATAACAATGTAAGACATGGGGAGCAAGAAGAAACTGGAAACCAAACCGAAACTACCTTTGGGTTTACAATTTTGGACACCACTCCAAATGTCAACATGAAGAATATTCCTCTCTCAACACTGCCTACCTTTTACGGTAAAAATAGTGAAGATCCAGACACCTTCTTATTTGAATTTGACATCTTCTGTAGGAGCTACAACTACATACAAGATGACTAGAAACTAAAACTCTTTCCTGCCACCCTCAAAGACTCTGCACTAAGATGAATCATGGGGTTGGGAGAATCCAGTATTAGATCTTGGGAAGCCATGAAAGACATATTTCTTAAGAAGTACCAAGACTATTGCAAGACCAAAGAGTCTTGTAATGACATCTTTAAAATCCAACAATTAGAAGACGAGACCCTCAAAGATTATATGGAAAGATTTGGTTATATCTCCCAAAATTCAAAATACCATGACCTCCAAAAGGATGCAATTAGGGCTCTTTTCCTTAAAGGAATTTCAGAAGAATATCTAGAGATGCTTAAATTGATGGCATTAGGTGACATCTCTCATAAACCATTTGCTAAAATATGTGAAATTTGTAAAAGTTACATAAGGAGTAGAGCCAAAACATGAAAGAATGTTCGGGACCCTTACAATAGAAGCTTAAAACTAGTTAGTTCAGGTGGTATCACAAGAGAAGAGATAGGGAACCTTTTAGAGAAATTCAAGACAAATATCTTAAGCATAATAGGTTCCCAGTTGGACACCCAAAAATAAAAAAATAAACGGGAGGAGGAAAATGCAACAATGAGCATATATTGCCCAAGATGCAGGAGGAAGCATTCCTCAAGGGAATTCCCATTAGATAAGATTTCAGTTTGTGGCTTATGTACAGAAGACCATGTGACTAAAAAATGTCCATCATTGCCCAGTTTATTAGCCATCTATAGGAGTGCAGATCTTGGGGAGTCTTCTTATGCACCTAGGAGGCCATGGAAGCCTAGGAATCAACCCACATACCCGGATCCACAGTCTCAAGTTCCACCCTATTATCAACAACAACAATAGTGGAACTCACAAGGTTGGCAAAACTGGTATACTCAGTACCAACATCCTTGCTTTCAAGGATGGAGAGGAGGAAACAACCAAGGAAACCCTCAAGCTCCACCTATCCCTATGTCCAACCATCATTATCCTTAGTTCCCATTGAACACTCCACAAATTCTATCGAGTTGTGTTCCACCACCCTTACCTCCTATTCCACAACAACAAATGCTACAATATCAAAATGAAAACTCCCCGAGACCAACACTATTACCAGCACAACCAATGTCGAATCCCAATAATAAGCCCCCTCAACCTCTTCACAATGTTGATATGTAGGCCTTCCCAACATATGTTATTACTCCTGTTCCATTACAGGAAATTCGACTAAGATCGAGAAAAGTTCTGGAGAGACAGAGACCTTTAATAGTCATACAGGAAGAAGAAGAATAAACCACCAAACAAACCATGGATGACACTAGGTGGGAAGATGTTATTATCCTAAAGAATCAAGAATCCAAGCTTCCCCAAAATGAACCTTCACAAATTACGAAGGTCCCTCCTTATCCATACCGATTGGTAATCGAGAAACCTACCACCCGAACAGAATTTGACATTTTGAATGAATTGAAAAATATTTGTGTCAAGATTCCCTTGCTTCAGGCCATTAAAGACATTCCAATCTATATTAAGTTACTCAAATAATTGTGTATCAAGAAGCCAAGCAGGAAGAAAAAGGAGCCCCCTACAATACACTTGATAGGAGGACTTTCTGAGTACATATCAAAGCAGCCCAAACTAGAAAAATATGGAAACTCAAGAAACCTCGTAGTGACTATAACTATTAATGAGGTCTCCATTAGAAATACTCTCATAGACCTAGGGGAAGCCATAAATGTTATGAACACTACTACCTTGGAGCAGTTACAGTTACAACCTCTTCTTTGGCCTACCCCAACCATTTTGGAATTAGCAGATAAGACTAGGGTTATACCTGAAGGAATTTTAGATGATGTCATGGTTACTTTAGCCTCATGGGAGCACCTCGTATATTTTCTTGTCATTCACTCAAAAGATCATTCCAAAGGCCATCCCGTCATTTTGGGAAGACCTTGGCTAGCCACAACCAATGCATTTATTGGCTGTAGAGAAGGGGAAATGACCATCTCAAATGGTCTCTCTATTCAAAATCTCACCATTTACCCTCTAGATCAACCTATTATGGAGAATCTATGGTGGCTTGAATGTCCATATGAGAATGAGGACTAGGAAGAACCCATATTGCTAGATGACCATGCATGGGCACTTCAAAGGCACACAACATAAAATTTTCTAAACCAATTTATTTATGCTCTCACATGTGTGGCTTTTCCACAGTCTTTCCCCCAATTTGAGCACATGTTTGGGGAAGAATTTCAAGAACAATTAGAACCATCCATTTTGTCCTTGACATCTTTTATTTTCGAGATAGATGAGCCTACCATGTCTTACACCATGTCCTACGAGATTAGTCCAGGGAATGTTTTACATATAAACTTTGGGATAGATGTAGACCAACATAAATTATTAGTAGATATCATTAAAGAGCAATCATGAGCATTTTCCTGGGAATACACTGACATGATGGGTATACACCCTGACACATGCATCCATCACATATATACCGAGGGGGAAGTAACACATGTTAGGCAACCCTAGAGAAGGATGAACCCAACACTTAAAGATATAGTAAAGGAGGAGATCCAAAATTTGTTAAATTTCGGATTCATTTATCCCATATCTGATAGAAAGTGGGTATCCCCGCTTGTATTGGTTCCAAAGAAAGTGACCGGGAAATGGAGAATTTGTGTTGATTTTCGGGAAATCAGTAAAGCCACTCTGAAATACTACTTTCCTCTCCCTTTCATTGACCACGTTATAGATACCTTGTCTGGAAAAAAGTATTTTTCCTTTCTATATGGGTACAACGAGTACAAGCAGATTCTTATAGCACCCAAGGACCAGGACAATACTACCTTTACTTGTCCTTGGGGAACCAATGCCTATAGGGTCTTACCATTTGGATTGTGTAATGCTCCTGCCACATTTCAACGAGCAATATTAAGGATATTTGCTGACCTTATTCATGATTGTGTGGAGGTCTACATGGATGAATTCACATTCTATGGCAACACTTACCAGGAATCCTTAGACATTTTAGAAAAATTCATCATCACATGCCAGGAAATGAACCTATATCTAAGCCATGAAAAGTGAAAAATGTTGTTAACTAAAGGAGTGGTTCTAGGACATCATGTTTCATCTGAAGGGATAAAATTACATCCTGCAAATATTGAGGTCATCGTCAAAATTCCACCCCCCAAGACTCAGAAAGAGGTGAGACACTTTCTTGGACATGCCGGATATTACCGACGGTTTATTGAAAATTTTACAAAGATTGTTGCACCTATGTTTGGATTATTAATAAAAGATTATGATTTTGTTTGTATTGAGCAGTGTCAAACTGCCTTTGAAACCCTGAAAGCTAAGTTGTCTGTGGCACCAGTTCTTAGAGGGCCCAATTGGAATCTCCCATTTCATATATCCACTGATGCCTCTGACACTGCAATAGAAGGGGTATTAGGGAAGAAGGAGGACCAGTAGTCCTATGCCATTGATTTAGTAAGTAAGAACTTGTCCCCTGCCAATTTAAACTACACAGTTACCAAGAAGGAATTATTGGCAGTTGTTCATGCTATTAACAAGTTTCGTCATTACATTATAGGTTATGAAGTATTTTTACATACCGATCATTCCACCATTAGATTCCTCATGAACAAACCTATAACTAATGGTCGAGTGACTAGGTGGCTCTTGTTATTTCAAGAATTTAATATTACTATGCTTGACCGACCTGGAAAGGATAATGTAGTGGCTGATTTTCTTTCCCGAATAAAAAATGAGGATGATGATATCCTTGTAGATGATAGTTTCCTAGACGAGAACCTCTTTTCCCTTTCTGTCAATACCCCATGGTTTGTGGATATGGAAAACTATCTGGCTACTAGGAAATTACCGTCTCATTTGTCACCTCATGAAAAGCGGAAAATTATTACACAAAGTGCTAATTACTCTTGGGTTGGTCATGATCTTTTTCGCACAGGTCCTGATTTGATTATTCATATATGTGTCCGAGAGGATGAGGTACATGAAATACTACGAAGTTGTCATGATGGACCATGTGGTGGCCACTTTTTTGACAAACGTACAACATATAAGGTGTTACATTCGATTTACTGTTGGCCTAACATTTTCAAAGATGCTGCCAAGTATGTGAGAAGTTGTGATAGTTTCCAAAGGATAGGAAGACCTATGTCAGCTGACGAAATTCCTCTACGTGCCCAAGTTATGATAGAACCCTTCGAAAAATGGGCCCTCGACTTTGTAGGACTAATTTCACCCATGTCCCATAGGAAGAACTATATTTTGGTTTGTATGGACTATGTCACCAAATGGGTAGAGACAAAATCCCTATTCAGGGCTACATAGAAGTTTGTTGTCGAATTCATCTATGAATACATCTTTACCCGCTTTGGTTTCCCCCGTGAAATTGTTACCAACCAAAGCACTCAATTCACTTCCAAGCTAATGAAAGAGCTAACAGAGAAATATGGGATTAAACATTGTAAATCTTCTCCATACCACCTGCAAGCCAATGGTCAGGTAGAATCTACAAACAAAGTTCTGGAAACCATCTTGATCAAGAATATTTAGTTACATCACCGAGATTGGGCTGATAGGCTCCTAGAGGCTTTTTGGGCATACTAGACCACTTGGATAAATACCACTGGGCACACTCCTTATGAGCTAGTGTACGAGAAACAAGTACTTTTACCAATATAATTCCAAGTAAGGACCTTCCATATTGCCGCAAAATTAGGATTGAGCCTAGATGAGGCTCAAAATAAATGATCCCTACAATTGAATGAGTTGGATGAAATCAGGCAAGATGGCATCCAACAGACAATATTAGTCCAAAACCAAAGAATCAAGTGGCATGACAAGTTTATTAAAAAGAAACACTTCCAACCTGGTGATTGGGCTCTGTTGTTTGATTCCCGATTCAAAACCTTCAAAGGAAAAATCACCAACCGGTGGTTGGGCCCTTACAAGGTAGACATAGTATATGACAATGGAGCTGTAAAAATTAAAACAATTGACGATGGACAAGTCTCCTTTGTGGTAAATGGACACCGACTTAAATTTTATCATAAGCCCATTTCCAGAGAGGATTTTCTATAGTTCATGTCAATTGACAAGGAATTGGCCTTAGTAGATGGGGAAGTCCCCCCTTGTTCTTGAAATTTTTTCTGAATTTCCTATTGTATATATGTAAATAGTTTTTGAATTTTGTTAATAAGGCAATTCTAGAGATTTATGTAAGTATTTATTTCACCAGGAGTACACAGTTTCAAGGATATTTCTTCACAAATTGTTACACTTGAATTTTGTTTCTACTAAAGAATCAAATGAATATTGACCTACTATAATTAGCCATATTTTTGCAAGAATTCTCATTTTTAGGCATTCTAAAGTAATTTCTCTTGAAACTCTTCACCACTATATAAGGAAGTGATACCATAACTATCAAGCCTAGAGGTCTCTCATACAGTTTTTCCAAGAAACCCGAGGAAGTGAGTCAAGTGTCTTTATCAAAGAGTAACAAGGAGGTCTAATTGGAAGTTAGTCATGGAAACATCATGATAAATACAAAGGAAGAAAGTAAGTTGAGCCTATAGATACCTTTCTGTTATTTCTCAATGATACCATCCACTACACACTAAATAGCTTGATTGTATCATATCTTTATATAGGCCACGTCCTCTTAAGTACCCCTTACATCGGGACAATCACTAAGTAATATAATGGAAAGTCATCCTCTAACATAAATACAGTCCCAATTGAAAACAAAAAGAGAAAGAAAAAGTTTTTTTCAGAGTTGTTACCCCATCTTATTGCATAATGAAATCTTATACTAAAATCTTAAAGGATGGAGGGATAGTCTTTGAGGGTTTAAGAGGCTAACCCGCTGGGATATTGAATAGGTCTGCTGGCAGCGGGTACCAGCCTGTGGTATGAATAGGTAAACCCATCGGAGTACTAAACAGGCTTGCTGGCAGTGGGTAATTCTACCTAGCGGGGATGGTAATCTGACAAAAATGAATAATACATTTAAACTTGTCCTGATGTACGACATTACTTGTAGACAAAGATGACATGAATTATGTGTGGTTAAGCTAAGGTTAATGAATCTCATACACTTTCCATTGGGGAATAACTCTAAGACTATCTTGAAATTCTCTTGCTTATCTCTTCTTATCTATATATAGGATATATTATCCTATAGGTGGGGCCATATTCTAATCGTCTTGTCAGACCAATCTGTGAAATTTTATCTCTACACTTGACATACTATAAATATTCGGCTATTGGGGGATACTGACTGGTTTCCTATACTTTTGATTGTGAGGTGTCATAATACTTAGGTGTGGGGAAGGGGTTCATGAGCTTACAAATGATCAGTTCCTGGAGAAATAGATCTTTGCAAGAATTTTTGTATTATTTCCATGGTACAGGTTATTACATAATAGTCATTTTATTTTTGAAGTGCTAAACTCCTATGTGCTATAAATTACTAAACATATGCCTAACAGACCAGATCACTTTTATCGGTTTATCTTTCATTACAAGATGTACATTGTAGGTTTGACAATACATGTTTTTACTTGCTATAACCTGTTCATTATAGGTTTGACATTATATGTCATATGCAAGAGGATTGAGTGAACATGGTGGAAAAATCAACAATAATGGATCATTCTGCCTCTGCTCATTTACCACTGTGATTGTAAAAAACACTTCAAATTTGTAGGCTATCCATTACAGGAAGTGAAAATGTATTTAACAAAGAGGTATCGAACGAAGTATCATATGAGGTGCCATATGAGATACCGTATGAAGTGCCATATGAGATGTCATATGAGGTGCCAAATGAAGTGCCATGTGAATTACACACCAGTAATTGACCTAGATTCCAAGTAAATAGAACTCAATTACATTCAATTGAATTGGTTGCAGAAATTGATTGTATATGCTTCATATGTTTATGATCAAATGTCCAAGTCAAAATACTTGGACATTGATCTAACTACACATCATTACATTACCCAAAAAGGAGCCGTCGAATTCAAATTTTCCACACATGGTAGCCCATGCACACATGTGTGCAACCCACTCCACTATAGGTGCATTCAAAATCAGGTTGGGAAACCATTATCTTCATTCTCCCTTGCCATTTTCTCTCCCCTGCGTTAAGAAATCACACCCAACCTATGCCATTTCATCCCCTGTTCAAAACGCATTCAGACTGTGCCTAATTTGTGCCATCTCTTGGCTTGAACACGCCCTTACCTGGTGAATTTTATGTCTTCCACAATGCCCAGGAGGTACGAACCCTCTTCCTATGTGGACCTATTTTCCATTCCCGAATTTGCACAGTGCAAGGAGGTGTTTTTGTGCACAGGTTGGGGGCCATTTTTGTCTATCTTGCAGGGTCACGATGACGTCCTCTCCATGCAATTCGTCGTCGGTTTCAATGGGAAGTCAACACATGTAGGGTCTCTTACCTTTGAAGTTTCAGAAGAGTCCATTGCTGCAACTACAAAGCTCCCAAGAATGAGATATAGATGGTTCAAAAACCACCAATTGTCGTGCTCAAGTTATAACAGGTTGTTTAAGCCCAAATTCAAGAGAATTTCAAGAGAAAAAGGGTATGCTAAAGAGTGGATAAAGGAGGGATTGATCAACCCCCTCATCATCATCACAAGGTTAATTACATGTGAAGGTAGATACTCCACCTTCAAAGCTTGTCGTTTCAGATTGTTGGCTCATTTTTTGTTCAACAAACCTTTGAACTTCCCCTTTTATTTTCTCAAAATCTTGGAGAAGATGTTCTCTCAAGTGAGGAAGAATGTGACTAACCCCCAAAATAGTCTCTTTCACCATGGCTTGATCAAACTCCTTATTCTAGCCAAACTAGAGAAACATGGGAAAACTTGGGATGCCTTTATCTACCAATTTGCAAACACTCACTTGACAGTTAAGACCGACAAAAAACCACTTAGCCTAAAAACTATCTCTCCATCCAAGCCTCGCTCTCCAATAAATCCAAACCCCCTTGCACAAACCCTCTCTTTGTTGGAACAATACAAAAAGATTGTTGATATCCCTACTTCATCATCGGGTAAAAAGACCAAGAGAAAAGACCAAAAGAAGCCTATTGTTAACCACCCAATGCCTTCGATCTCTCTTGATCCTACACCTAAAAATCACCAAGAAGTAATTCAGCAAGAATTTCCCATCATTCCCACAAATAGGATGGGAGCCAATTGATTTGGTAAAGGACCCTTTCAAAATAATACACGGAGTACAAGAACCAAACCTTATGCAAAACCCATGCCTACTTCAGATCCTATCCAAGTGTCCTCCGACCTTGAGAGCCCTCATAAGAGACTTAGGGAAGTTTCTATGGATGGATTAGAGCCACTAAGAAAGAAAAAATCATAGCCTGCCTCTCCTTACCAATCCCCCATCACTCCTACTTCACCCATGCCTACTCTAGATCCTAAAATTGATAGATTGTCCACATCCCTCAAAGGATCTAAGCCTTCCTCAGATATCATCGATTCTGCCCCAACCATAGAGAAGCTACAAAAGGAAAACCATCATCTTCTCCAACAATTGGAAGAGAGGAAGACAATAGAAAGACACCTTCATCATGATAATGCAGTCCTTCAGGCAAAAGTTAACTCCCTTCAATGGTTGGTCAGAGCATAGTTGATGCAACACAAGAGGCACAAGGCTAAGTATTCACAGCAAGAAGGAGAAGCTTCCAAAGATGATCCTCCTCAGCAAGATTAGTCATGAGGGGTAACTTCTTTTTGTTTGCAGTGGGACCTACAAAATCATAAGTGTGGGGGTAATGTTGGGCCCGAGATATGATCAATTTATGACACTTTTTAGACACTTTTTGCCGAATGTATATATGTGTTTTTCACGCTTTGAAGGAGCATTTTGAAGAATTTTATGCTAAAATGGTATGATCGACACTAGGTACATACGATTCATGTTTAATGATTATATTGAGTATAATTCATCATGTTTTTACACTTCCAAGGATCTGATTCACATTTTTTGGTGTTACAGGGCGAAAACACACCACGTTTATGCTTCTAGCACTCAGTCCAGCACTCCTTCCAACACTTGTTCCGGCACTCGATCCAGCACTGCATCCAGCACTGTGTCTTGCACAAAAAAGAAGAGCAACTTGGCGGTTATGGTATTGGCGGCCAATGATGGGCGAATCGGGAACATGGGTTTTGTTCATGCTTTCCCCCTCCAGCTACTAAACTTTCGACAACTCATTTTTAGTTGTTCACGATGGAGATTATTGGCTCGCTCTATTTCAATAGTTAGGGTATCATTTAATGAGAATGCCAAATTTAGAAGTGGTTGAACCTTCCTGTGGTCGACCACTTGGTTTGTAAACATTATAAATACCACCGAGGTGGTCAGATAATTGTTAAGCATTAGAAGTATCAGTGTGATAGAAAGAAACATGATTTTACTCTACTTTGCTATTTTACATTGCCAAATTATATAAGAACTGCATTTTTGAGTTTTTATGATGAAATTGACCTACTGAGTTCATTGTGTGCTTTTAGAAAGTGACCACGACTTGTTGGGGCGGGCACCAACAGTCTGGTAACTATTCTTCATATTTTTTTATGCATTTCATAGTTTAGTTGTTCTCTTTATTTCCTGTACATGCATTTTTATTGTGTTACTTAGTTTGTAGTTTTAGTTTAATTGCTTTGACTCTCTTTTGCAGGTTAGTATGATGAATTGTCTTAGCATGCCTTGATCTTGTAGTTAGGAACGACTTTGCAAATCCCTAGACTAACCCGATGTGTAGTTAGATATTAGATTATGTCTTTATTTATGATTTTAGAATCAAATTTAAAACAAAGTTTTAAATAGGATATAACAGAGTTTTAATTTGGGTTTTCTTTGACAAGGATTTGATGGATGGATAGAGTTAATTTTAGTTTTTAATGATGGATTTCTTATTTCAGTTTTATATAGATTTTTCTTACTTAGTTGTTGGCTAATACATTTGGTAGTTTACGTTTTAATGTCATGTCTTAATTTATGTTCTTAAGCATTTTCTTATTACAGTTTGAATTGTTAGAATAGGTATAGCATAATTTTCATTTTATGTAATTTCCTTTCTAGAATTAAATTGCAATTATATTTCTTAGTTAATGATTGAATCTAGTTTTGCTTACATAGTATAGAAGTGCAATGATGATCTTGTTATATTGTTGATGGTTAATAAATATGTAGGGCAATGGACGATTGTTTTTGTCATGGCTAAATTCTCATTAGATTGTTTAATCCATACCTTTCACTTTGCTATTGAGATCAGTGTTGAGCTTATATTGCTTGAATTATCCTTTGTTTTCAAGTTCCATCGAGATATCATATGAAACCGACGACATTCACACAACCACCATCATTATATTTGAATTTTCATAAGTTAAAAGATAGTTTCATGTTTTCATAGATCAGAAAAGATAGTTTCTTGCTTTCGTAGATCAGAAGAGATAGTTTCTTGCTTTCATAGTTTAGAAGATAGTTTTATTGTTGTTGTAGGATAGATAGTCTTTTGCTTCGATAGATTAAAGAGCAGTTTGCTTATCTTAGATTAAGAATTAGTTGGTAGTTCTTCTTGCTTTCAATTAAATAGATTTCCTTTCATGAATTAGAAATAGTTTTGAAGTTTTGAATTAAGAATCTAGTTCACTTTCCTCTTAGGCTAGATAGTTGTTCAATGAGAAGTTTTAATTTGATTACTTGCAGTAGAAGTTATCGTAGAGTAGTTAGTTGTCTATTTTCTTTAATAGGTTAGCTAGTTGTTTTTCTTAGTTGTCTATTTTCTTTAATAGGTTAGCTAGTTGTTTTGCTTACTTGTCTATTTGCTTTAGTAGGTTAGTTAGTTGTCTTTGCTTACTTGTTTATTTTCTTTAGTAGAATAGTTTCTTGCTTGTTTATTTACTTTCTTTCATAGGGTAGTTGCTCATTGAATGTAGGTTGGAAAGTTAAAGTAGTTTTCTTTTGTTATTTGCTTATTGCTATGCTTAATAGTTCCTTTTGATTATTGTTATGAACTAGTTTTCTTTACATAGGGTTTTTACTTGCTTTCTTAGAACTATCCATCGATCCTTGGCCCAAAAGTACTTAGGTTACATAGTTTCAATTTGCTTAGTAGGTTTTTCTCATTAGATAGGTATGATTGAATAGATTATCCCTTAGATAGCCACTTCCTTAGTTAGATTATACTACTACCATCCCTTCTATCTTTCGCATATATTTTTCTACAACTCCAAGTTTACTTACCTTGGGTTGGCAATTTAATTGAGGGTTTTTAGTGTGTTTTTAGTGCATATACAACACCCATCACAAGGGAATACTGACTACCACACCAAGAATAAAATGAGAAAAAGTTGTGCATTCTTAAAGAACCAAAATGAAAACTCACCTGTAGAGCTACGATAATTCGAGCTCGAACATGCAATATTTTCAAGAAAATGCAAAATGATCAGTGGAATGTCTAGACTCTATAGTTGAAAAGTGCACAACGGAATCAAAAAAATAATTTAAGCATGTTATTATATGAGAAAACTTTACTCAAGAATCAACATATACAGCAAAGTAGTCAGCCAAATTTACTCAAGATTCAACATTTACAACAAAGTAGGCAACCAAATCAACAAAGGAAATAAGCCACTTGTGTAGTCATCAAGATTAATACAAAATGCTCTCAGAAACATGAGTTGAGAATGGACTAATGTCTTGTAATTTTTTGCAGGCTTGATTATCTCGATTTCTCTCAACATAACTGGAGGTATCAGTCCTCTCATAACCAACCGAGAAATAGCATAATCATATTCCTTTGAGATTAGTGAATGAAATTTAAGTTATTGTTGAGATTAACAAAGATTTGTGAGGTTTTGGCATCTTAGATCCGAAAAATCTCTCCATAATCCGTTAATACATAATATGTTTTAGGCATTCAAGAATGAACTTAATTTGTTATAGGAATGAGCATATCCTATACATGTTTAAAAGATTGAGGATGTTGGATTCGTGAGTTCGTTATACTGGAGGGATCGACCCTTCCCAAGAAGGGAAAATGAGTAGAGTACAGGGATATTCTAGTGGAGATCTTGCACCAAATTAATTGTGGGTCTTGTTATAGTTTTCTGACCAAATGAAATCATAAAACCCTAGTTTTTATGACCACAACTAGGAGTGGAAGTTAGAAGTGTGATATCGTGGACTCGAGCTTGAAGATGCAACTTGGATATTTGAGTATGCCAATATAGTAGGGATTGAAGTTCCGTTACTCTCTATTAGTTATTTCAATGGTGAAACCTGTAAGTAACGCATCCTGTAAGTAGTATTTGATATTTTTGGTGCAAATTCTTGTTATTTGACATAAATTCTGGGTATGAAGCTTTCATTATTGATTCATCCCAGAAATATGGAAAAAATGAACATGATTTGTTGCAACTCTCTGGTTTCTTTCACATTTTGGAATAATATTTGAATTATTATGAACCACCATTCACGAGTATGCCAAATTCACATAAAGTAAATAAGAAAAGTATTGACTGTAACCTTGATCCTCTCTCCTTCTCCAGCATGGCATGACATCTCATCTCATCTCATCAATTCAAATGAAAACATCTCCTCTACCTATGCCTTTGACAGATAAAAACCAATAAATAAGAGAGCACATGGCATAGAGAACTGCAAACGCTTTTAAAAATAGGTAACGTATGGTATGTGATCATTGTGATTATATATAAGTGATAAAAAACCCAAAGAAACCTGTCGAAGTCATCATGCTCTTCGATTTAAACAAAAACATAATAACCCTTGTCTTATATTCTTCCTCGATGGTGAACCCTCATTTTAACCTACTGCTGCATATGTGAGTTAATTTTGAATTAGGGAAAAACCAATCAACAAGAACTGCCAAATAAATTAGAAACAAACTAGGTTTACCTGGATTGACTGTCTATCCATTGCAACACCAATGGTTAAAACCCTAGTGATTTCCCACAAGTTCAGTATGAAACAACTAATAAATAAAAACCATTAAACCATGAAAAAACTCTTAGGTCTCTATGTATACCATTATCTACCAAGAAAAAGTATACCTTCTCCTCCACTTCCAATGGTTAGCTTCCTAGAAATCTAAAAACACTGGTTACTCACATATCTTTTGCTGTACATTCTGAAAAAAAATAAAAATCCCCAAGCCAAACTGTACAAAAACACATGGAAAACACATAGCATCCGAGAACAAAAGGACCGTCAAAAACAATGTTGGAACACGTATAATTTTGATCTTTTGAGTTTTAAATTTTTTCCTCTTAGCAATAAAAATATCACCCAAAAAAGAAAAAAACTTAGAAAGTCGCCTTTTAAATTTAAAAAAAAAAATCCATTAATTGTTAATTATCATAAGGCACCCACAATGTCTATCGCCGACAAGATACTCTGATATGATTGGACGGTACTAATAATATCTGAATTTTAGAAGCTTCTCGAGCTTTAAAAGAAAGCCTTTAATGGTCGCTTAACACTTCGGGTATTTCAACAGAACTAAACAATAAAAACCCTGAAATTCTGAAGTGACGTGATCATTTCTTAAGTACATACGAACACATCAAAGGAAACGTGTCCTTTAAAATTATTTTCTTGGCTTGACATGTGACACTTATTTTTGACATTTACGTCAGCTGATTCAGTTATTTTCAAGTGACATCTCGCACCCCTCTTCTCTTGACACACCATCAAGAATGACATCCTCCCTGCCACGTCACTCCGAGAGATCGCCCTTCTAGAATTTTAACAAAGGATGAGTTCACAAATCTTCGAAGTATCAAAGCGTCAAAGTAAAGTGATTAAAAAAATAAAAAGCGGGCTTTCAATTAATTAAGGAAGTAGTTAACGGCTTTAATTAATCATGATTAAGTGTTAATCACTTTGTAGTTTCAAATATTAGATGATTTCCCTTGCGCTATATTCAAAGCTTCTGAATTCCGAATTTCCAAAATACTTAAATTTAATACAACATTTTAAATATGATTAATTAAGACATAAAAAGTGATTACTCAGAGATTAACTCCTTCGCGAATTTAGATTTCAGAAAATTTTCCTTGTGCTACATTCAAAACTTATGAATTTTGAATTTCTGAAATACTTGAATTTAATTACAACGTTTTAAAACATGATTAATTAAGATTTAAAAGTGATTACTTAGAGATTAATCCTCCATGCATTCAGACTTCAAAATATTTCCACCTTGTCACATCCAAAACTTTCGGACACGAACCGTCGAAGTATTGATGACATTTATGATTGATTAAGGTTAATGATTTCAAATAGAGATTGTGAATCACCAGTCAATAAATTCCATTAGGTTTAATAAATTATTCATCAGTAGAGCTATACGAAGATAGATAGAGTTTTTGAATAAAGCACTTTGAATTTCAAAATCATTTTTACCATTTGCAATTAGCAGTTTGTTATTCACTGAAGAGCTTATAGACTTCTCTTATCACATGTAGAATAATTTAGTTTCCTTAAGGATTATGGAGCCGCGAAAATATGAAAAGAAGATTGATACATCGGGTGATGATTCAAATCCAAATGCAGATGTCCTATCATACCCAACTCCGTGAGTTGCAAACGCCATTAAAACTTGGAATCAGGTTTTTGACATCTTAGAGCATGAGATCATTAACTATCCAGATGACTCTGCCAAAGAAGACGACAAGTATTTTACATCTAAGCTCAGATTTGTAGCACAGCCACAATTTCATAAGATTGTTGCACGACCTAGAATCATACCCTACAAATATATGATAAGTTGAGATTTGGAACATGTCGACATCCAAACTAGGAGTGTCATTGACCACCAGCATGTTGTCATTGACTCTTTCCTAGTAGAGCACTTACAAGTAATGTACAATATTTCTCCTACCCCTAAATACACTTACAATGTCACTTTTATTCTAGATTTTGAGAGAAAGGAATGCACACAATATGGTAGAAGTGGTCACGATATAATCAAGACCTGGTGGGGACATCCAAAAAAGTTTAGAGTCAACGCTCATGGTATGTATGCCACGCCGTCTTTAGATGCTCATGTGATGTATGTGGCCATGATGCCATGCCAACTTTTTGGGAAGAAGAAACCTACACATGTCTATGTTGAGTGGGTAGCCATCATGAATGAAGTAGCCGAGGGTTATACCTTCAACTTGGCTAAAATGCTATTTGATAACTTGGCCAAGGAAATCACTGAGTATAAATCAAAAAAATCAAAAGGGAAACCTGCTCCTTTTTACATGTCAGTATACGTTATGGATTCCATTTGTTTCATGACCCCTTTTCCCCTAATGAACTGGAGTTGGACCCCAACCAGTGCTGAGCCAATTCATTTCTACCACTCCAAATTATGGGAGGAGAACGCCAAAGATTTATTTTATGAAATATGTCACAATGTTGCAGTGAATATTCACATAGCTATCTATGGCCACCTGTCACCCATGATTTTAGAAAAAATTATGGGAAACCTAGGTACACTCGTAGACTGGTTCATTGAGGAGAAATTCTCCTATATCAGAGTGTTTGGTTGTTATGTTCCTCCTCATGCCCTCCCATAGTTTCTACTTGACAGGATGGTGTGCAAAGAGGTGGCATACCAAACAACAGCATGAGGTACCAACAAGGAGTTGAAAGCAGTTGAGAAAAAGGTTTGGCCAATTTTCCCCATTCAAGTTGGAATTTTCACATTATTGGATTTTGGCCATTCTAAAGCTGAGGCCACAGCCTTAAAATATGTCAAATTAGTTGACATTGATTTCAAAAAGCATAATCCACATAAGATAGTGGAAATAATCTCACTCAGTTTAACATGAAATGATACATCCATGAGAATTCACCCTATGAAGAAATGTTTAGGGCATTTATATCTTATGATGAAGTTTGAAGTAGATTCTAGACTTTTCCACCTGACCAACAAGTTGGTTTCCTCAATTTTCAAAACCACAGAAGAAACAATTTTCCCAAGATATTGCAGGGAGAGTCAAAACCCCTGCCTCCTTCGCAGGGAAAGTCAAAACCCATGTGTCCTTCGCAAGGAGAGTCATAACCCCTACCTTATTCACAAGGAGATTCAAGACCCCTGCCTTCTTCACAAGGATCTAAACCCTGGGGAGATGATCTAATTTTCTCCACCAAGCACATAGATAAAGAAATCCCAAAAATCCCAGAACTGTTATTTCATGAAATAAGAGAATCATTGTTAGGGATAAATGATCCACAAGTGTTATCTCATTTCGAAGCCTTCATGAATCTGAGACAAGATGTTCCTCATTCAACTCTAGCTACTCCAATTGGTACCCCATATACAACAATTCAGGGACACTCCACAACAACCAGGTCTCCTATTACATCACTAACCCCTTTATAGACCAACTTTGGATATCCTAGTTATGAAATCACTTTGGTAAGTGATCTTAGTTATATCTTGCCCGAAGGGATTCCCCCCTCAAACTTGTTTTTCAACAAGAAGAGAAAAGATATTGTAGGAACAGAATCTCACCTAAAGGATGGAATAGTCACTAAAAGAAAAATTTTGGTGTATGATGGGAAAGACCAAGATGGTCCTGATTTTGCCAAAGAAGTTGCAGGTTCGTTAGGGGATTTTCCCATTGCCAATCAATGGTCATTGTGCAATTTAACCGAACAAGTGCAACATAAGTACCTCTTAGTAGAGAAATTGCAGAAGGATATATATAATACAGAACATACTGTTAAAAGTAGGATGAACCTGGACATTGAACAAATCAGGGCTAGTCATCACCAACAAATTAAGAAGTTACAAGATAACCTTGAGATGCTCTACCAGAGTTCACAGACCAGTAAAGGATTGATCAGTCAGCGTGACAATTTGATTGAGCAGTTGTAGGCTAGATTGGCACTAATAGAGAACACAATGATAGACATTTCGGCCTTCAAAACACAAGCAAAAAAAATCAGTGAGAGGCTGGAAGTTGCCCAGCATGAGCTCTATCAAAATGTTGATGTTATTTAGAAATACTATCAGGTAGTATATCTTTCTCTAAAATATATTTATGTCAAGGAAAAGGAGGCTTGCGTAGCTAGGCCTGCGTAGGTAGTTCTAAGTTTCAAGAGGCTCTCATATGGAAGCATAAAGCTAATTCCCCTGGCCTTACCTTTCTCTTTCATTATGAATAAGTAAGAGGTGAAATGGCCCTAAAATATTGGGAAGCAAATCTAGAAGAAGGAAAGAAACTTGCCAGTAATGTAAAAGAAACTTGAAATAAATGTTTTGTACACAATTTGACATTATAATAGCGATTCATATAATAGGATACTGCCTCTATACTGTCTTATTATTAATTTCATTTAAAGATTACTTATTATAAAATTGAAGGTGGAAAAAGCACTCTTGAAAATAATTCATTTAAAACCTATGATGCATGACATTATTCTTTGAGCCTTAGAATTAATCTCAGGAACAACATCTTTTTGGCACCGTTGTCGGGGACGGAGAAACAAAATCATTTTTCCTTGGGAGAACGACAAAGTTAAATTTTGGTATTTGATGGTGAACAAATATTGAATACATGAAAAGGTTCATTTTTCACCTGTCGACTCCATTGTAAGCAAATCTGGCCTTTGGTCGAAAGAATACAAGAAAAAACCCAGACGAAAAGAAGACTACACTAGTTTCGGATCCCAAAAAATTGTTGAAACCAAAGGGATATCTCAGACAAACTTCTACATCAGTAGGTAAGGTCCATCAACCTAGATTTAAGCAAGTTAATATTAAGACTCCCATTGAAGGGCTTAGTCCTAAATAAAATATTAAACAAGTTTTTTCTGCAGAAACATCAACGAGTAAGTTTGAAGTTAAACTAGAAGCTATAGAAGTAATTAATCCTGAAGTAAAGCTTGAGACTGACCAAACCATCCATATTTCATTAAAAAATACTTTTACGAGTGAAAATAAAGAATCCATCTCAATCCCTACTATCATTAGTACACAGCTGATTCTTTCTCCTCCCAAAGTAAAAGTTTTTGTTTCGAAAAACCCTGTAGATTACTTCTTCACCTACTACTTCTCCATTCTATGCATCCAGAACACCTAAAAATATAAGATCAAGTTTTCCTTTTCCCCCTCATCTATATCTTCCTTCTCCTCATGATCATTTTCCATAACTTCTTTTACACCATCCTGAAGAAGTCAAAAGATCAATAAATCAATATTTTGAAGTTTTTGACAATCTCCTTTTTAGTCCTCAAAACCCGTCTCCTATATTTTCAATGGTCGATGCTGGAGGTGTTCGTGCTAGAGGTGTCAGAGGTGCAGGGGCTACTGGAAAAGCTCAACCCCCTAGGATATTTTCCAAGGTCACTGCTAGATATGTGTAACGAACCGCCTCGTTACGACAACCATTCTAGTATACAGGTGGAATTTTTTTTTTTTTTTTTTTTTTGTGTTTACGGTGTGTGCGCGCGTGTAGAAGTAAAAAAAGACTTGACTCTATGTCGCCCCTTGACATCCAACAAGATGCGACCACGGTGTTCATTGCAAGAAGACAAAGCATACGACGAGTATCTGCAAACAACTAATACCATAGGCAAAGGTGCACAACGCAACATTTAACGACAAGTAAAACTGACTACTAAATACGACTGACTACCCGCCCTTCCTACCCTGCAAGGTTAGGACCTCCAAGACACATAAGCAACGCTCAAGCCCGGTTTCCCATCGTCTTTAACCATTTAAGGTCTCAGGGCTGGCGACTGTTCTGAGGAACATGGAGGTATCTACATCCCACCCGACACAACTG
>ML803729.1:78153-113324 GCA_009831015.1 Picea engelmannii
CCGTGGTTTTCTCCCGATTTGGGTTTCCACGTAAAACACTGGTGTACTGTGTATGTGTATGATTGTTCATTTGTTCATTGCTTAGTTACTCTGCAGTTATTGGATAATAATGCTTCATTGATATAACACTTGGATTATATGGTCAAATTGCTCTATTACTGATTCACCCCCCTTCTCAGTAATCCAACAACGCTGTATTCAAATCTTTCAAATTCTGAATTTTTGAAATACTTAAAGTTAATACAACATTTTAAACATGATTAATTAAGACATAAAAAGTGATTACTCATAGATTGATTCCTCTATGAATTCGAATTTCGGAAAATTTTCCTTGTGCTATATTCAAAACTTCTGAATTTCAAATTTCTGAAATACTTTAAGTTAATTACAACGTTTTAAAACATGATTAATTAAGATTTAAAAGTGATTACTTAGAGAGTAACTCCTCCGCGCATTCAAACTTCAGAAGATTTCCACCCTGTCACATCCAAAACTTCCGAACAAAAACCGTCGAAGTATTGATGACATTTATGATTGATTAAGGTTAATGATTTCAAATAGATATTGCGAATCACCAGGTAATAAATTCCATTAAGTTTAATAAATTCTTCGTTAGTAGAGCTATATGAATATCAATAGATTTTTTGAATAAAGCACTTCGAATTTCAAAATCGTTTTTACCATTTGAAATTAGCAGTTTGTTATTTAGTGAAGATCTTACAGACTTCTCTTATCAGAGGTAGACTAACTTCTTTTCCTTGAGGATTATGGGGCCGCGAAAAGTTGCGAAGAAGCTTGAGGCATCAGGTGATGATTCAAATCCAAATGCAGATGTCCTATCAGACATAACTCTGCGAGTTGTAGATGCCATTAAAACTTGGAAGAATGTTTTTGAAATCTTAGAGCACGAGATCATTAATTGTCCAGAAGACTCTGTCGAAGAAGATGACGAGTACTTTACAGCTAATCTTATATTTGTAGCATAGTCACAACTGCATAAGATTGTTGCATGACCTAGAATCATACCCTACAATGATATGATAAGTTGGGCTTTGGAACATGTCGACATCCAAACCAAGGGTGTCATTAACCACCAGCAGGTTGTCGCCGGCTCTTTCTGACCAGAGCACTTACAAGTAATCTACAATATTTATCCTACCCCTAAATACACTTACAATGTCACTTTTCTTATAAACTTCGAGAGAAAGGAATGCACACAATATAGTAGAAGTGGTCATGAAATAATCAAGACCTAGTGGGGACATCCAGAAAAGTTTAGAGCCGACACTCATGGCATTTATGCCACGGTGTATTTAGACGCTTATATGTTGTATTTGGCCATGATGCTCTATTGTTTGTTTGGTAAGAAGAACCCTACACATTTTTCTGTTGAGTGGGTATCCATCATGAATGCGAGGGTTATACCTTCAATTGGGATAAAATGCTATCTGATAACTTGGCCAAGGAAATTGCTAAGTATAAATTAGAAAAATCAAAATGGAAACCTGCTCCTTTTTACATGTCAGCATATGTTATCGATTCCATTTGTTTCATAACCCATTTTACTCTAATGAACTAGAGTTGGAAACCGGCCAGTGCTGAGCC
Organism: Picea engelmannii; assembly: GCA_009831015.1. Taxonomy (NCBI): domain Eukaryota; kingdom Viridiplantae; phylum Streptophyta; class Pinopsida; order Pinales; family Pinaceae; genus Picea; species Picea engelmannii. The sequence goes on from ML803729.1 coordinate 79,759, forward strand.
AATTCATTTCTACCACTCCAAATTATGGGAGGACAATGCCAAATATTTCTTTTACAAAATCTGTCACAATGATGTAGTTCATGTTCAGATAGATATCTATGGCTACCCACCACCCAGGATTTCATAAACAATTATGGGAAACCTAGGTACACTCGCAGAATGGTTCATTGAGGAGAAATTCTCCTATATCAAAGTGTTTGGTTTTCTTGTTCCTCCTCATGCCCTCCCACAGTTTCTACCCGATAGGTTGGTGTGCAGAGAGGTGGCATACTAGACAGTAGCATGAGATATCAACAAGGAGTTGAAAGAAACTAAGAAAAAGGTTTGGCCAACTTTCCCCATTCAAGTTGGAATGTTCACATTATTGGATTTTGGCCATTCTAAATTTGAGGCCACAGCCCTGGAAGATGTCAAATTAGTTGACATCGAGTTCAAAAAGCATGATCCACATAAGATAGTGGAAAATCATCTGGCTTATTTTAACATGAAATGATACATGCATGATAATTCTCCCTATGACGAAATGTTCAAGGGAGTTAGATCTTATGAGGAAGTCTGAAGCAGATTACATACTTTTCCACCTGACCAACAAGTTGGTTTCCTTAGTTTTCAAAAACACGGAAGAAACTGTTTTCCCAAGATACTATAGGGAGAGTCAAAATCGTTGCCTCCTTCACAAGGAGAGTCAAAACCCCTTCCTCCTTCACAAGGAGAGTCAGAACCCCTACCTTCTTCACAAGGAGATTCAAGATCCATACCCTCTTCATAGGGATCTAAACCCTTAGGAGCTGATCCAAGTTGCTCCACCAAGCACATAGATAAAGAAATCCAAAAAAGCCTAGAACTATTATTTCATGAAATAAGAGCATCACTGTCAGGGCTTAATGATCCATAGGTGTTATCTATGTTTGAAGCCTTCATGAATTTGAGAAAAGATGATCCTCATTCAACTCCATCTACTCTAGCTGGCACCCTAGATACAACAATTCAGGGACACTCCACAACAATTGGGTCTCCTATTACATCACTAACTCCTTTACAGACCAACTTCGAAAATCCTAGTTCCGAACTCACTTTGGTAAGTTATCTTACTCCTATCTTGCCTGAAGAGATGCCTCCCTCAAACTTGGTTTTAAGAAAGAAGTGAAAAGCTATCGTAAGAAGCGATTATCACCTAAAGGATGGAGTAGTCACTAAAAGACAAAGGTTGGTGTATGATGGGAAAGAGCAAGATGGTCCTGAGTTTGAAAAATAAGTTGTAGGTTTGTGAGGGGATTTTGCCAGTACCAATCAATGGTCATTGGACAATTTAACCAAACTACTGTAACATAAGTGCCTCTTAGTAGAGAAATTGTAGAAGGATATATATAATACAAAATAGACTGTTAAAAGCAGGATGAACCTGGACATTGAACAAATCAGGGCTAGTCATCAACAACAAATAAAGCAGTTATAGGATAACCTTGAGCTGCTCTACCAGAGTTCACAGACCAGTAAAGGATTGATCACTCGACGTTAAAATTTGATTGCGCAGTTGCAAAAAAAAAATTCCCTAATAGAGAACACAATGATAGACATTTTGGCCTTCAAAACACGAGCAACAGAAATCGATGAGAGGTTGGAAGTTGCCCAGCAGGAGCTATATCAAAAAATTGACACTATTCAAAAATTCTATCAGGTAGTAGATCTTTCTCTAAAAGATATTTTTGCCAAGGAAAAAGAGGCATACGAAACTAGGTCTAAGTTTTAAGAGGCTCTCATATGGAAGAAAAAATATAATTCCCCTGGCCTTACCTTTCTCTCTCATTATGAACAAGTAAGAGGTGAAATGGCCCTAAAATCCTGGGAAACAAATCTAGAAGAAGGCAAGAAACTTTCCATAAATGTAAAAGAGGATTTCCTAGAGGCATTGTCCTCAATAAATAAAAATATGAACCAACAAAGGTCTAGAAAGAACATGGTGAACACTCAATAATCCATCCAAGAGATGAGCGAGATTGATCTACTTAAAATCAATGAATGGTTGGTAAATCTAAGTTCCCAATTTCAGGTCATAGTTCAAGAAGTGAACAAAATCCAGGAGAAGCTCCCCCAAATATAGAAGAAGATGTTTTCATTTGAATTAAATGAAAGGATTGAGTCTTCGAGATTTGTGGTATCATTGATGGGCATATGCATCCAATGCATTGAATAGGGAAAAGCGAGTGTAGCTGGGAGAAAATGAAAAAAATGCACAGTATCCTCTTTCTCCACCCACTCCACTTTTCACCTTCAAACCATCACTTACTTCATCTATCCCTACCACCCGTATTCTTTCATCCATTCATCCCACTTCCTTATTGGACAGTTGTTCCCCCATCATTCTTTTCATGAAAATTTACTCTTCCGTATAACAGTTAGCCATCCCATAACGAGCCAACGCTAAGTTATTCATCTAATTACCCCCCCTCCATGTCCTCAACTGAAATTCCTAATCCCAATGAATGCATCCAAAGGGATAGATGGAAAAATAATCAAGCAACAAAGACATTAAGAAAATTATTATGGCGACCTCAATGGACATGTGTACATGGCTCAAATATTAAAGGAAAACGAGGGCATCTACAAGAAGATGAAGAGACAAAGGAAGCACCAACAAAACTCAACGATATTTGCATGTTGTTATTTATTCAGATGTATTCTATTTTTAGTCATATATTGTGAGAAGTCCAATAGTTTTCGGTTGTGACAAATTTTGTATAAACAAATATATTTCAGATCTATTCAGGGTTGCTTCTAGCCAAATGTAAAAGAGAAACCTTTTTTGAATATTAATACAAGTGCGGTCAAAGATTCTATGTTTTGTTCAATTTGATTTATGTGTTCCTCTGTGCCTCCATTTCTCTGAATTTCTTTCTGTAGTTCTTGAAGAGTGAATGATTACAATTTAGTATTACATATATTGTGATCATTTTGTATCAGCGATTCATCCAGTAACAACTTTTCCTATGTTATTACTGTGAGTAAAACAAGACATATGATCTGTATGAATTACTATATTTTTATCTCCTCTTCAAGGGTGCATCTTCTACTTTTCTTCTACTGCAAACAAGGTTATACTTATTTGTAATTGATATGTGACTTTGTTTAAACAATTTTGTAAATCTTTTCTACACAATTTGACATTATAATAGCGATTTATATATTGGATACAACCTTTGAACTATCTTATTATTAATTTGATTTAAAGATTACTTCTCAGAAAACGGAAGGTGGAAAAAGCACTCTTAAAAATAATTCATTTAAAACCTATGATGCCTGACATTATTCTTTGAGCCTTAGAATTAATCTCAGGAACAAAAAATAACATGCATGGTCATGCAACGGAAAAGAAACAAGCCGAGCCAATGAAAACATGGACAAGAAACAAGTCAAGCCAATGCAAACATGGACACGAAACAAGTAGAGCCAATGCAATTCAATGCAGAGTGAAGAAGAGAAAGAGAAGATTAAAGGGTGAGAATGTATTATATCCTCTTCTTTTCAAATGGTCACAAGCAATCTTAATGGATTTTTCCTTTGTTGATATTCTAGGGCAGGACTAGGCATTCCATCCACATCCACGTCGATACAAAATTTGAATTCACAATGAAAATATCCCTGGTTTTGTAAATATCGATATGGATTTTGTTGCTTAAAGCATGCCTCTGTGTGTACCTCATTGGCGTTATATGGAAAAAATAAAAATTATAATATGAGTAGGTAGTTGTGGTTTGGGGGAGGAATGTTTCACCAATGAGGGAAGGAGTGGTCGTCCCATCCTGCAAAATTTGAATACACGCATCCTCTATAAATGTTAAATACATCCTTTTCTCCAATCGTTCCATGAATTCATTTCTCCTATGTAATTGAATCTGCATATTCATTTTTGCTTGTTTCTCTGATAAATTGAATCCATATATTCATTTTTGGTTGTTGATCTAAGAGCTTATACTCTGTATTCACATGAAACAAATTTCTTATGGAACAAATTTCTAAATGCGGAGGGTAAGGATCTACCACCAAACCGAGAATGCATCTAGGCAGCATGTCTAATGGCCACATGAGTGGTGACCAGGCAATGAGGAAATGGCATGGTCGATGGAAACATGAGTGGTGGCTAGGCAGTGAGGAAATGGAAAGGAAATGAGCAATGGCGGTTCTGCATGCATATTGCCACACCACTGGGGATCAGATCGACTACAACAACAATGTTTAGAAACAAACAAAATCACAAATTTGATTTTTTAAATTCATTTTTTAATACTGAAAATTCATAACAATGAATCGCATACACTGGAGCAATAATGTCACATCAACGAGCTCTAAACGAATCAAAATTTTGATTTATAATATTTAATAAATATCAAAATAAATTTATTTAAAAACTAAATCAAGATAATAATAATTTTTTTTGTTAAATAAATCAAGGTGAATGGGAACATAAGTTATAGAGTGCATTATATTAGATCCTTCCTACAAAACCAACCAAATAATATAAAAAAATGAACCCATTAATAGGAGGTCAAATATAATTGACCACAAAACGAAAGCTAAAGTCCCTCGCCCAGGAAGGGACTAATAAGTAAATATGGAGAAAACTTTAATAAAGAACATTCATGGAAGTGTTAGATAAATAAAATGCCTAAGTAAAAATCTTAAGTTTTTATAGGTGCAAGGATGATAACATGGTTACAAAATTTTGATATTTCCATTGTTGGTGTTGTCGCAAGAGTTGGTTCTAGGCTGTAATAGAGCCAAGACTTATCACATTTTAAATGAAATAAATTTTATTTAATTGATCAGTCATAGGAGATTTCTAGAACTAGGTCTGAAACAGGCCCTTCACTCATTTATAGATTAGAAAAGAAGAGGCATGACCTCGTTTGTCTAATTGATTTAATAAAAAAGATGGATAGAGGATAGGAGATGAAGAAGAATGAAACAAAGAGTTAGCTATGTAATTCTGATAAGTCTAATATTTATTTAAAAGGAGGAATGAAAAATAACTTCGAAAGACAAACATCCATATATATAACTTGTAAATTAGGTAGAAACAGTCAAGTTATAGGTCTTGTTTTGCTCACAGCATAAACAAAGGAAAAACAGAACTTAACAAGCTACCCAATAAATGACTATAGAAAAGTTATTACTGAATTAGATCCATTACAAGATGAATTATGTAAAATAAGGAAGAAATAATGAATGTAAACCTGAGAAAAAAATACAGGAAAAACAAAATTACACAATGATGAGGTGTAGAATCTCTTGGCATTTTGTTCTATATTTGTTGAAAAAGAATGCATTACAAACTCAGACTCCAAAAGGATCTTAGGTTCACCCCCCCCCTCCTTTCCAATGTTACAAATATGCCTCCTATAGGTATTGAGGTTGAAATCCTCCCTAATCTAAAATATAACAACAGTTACAATCAATTCTTGAAACTTTCTTCCATAGAAAATGAGCCAAACTGTCGAAAACTGGGGCTGCAGTTATTGTCCTGTATCTCTCGAATCGTGACAGATATGTATAAACTAAAAGAGGCTTTTGTGAATCTATTTATTCTGAGAAAAAAACTCTCTCAGTTCCCTGGTATCCATTTTCATTTGCCCCAAATCTGCATTTTACAAACATGTGTCAAAACAGGAAAATATGAGATCCGAAAATTAGGGCTCAGAGATGGATTTGATTCTCCCAATATGTGACACCTATAGGAAAAAATGAGAGAGACTATTGATATCTGATATCTTATTCACAAACTCTTTTTACCGTTTCTCAAAATGATCCTCTAGTCGCTCAGAATCATCATTTGAAAATGATGACTCAGCACAGTAAGAACAAATGCCACATTTCTGAAAACGAACCTCATCTTGTGGGGGACTTTTGAATTCCTTCCCAAGATCCAAATGAAATTATGAAGACACCACTGGAAATATTAGGATCTGTAGATGTCGATAGACTATTAGAAAGTTGAAAATGGCCTCTCCAAGGCTGAGAAAAATGGTTTTTTCCCAAGGCAGTTTTTTGTGTGAGTCTGGAACCCCGATTTCGGGCCTTCGGGTTTCGGGAAAATGGGGCAGTGGTTAAAATATCTATGTCATCCAAACCCCTGATGGCCAAAACCATGAAATGGTGATGTGGCATTTATGTAAAACCCTTCTAGTGATTTTCTTGCTGCGTATTACATTCTTTTCGTGCTTCCTCGTGAGCTCTTCATCTATGTGGCTTAATGTGTGGTACTTGAATGCTTGGTCTCAACCAACTGGTATCATATCGTATATGTTTGGCCCTAGTATACCTGTGGGTTCTCTCCTTGTATTTTTTTCATGAGTTGGCTTGTGACTGTTACACTGCTATGACATTTCAGATCATGAGAATGGGGCGCAATTAGTGTTATCATTCAATTAAAAGAAACGTTAAACCAACCACAACGATTGAAAGCAAAAATTTTAATGTTTGTTACAACATAGGCTCCATCTAGGGATGGTGTTTTCCTACAAAGCACCAAGAAAAGTAAACCATGTTCCTTCATCCATTGGGTGACCTGAAATCAACCTTATCAAAATATGAACTCTGTCATTTAACTTGTGCCTTTCTGAAACAAAAAACTACGTATGCATTCATTGGGCTATGGATTCGTAATTTCTTAAAACAAAACCATATTGGATTCCAAACTAAACTGGAAACATATTGAAAAACCACTGTTGTACTCTAATGCTCAAAGTCAAGCTTATTTATATACATCACCTACTCTAACCGATATCACTATTTTTTTCAAGTATAGGAAAACTTCCAAATCAACCAAGCAAGTATCCGACTAACAAACTTAATTATGTTTCCATATTTGAGTAGAAAAATGACAAGAGCAACTGCAAATTTCAAAACATGCCCTGGGAGAAGGTACTTATAGTTTTGAAATTCAGACTTCAAGAAGTTGGAAATAAAAAATCCAGTCCCCCATTTTGACTCCATATAAACTGCTACTGGATTGTAGAAGGGAAGAGATATACCACTTTCACAATTAATCCATACTTCCTCCTGTTGGGAAAGTTGTCTGAAATGTTTTTGCGCATTTTGTCCACTGCTGAGTTTTTATTCCACTGGTGCCAAAATGTCGCATTGAAACTTACTGGTTTGTTGCTCAATAGTTGCTAAACAGGGAGGAGAGATCAATTGTTTCAGTAACCTCTTCTTATTTCCTTCATCTATTGTCCAAAGATATTCTTGGTAGCTATCATACATAGGCTGATATATTTCATGATGCTGTTGATTTCTTTCTTGTTGAACCAAAGTTTCTTGCTACTCATCACATTCATCAAACAAAGGAGGATTTTCATAAATTTTCGTGTGTGATGAAAAATAAATTTTCTCTTCTTGTTCTTATGGATATTCGTCATAAACAGGTTCAACAGATAACTCAGGAGTGTCATTAGTTAGACAAGTGCTCAGAATATCAACTGTGAGGTTATCTATCTCAGATCCACACTCCTCCAAATCATAGTCTAAAGCATCTTTGAACAACAAACATTCTTCAAGGTGATTAAACATGACAACCATATCTTCTTCATGAAACAAAATAGTGTCTACAATATGATCCTCTGATAGGAAATCATCATCATAAATTGGTTTACTAACTTCCTCTAAAGTTCCATGGCTGTCATCATTTAAACTTAGATTTTCATTTTCAGTGATAGAAGAAGTTTCACTCACATGTTCAGGACTGTGTGAATGCTGCAAACCTCTGTAAGCAAGGGCTATAACATAGTTGTTCAGGAGCAGATCTATCTCTTCTTTTATTAAAGGAGGAGGTGGTCTGTGTAATTTTTGGATCAAGCAACTATTGTTTTCTTTCTCTTCTGCAGGTTGACCATGATGTTGAATATCTTCTTCTTGAATATGATCACAGGAGCTATCATATCCTGTTCCTTTATCAGCCAACTCTTCATCATGTTGGTCATCTTCATCCACTTGAGAAATTTATGTTGTTTCTTCCTCCTCTTCAAGAGGATTTGTATGATCTTTTTGTCTTATGAATTCTATATTACAACAATCTTCAAAAAGGATTTCAGCTGAATATATGCTCTTACAATGTTGATGAAAAAGTGTGTGAAAATATTTCAATGAAGGAATACTGGAATGTGGTAAAGATTTATACTAGAGCCTAGAATCTCTTTCCAATGAAAACATAAACAAATTCATGAGGACGTCTTCATAATGTACATTTAATTCATCCATGAGATTGTGGAATTCAAGCAAGTGTTGAGAAGGATTATCATACACATGTCCTCCAAATTTCAGAAGGACATCTTCCCAAATTTTAATGTCTGGAACAGTGTTTGGAAAACCATAAACAATTGTAAAGTCTAAAGGAACAAACCTTGCAGCAATCCGAGCAGTGAACAAATTCGACATTTTGAGACTAGTGGAGTCGCCAGTGAATCATGTAGTGTCTTCGAACCAAGGAGTCACCAGGTGAATGATCACAGCCAATTGAATGCCTATCCCTTTTTCACCATCAAGGAATAGCTCTAAACTTTTGTCGTATCACAGGGAAGATAGATTCGTTCCTCCATCCCCGACAACGATGCTAGAAAATGTTGTTGCAAGAGTTGGTTCTAAGCTGTACTAGAGCCAAGACTTAGTACATTTTAAATGAAATAAAAAATTTTGATTGATCATTCATAGGAGGTTTCTAGAACTAGGTCTGAAACAGAGCCTTCACTCATTTATAGATCAGAAACGAAGAGGCATGACCTCGTTTGTCTAATTGATTTAATAAAGAAGATGGATAGAGGATAGGAGATGAAGAAGACTGAAACAAAGAGTTAGGTATCTAATTATGATAAGTCTAATCTTTATTTAAAAGGAGGAATGAAAAATAACTTTTAAAGACAAACATGCATATATATAACTTGTAAATTAGGAAGAAACAATCAAGCTACAAGTCTTGTTTTTGTCACAGCATAAACAGAGGAAAAACTGAACCTAACAGGCTGCCCAATAAATGACTATAGTAGAGGTATTACTAAATTAGATCCATTACAATATGAATTATGTAAAAGAAGGAAGAAATAATGAATGTAAACATGAGAAAACAATACAGGAAAAACAAAATTACACAGTGACGAGGTGTATAATCTCTTGGCATTCTGTTCTATATTTGCTAAAAATGAATGCATTACAAACCTAGCCTCCAAAAGGATCTTAGGTTGTTCTCCCCCTCCTTTCCAATGTTAAAAATATTCCTCCTATAGATATTGAGTTCAAAATCCTCCCCAATCTAAAATATAACAACAGTTACAATCAATTCTTGAAACTTTCTGCCATAGAAAATGGGCCAAACTACTGAAAACGGGGGATGCAGTTATGGTCCTGTATCTCTCGAATAGCAATAGATTTGTATAAAATGAAAGAGTATTTTGTGCATATTTTCATTCTGAGAAAAAACCTCTCTCAGTTCCCTGAGATCCATTTTCATTTTCCCCAACTCTGCATTTTACAAACATGTGTCAAAACAAGAAAATATGAGATCCGAAAATTAGGGCTCGGAGATGGATTCGATTCTCCCAATATATGACACTTGTAGGAAAACTAAGATATTATATTGATATATGATGTCTTAGTCACAAAATCCTCCTACCATTTCTCAAAATGATCCTCCAGTCGCTCAGAATCATCATTTGAAAATGACGACTCAGCACAGTAAAAACAAATGCCACATTTATGAAAACGAACCTCATCTTGCGGGGAACTTTTGACTATGTGCCCAAGCTCCAAATTAAATTATTAAGACACGACTGGAAATATTAGGATCTGTAGATGTCGATCGACTATTCAAACGCGGAAAATGGCCTCTCCAAGGCTGATAAAAATGGTTTTCTCCCAAGGAATTGTTTTGTGTGAGGCTGGAACCCCGATTTCGGGCCTTCGGGTTTTGGGAAAATGGGGTAGTGGTTAAATTCTCTGCATCGGCCAAACCCCCGATAGCCAAAACCATGAAATGGTGACATCGAATTTATGTAAAACCCTTCTAGTGATTTTCTTGTCATGTATTGCATTCTTTTCGTGCTTCCTCGTGAGCTCTTCCTCTATGTGGCTTAATGCGTGGTGCTTGAATGCTTGGTCTTGGCTGACTGGTGTCATATCGTATATTTTTGGCTGTGGTACACCCGTGGGTTATCTCCTTGGATTTTTTGTGTGAGTTGTCTTGTGACTGTTACACTGCTGTGACATTTCAAATCATGAGAATGGGGTGCAATCAGTGTTATCATTCAATTAAAAGAAACGTTAAACCAACCACAGCGACTGAAAGCCAAAATTTTAATATTTGTTACAACAATTGGTATATAAATTAATTATTATAGTATGCATTGTAAATTGAATTATTTAATTATTGAATTATCATATTGTTAACACATAGGATTTACACGAGTCAAGGTTTTCCCCCAACTTTTAATGTTTTTATTAGTCTAATCTCAGAAGGACTCTTTTGGTCTTTGTCAGTCATGTGTTTTTTCCTTATTATAGGTTATTTGTTTAAAATTGTAGGCTCAAGTCATAAAGTCATGTTCTCAAAGTACTGAGTCATGTTTCATGTCTATAAATCATGATTTTGAATGCTGATCAGAGTACAATTACAAAAGTCTGGATGTTATGATGGTGTTTGTCGTCACTCGTAAAGAGGGAAGGTATTGGTCATATCTGTATAGTTTGAAGGTCACCAACAAGTTTTTTTTCCAAAATATGTTTAGAAAAGGTTTCAAATATCCACTTAACCATTTAAGTGTCATGTCACTTGTCAAATATCATTTGCTGCAAACTCTCCTAAAATTTTGCAACAATTCAAAAAGCACCTCATGCACTAAATCGTACATAATCACGATTTTAGAAACGTGGCACTTGGTGGATTCTTTTTTTCAGTGGCATGTAATCATAATCATTTCCAAAAATCGATTTCAAAAGGAGGGTTCTACCATTTTCATGTTACTTCCATTTGTAAATATGGTCACTACAGATTGTTTATCATTGCACATTGTGTGTTGTTGCAAACTATTAGTGCTACCAACTTTCCTGTAGCAACTAGTGGTGAGTTAGGGTTGATTATTGAACTTTTTGTAGCAAGGGGTAAATATCATATTCCATGTACCTTTACTTGATACTCAAATTCCATCATTTTGAAACCATTACAATAATTTAAGAAACCTATTTGCTATATAATTGTAGATGTTGCAAACTAGTTAGTGTTGTGAATCCCCTATTCTGTACATAATGTGAAACCCTAGCATACCTCTCTTGCACTCAGGTTTTAGGTACCACCATTCCATTCAAAAATTCTCAGCTCAGACCTAATCTATGAACAACAATTTCTTTTTATGAAACCATGACTACAAACCCACCCGCTACAAACTCTTTGTTTTACACAATTGCTTCAAAAGTCTGACTATTTGAGACTTCATTCAACCTCCTTTTCTCCTCATTTCATCCAAATTATAGCTCCAGTTAAATTTTTAGTCTCTGCATTATTATCCTGGTATAAACCCTACTTCAAAAATTCACTGGAGAAGAAGATATTATTGCAGAAGAACATCTTGTTGCCTTTTATAGTTATGAAGATAACCTAAACATTGAAAATGAAGATGTATGAATGAGGGTATTTGTGCAAATCCTAGATGGGGAATCTCGCAAGTGGTTTAGAAGTTTATTCCCAGTATTAATAGATAGAATTGAGGCCCTGTATGATGCTTTTTTTACGCATTGGTGTGACAAGTAATATTTTTTGTACTATATTACAAAATTTGGGGCTCTCAAAAGGAAAGAGGGATAATCTGTGTCTGAATTTTCTAAAAGGTTCAAGAAAACGTAAAATAAGATTCCTACTGAGATTAAGCCCACTAAGACTTCTGCAAAAATAACTTATGCAAGTGCCTTTGACCCAAATTTTTTTTTGTTGTTGAGAGAAAGAATCTCTACAACATTGGCTCATATGCAAGATGTTGCCTTGGAAGTTGAATCAAATATACTAGTAGAAGACAAGTTTAGGGTAATATCTGACAGGGAGAGGAGAAAACAAAAAACATAAGATTCTCCTTTAGATACTTTAGGTTTAGATCCAAAGGTTTATGAGTTAACCAAGTTAGTCAAGTCATTATCTGTAGAGATGGAAATATTAAATATTGAAGGGAGACAAGCCAATAGAAACCCTCAAGACTTTGGAAACAGGAACCAGCTTAGAAGAAAAAATAATCCACCTCAGGTTTTGCAAAGAGACCGTAGGAACAATTAAGATGAAAGATTTCAAGCCCCTTTCCAAAATAATCTATTTGATGAAGAAAATGAATAAAATAAGGTGGAAGGAGTAGAACCAGAGATTCATTGTGTTACAAATAAACCTGCCTCACCTCATCTTACTCAAAGTGAGTATGAGGAGTACTTGTTGTGTAACTAGATAGATGAATTGGCTCAAGAAGTGCAACTTTATCAGACAAAAGGTCAGAAAAAATATAACTTGAGATCAACAAAATGTTGAGAAGAAAACCACATCTCCTCAATCCAAAAAGAAATATGTTCATGTGAAAGCATCCCCTGCCAAAGAAACAGAAGGAGAAAACAATCAATGAGTGATAAAATATCCTACACATGAAGTGAAAGATGTTGATAAATATATTTCTAATTTCGGTTTTGATCATGAAATTCAAAAAATTAAAATTTGTGTTCCCTTGCTTGAGCTAGTAAAAAATGAAGGGTTCAAAAAATCAATTTTGAAGGTTCTGCAGCCTACATCTCATCCAACTCATTCAGATTCTATTAATTTACAAGATGAGAATCCTGCAGTCATATTGGGGCCCATGGTAGAAGGTAGAGATGATTCTTCTCCTCCATTTTACATTTCTTTGAATGTGGATGACAAGATATTTCATAATTGTCTTATGGACTCTATTGCATCCATAAGGCCTAGAGATCACTAAAACTTATCATGACTTGTACTCTTTTGACTCAAGGAAAGTAAGGTGTCTTGGGGTTATAAAAGCTCTAGTTGTTACACTCTTCCAATTACCTATGAAAATCATGGTCATGGACATTGTACTTGTAGATGTACCCCCGCAAATTTGGGATGTTGTTGTCTAGATCATGGATGAAGAGGTTAGGAGGAAATTTACAAATGGATCTTTCTTATGCTACAATACCATTCTTTGGGGGTGAGCACATGAGATTGTATAGAGAAACTCAGTTGGATTATATCATTAGTGATGATAACAATCCTACAAACCATCCCATCTATGTTGTTGATACTGATTTGGGGTCTAGTATTTTTCATCTTATTTATTCCCCTCAACCATTCTTAGAGATCAATAATCATCCATCAAAAAGATGTGAAATAACTAGACATGGGGTTCACCTGTGGAAAATGTATTTTGATGGTGCATATGCTAAAGATGGGGCTGGTGCAGGAATAGTCTTCATTTCATCTTCCAAAGAAGTCATAACCTTGTCATTGAAACTCGAGTTTGAGGTGAAAAATAATATTTCATAATATGAGGCTCTGATTCTAGGGTTCAGGGCTGCAAGGAACATGAATATTGAGGGTCTAACAGTATTTGGTGATGCTGAGCTAATTTTTCAACAGGTAAAAAACATCTATCAGACTAAACATGTTAGGTTAAAATCCTAAAGAAATGAATTTTGGGATCTGATGGACAAATTCTTCACAACATTCAACATTTCTTATATTCCTAGGAGTGGTAATTTAATAACCGATTCATTGGTTTTTTCTACAAGTAATTTCAAAGTTCCCCTTCCTCATAAGCTCAAATATGATTTTGAAGTTAAATACAAGCCTACCATTCCTGACAATGTCAAGAACTAGAAGGTTTTTTAAGAATATGAAGACTTGAACAGATTTTTGGACTCAGTGGAGGAATTTTTTTCCCTGCATATTGACCAAGATTCAGATGAGGGTCAAAATCTACATGCTGATAAATTTCTAAACAAAATTGCAAATCATGAAATTGTTCAATTGTCAGGTAATCACATTCCTAAGGGGATGGTTCCTTTAGAGAGGCTCTTTGATAATAATGTTGTTTCTATTAAAATGAGTAGTTATAAATAAAATGCATACCTGATATATTGTAATTTAGGCACTGAAGAAGAGCCCAAATATGTAAAATTGTCCAAAATTTTATTAGAAAATCAAAAGGTTGAATATGTCAAATTGTTGAAATAATTTTCTGATGTGTTTTCATGGAAGTATTAAGACTTGAAGACTTATGATACCATCATCATTGAGAATAGGATACCTTTAAAATATGACACTAATCCTCTTGTACAAAATCTCAGGCAGATTAATCCAATGCTATTGCCTATTATATAGAAAGAGGGTAAGAAGTTGCTTGATGCTCAAATCGTTATCCCTCTTAGGTAATATTATTGTATAGCTAATTTTGTCCCTGTCAAAAATAAGAATGGTGAAATTAGGCTTTGTGTTGATTTCATGAATCTAAATAGGTGTTCTAGAAAGGACAACTACCCTTTAGCCAAGATGGAACACATTTTTCAAAGGGTGGCAGGCTCAATGAGGGTTTCAATGATTGATAGGTTTTCAGGCTACAATCATATTTTTGTGTTTCTAGAGGATAGAGAGAAAACAACATTTACCACCCCCTGGGGTACATTCATGTATTCCAAGATTCCATTTGTTCTTATGAATGCAGGGGAAACTTTCCAGCGTGCAATGGACATTGCATTTATTGAAGAGAAAGACAAGTTTGTGGTTATCTATCTAGATGGAATTATAGTGTTTTCCAAGTCTGATCAGGAGCATTACCAACATTTGTGAAAAGTGTTTTTGAAGTGCAAAAAGTATAGTATGTCCCTTAATCCCCAAAAGTATCTTTTTCCCATGAAGGAGGGTAAGCTATTAGGACACAATACCTCAGTTGATGGTGTGAATATTGACCCCAATAGGGTAGAGGCTATAAAAAATATTTCTATTCCAAGGTCTAAGAAAAAAAATTAGTCCTTCTTAGGTAAAATTAACTTTTTGAGGAGATTTATATCTAACTTTGTTTAGATAGTGGAATTTATCATTGCCATGTTGAGAAAAGACAGGGAAGTCAAGTGGACACCAGAAGCTAGTAGTTCTTTTGAGTGGATTAAGAAAGCATTAGTCGATGCCCCTGTTATGATAAGTTCTGATAACTCAAAGGAATTTCTGATTTTTTCCTTTTCCTCTGATGATACACTAGTTGTTGTCCTGCTTCAGAAGAATTCATATGGTATGGAGCAACCTATTTCCTTCTTCAGTAGGGATTTGAGAGATGTTGAAGTCGGGTATGATATAATGGAAAGTCAATCTTATGATTTAGTCAAAGTTATTAAGGCTTTCAGGGTGTATGTTCTTCATTCAAAAATCATTGCTTATGTTCCCTCAATTTCTATTAAGGAAATTCTGATTCAGCCTGATATTGATGGGAAAATAAGAAAGTGGATTGCTAAGATTTTAGAGTTTGATCTAAGGTGTATCCCACCAAGGTGGTAAAAGGTCAGGGATTAGCTAGGTTTCTAGTTGAATCAAATTGTAAAGCATTGGGATTGAATTTCATGGGCACTAAATCTGTAAATCAACAATCTGAAATTTAGAACAACATCCTGCAAATTAACTCAAAGTTGGTAGAATGCAGCTAGTACAATGATGTCATCTATTTCTTGCATAATTTGTCTCCTATTAGAATTGAGAAGACTAAGGTAAGATATTTGAAGCTTAAGGAATTCATGTATTGTATTATTGATCAAATGTCATATTGGAAGGATCCTTCTAGGATTCTATTAAGATGTTTAGATTCTAGGGAGGAAAAAAATTATGATTGAATTTCATGGTAATTTATGTGGAGGTCATCACTTCTGGAGAATCATAGCATACAAGATACTCCAATCTGGGTATTCATGGCCTAACTTGTTCACTGATGTGTGTGAAAAGATCGGAACCTATGAAAAATGCTAGATATTCTCAGGTAAACAACAACTCAAGTATTTGCCTATGAAACCAATTTTGGTATCTGGTCCTTTCCAACAGTGGGGATTCGATTTTATTGGAGAAATTCATCCATCCTCGAGTGGTCATGACCGCTGGATTCTGACTGCTGCTTATTACTTTAATAAATGGATAGAATCCATTCCCACCAATAATGCAACACACAAAGTAGTCATTAGTTTCTTAGAATATATTCTGTCAAGATTTGGTTGCCCAAAGAAAATTTTCACTGATAATGAAAAAACCTTCAAAGATGATCCTCTGGTAAATTTTTGTGAAAACTTTGGCATTCAATTGATCCATTCCACTCTGTAATTCCCTCAAGGTAATGGCTTAGGATATTCCTCCAACAAAAGCTTAGTGAATATCATCAAAACTTTGTTGGAAGACAATAACAAGTCATGGGATTCTAAGTTGAAGTTTTCCCTCTGGGAAGACAGAGTAACAAATAAGAGGTCAATTGGGACCACACCATTCCAACTAGTTTATGGAACATAAGTTGTTTTCCCTACAAATTTAGCTTTACCTGTGGAAAAATTTCTTCAAGATCAAGAAGGGTAACTATATGACATGGTTAGAAGGATGCATCAACTTGTGGAAGCACAACAGAAAATACAACAACTATTTGACAAAGTACAGAGTCATCAACACAAAAATAAAGAAGTTTTTGACAAGAAGGCAAAGAAAGAATATTTTCATCTCGGAGACTTGGTTCTCAAGTGGGATTCTCAAAGGAAAGATAAAGGAAATAATGGTAAGTTTGAAGCTCTATGGGTAGGCCCTTTTAAGATTTATGAAGTCTTGCACGATAATAATTTTAAAATGCAGAATTTGGAGGGTGACAAAATTTCTAGTGCCCCAGTCAATGGGTATTTTCTCAAAAAAAAAATTACTGAAGCCATGGGTGGCCTAATTCCATTGTAAATACATGTGTGCTTAGTTAGTTTTTATTTTTATAATAATGACTCCATGCCTAATGTAATAGCAACTGGTCTCTGTAAGACTAAACTTGCAGGAAGGTGCACAACTGTAGAAAATCAGAATTAGATTCAACTAACAGTTAAGGAACTGGAACTGCAAATGTTCTTGGAGCCTCATAGGGAGGTCTCCATCCCCTTTGGATCCAAATGTTAACACATAGGATATTTGTTCAAACTGGAACTGGAACGAGAACTAGAATTGGAACTAGAACTTGAACTGCAAATGACTCTTTTGGTCTTTGTCAGCCATGTGTTTTGTCCTTATTATAGGTTATTTGTTTAAACTTGTAGGATTAAGTAATAAAGTCATGTTCTCAAAGTATTGATCTTGTTTCATGTCTATAAACTGTGATTTTTATTTTCTCTTAAGTCTATAGTTTTGATCAGAGTACAGTTACAAAAGTCTTGATGTCATGATGTTGTTTGTCATCATTGGTAAAGAGGGAAGGTATTGGTCATATCTACATAGTTTGAAGGTCACCATCAAGTGTTTTTTCAAAAACAGGTGTACAAAAGGTTTTAAATATCCACTTAACCATTTAAGTGTAATGTCACTTGGAAAATCTCATTCACTACAAACTCTCCTAAAAGTTCGCAGCAATTCAAAAAGCACCTCATGCGCTAAATCGTACATAATCACGATTTGGGAAACGTGGCACTTGGTGGATTATTTTTCCGAGTGTCATGTCATCATCATCATTTCCAAAAATCGATTTCAAAAGGAAGGTTCGACCATTTTCATGTTGTTTTCATTTGCAAAGATAGTCGCTGCAGACTTGTGTTGCTCCAAACTATTAGCGCTTCCAACTTTCCTGTAGTGACTGGTAGTAAGTTAGGGTTGATTATTCAAATTTATGCATGAAGGGGTAAACATCGTATGCCAAGTACCTTTCCTTGATACTCAAATTACATCAGTTTGAAACCATTACAGTAATTTAAGAAACCTATCTTCTACATAAGTATATATGTTGCAAACTGGTTAGCATTGTGAATCCCCTATTCCATACATAAGTTCAAACCCTAGCATACCTTTCCTGCACTCAGGTTTTAGGCACCACCATTCCATTCAAAAATTCTCAACTCACACCTAATCTATGAACTACAATTTATTTTGATGAAAACCCTGGCTACAAACCCACCCGTTGCAAACTAAATTAGCGTTGTAAACTCTTTATTTTACACAATTGCTTCAAAGTATTACTATATGAGACTTCATTCAGCCTCAATTTCTCAACATTTCATCTAAATTCTAGCTCCAGTTACATTTTTAGTCTCTTCATTATTTTCCTGGTATAAACCCTACTTGCAACAAAACCCTAAATTCACCAGATTTCATCACACAGTCTCTTGGTAGCAGTTATCAGAGAGTTTTTACTCTTATTTTACATTCCATGGAAGCTTAGCAAATGAATAAATTCCATAAAGGGGGAGAGATTGCCAGATTCACTTTTCAAATAATCCTTTCAGAGAGTAGGCTGCCTAGATTTTTCTAAAAAAATGTAGAGAGGCAGCCTGAAGTGGCCAAACAGTTTGCATTGAACTTTAGTGGAGTAAAGACAAAAGTTGGTACACTTTAGTTTTAAGTTATAGAACAATCCATTTCCACAAAAACAAAGATACCAATTCAAGGGGAAAAACCGTTCAAAGCTATGTCCTTGAAATCTGACTTTCCTAAATATATCCTAAAGCCATAATATCAAGAAGACAACTTATCCAAAGGAGTACCTAGAAATCATATGTTGGAATACTTGATAAGATGCTCATGGTTATATAGAGGTATTTTACATGTGAGAGTAGATTTAATATGGTTTATCAATACCATATTATACTATTGATGCATTTCACTAGAAAAAAATTAATTAATCTACCCTTTTACTTGTTGAGAAGTCTTGGAAAAATGTCGGATAAGGTACAAGCCAAGTCCAAGTTGGTAGAGAGCAGTTTCTTTCATTCTAGATTCATTAAGATGATGGTGTTAGAGGAGTTGAAAAATATTGATAGTGATTGGGATACTTTCTTGACTTCATCAGTCTTTCAGTCAGATATTGTTAAC
This sequence comes from Picea engelmannii, assembly GCA_009831015.1. Classification (NCBI taxonomy): domain Eukaryota; kingdom Viridiplantae; phylum Streptophyta; class Pinopsida; order Pinales; family Pinaceae; genus Picea; species Picea engelmannii. Next base: position 98,837 of record ML803729.1, read on the forward strand.
ACTCCACAAACTAAAAGGAGAATCCCTACCTTAGTTGAGAGTGTTGTGCACACTGAATCAAGTAAAAAGAGAAAGATAATTAAGGAGGGCAAGCCATAAGATTCAACTATTCAGATAGATGAAGGGCCTACGCATCCTGTTGCTGAAGAAATTTCTCCTACACTAGAGCCTTCCTGTTAGGGTCCTAACCCGCACATAAGTAGAAAAATATATTCGGATGTAATAAAGGTCAATATTAATAAGGCCTTTCAATAAAATAGAATAAGGCGAATGTAAGAAGACCTAATAGAAGCTTTTTCTTCTAGAAGGATCTTCCTCTAGATGCTTCTTTTTAGTATAAATAGGAGTTGAGGGTATGAGAACCCTAGCTTGGATATTATTGTAATAGAGCTCTGCTCAACTGGAGGTTGCCTCCTTGAAGAGGCCCATGAACATTGCTTTCATATTCAAAGTGTTATTTCTATTGTTATTCTTATATCATTTCAGTGTTATTGTGGTGAATGTTCTGGTTATATTGTTGTTATTCTGCCATTACTAGCATTTTATTTCTTTTCTGCATACATTTTATATTTGGTATATTACAAGTGGTATCAGAGCACTTTCCTCGGCAGAAAGTGTGGGTTAATTTTTTTTTTCCAGGGTAGAGATGTATTCCAGCGTCTTTAAGCTACAGAGATCTGTCGTTATGCGCATAAACCCATGGTTGAGGGATTCATACATGCAGGAAATACAAGTGGTATTTAAGTGCACATCTGTTGGCCACCCTTGTAACCCCTGTTGGTATCCCTTCGAGTAGTAGCACATCAGAAAACACCTGTGTACAGATCGACCTAGATTACCTGAAGCCTCTTTAGATAAACCGATCGGTTTCCTGACTACTATAGTGTTACCGAGAACAGTACTCGGGAAGATACTCTCTAGTACCTAGGTAGTCAAGTAGTACGGCTAAGGGTACGATCTATCCTCCATAGTTAATTCCCTGAGATATTGGGCCGAGTACTACTGCTGGACCCCACATGTATATCAAAGAGATATAGCATAGGGAAAACCCTTGTCTGTAGAACTCTTGAATACCTAACCATTGGGGACAGAAACATAAACAAATTAAAATAGGCAAGATCTATTGTCATGCAACTGTGTTCGGGTTGCCAAGTAAATACACATTTATTTCTGGTTAAGCATTTGGGCATTTCCTCTCTACAGTATTCTTCAGACCGGAGTATAACTCCATAAAAAAAAAGTCTGAAAATTTTTTCACCATTATTTCAGACCTATTCCATTGGATTCATCTCTTCGCCCTTTTCACATTCATCCATATCATTTTTTCGGCAAAAATGTTTTACCCTGCCCACCCCTTCTCTGTTCCCCCATCCTCATGGCCCATACTCGTAGCCAAGACTTCTAAGCTCGCTTCAACAGCTTGCAATCTGGTCTCATTGAGACCCAACAAGAAGTGAAACAACTCAATGCCAATGTTGCCGCCATCAATACAACCATGCAGTCCTCAATGGGCGAAATCAAACAAGACCTCACCACACATCTTGAATTAGTATTTTCGGCACTCTGCACCAAACTGCATATCCCTACAGATAACCCTTCCTCTTCCTCACCCCCACATACTGAAGGTGACCATTCCTCTCTTTCCCATACCTTGTAGAACCATCACTTTCAACGTGACCTACGCCTTCCATGGGTGGATGTGACCAAATTTGATGGCTCAGACCCCACTGGTTGGGTAACCCAAATGGAACATTACTTCTCTTTATACATCATTATAGATGACTTGGCCAAACTCCAGTATGGTGTTCTCCATCTAGATCAAGAACATTGGCAATGGTGGCAATGGAGAAAAAATTCACGTCAAGGGTATATTGCTTGGACACAATTTGTGGCAGAGATTTATGAATGCTTTGACATTAACACCAACCATTTGGGTCATTTGACAAAGCTGAAACAATTAGTAATAGTGGAAGACTTTATAGCTTCCTTTGAGCACCTGGCTTTTAGAACATAGGGCATGTCTGGTGCCTTTTCCTGAGAGTGCTTTATCAGTGGCCTCAAGGATGAAATTTGGGCCCATGTCCTCATGGCTCGGCCTGAGAGTTGGGTGGAGGCTACCAAAAGAGATAAAGAAGCACAATAGGTTGTATCTTCTCAAAACTGCAAACCCTCCTTCACCCCTTGCCCTAAACCAGTAAATCCCACTGCTCCCTCTGCTCCATTAAAGATCCAAAAATTGACCCGGGCTGAAATGGATGAACGCCAACTCAAAGGCCTTTGTTATAAATGTGATGACAAATATCTCCTGGGCCACAAATGTAAAGAACAAAATATTTTTATGGCCATCTCCGAGGAGATTTCGGAAGAATATGAAGAAACCCCCTCTATGTCTGAATCACCTCAATCCACTGACATAACCCCTCCCTCAGAACCTCCCTAAGTAGAACTAGTCATTTCCCTCAATTCTCTCACTGGATTCTATGCTCCCCAAACCCTCAAGATAAATAGTTACTTTAAGCATCGAAAGGTCATCATTCTAGGTGATAGTGGCAACACCCATAATTTTATTCATCGCCGCATTGCCCAAGAAACTCATTGCTACATCCATGTCGTCAATAATTTCCAAATCATTATTACCAATGGTGGTTCCATGAAATGTGGATGGTGTTGTGAAAATGCGTGTCTCCAAATTGGTGACTACCACCTGAAATCCCATATGTTTGCTATCGACATGGGAGGTTGTGACATTATGATGGGTGTAGACTGGCTAAGGACTTTGGGTCCCATTCTCATGGATTTTAAATACTTAACCATGCAATTCGACTAGGAGGGCCACCAATATAAGTTCCAAGGCATCACCATTAGTTCACCTGAGATCATTAGTTCCCATCGCATGGAAAATCTTCTAAAAAATGGTCATTCTGGTGTTCTCACCCAACTCCATGCCATACAAGCAACAGAGACACCCTCGGTACCGCAACACCTCTAACACATCCTTTAAACATCAATTGGTATTTTCCACTCCTCAAGGCCTCCCTCCTTCCCATGGTGTTCATGATCATTCCATTCCCCTTGTACCAGGAAGCCTTCCTCCCAATATCCGTTTGTATCGTCACCCCTTTTCCCAAAAAAATGAAATTGAGAAAATGGTCCAGGAACTCCTTAATGCAGGCGTTATCCTCCCTAGTACGAGCAACTATTTGTTTCTTGTGGTCATGGTCCTGAAGAAAGAAGGTTCTTGGAAAATGTGTCCTGACTTCTATGCCCTCAACAAACTTACCATCAAAGACAAATTCCCCATTCCTATCATTGATGACCTCCTGGATGAATTGAGTGGTGCCCAATTCTTCACTAAACTAGAACTTCGTTTAGGCTACCACCAGATACATATGAAAGAGGCAGATATCCCCAAGACTTCCTTTAGAACTCATAAGGGCCACTATGAGTTTTTGGTAATGCCCTTTGGCTTGTGTAATGCCCCCTCCACCTTCCAAAGCCTCATGAATCATGTCTTCCGTCCTTTTCTCTACCATTTTGTCTTAGTTTTATTTGATGATATCCTCATCTATAGAAAAACTCAGACATACCATCTTGCTCATGTGGATTGAGTTCTCCATCTACTCTCCTAGCACCAACTTTTCTTGAAACAGTCTAAATGTTCTTTTGGCGCCTCAGAAGTAGAATACTTGGGTCATCTGGTTGGCAAAGATGGGGTTAGGGTGGATCCTAGAAAGATTGAAGCTATGCAAGACTGGCCTCACCCAAAGACTCTTAAGAGCTTGTGTGGATTTCTAGGCTTAACAGGGTATTATCGCAAGTTTGTTAAGAATTATGGGAAGATTGCAGCACCTCTCACTCCTCTCCTCAAAAATAACTCTTTCACTTGGACTCCATCCGCTACTCAAGCTTGTCAAACCTTGAAGATGGCCATTTGCACCACTCCCGTCCTTGCCCTTCCCCATTTCACAAAGACCTTTGTGTTGGAATGTGATGCCTCAGGGAAAGGAATTGGTGTTGTCCTTATGCAAGAGGGTCAACCTTTGGCCTTTACCAGCAAGCAACTATCTGAAAGAAATCTGGGCAAATCCATCTAAGAAAATGAAATGTTGGCTATTTTGCATGCCGTGGATATGTGGCATCCTTATCTATTCGGGAAATGGTTCCAAATTAAGACAAACCATCAAAGCCTCAATTATTTTCTGGAATAACACATTTCCTCCCTAGAACAACAAAAATGGGTGACTAAACTCTTTGGATATGATTATGAGATAATTTATAAGAAAGGAAAAGACAATGTGGTTACAGATGCACTTTCCCAAAAATATGAAAATGAAGGATCCCTTTTTTCTCTTTCATTCATTGTACCAGATTGGATCCAAGCTGTTTGGCAGGAATGGCTACAAGATCCCAAAAGTTTGCAGTTGATCCAGCAATTGCATTCCAATGCTCCAGCTTCCCCAGGGTACTCTTAGCTCCATGAGGAACTTCGATACAAAGTTCATTTGTATTTAAGTAAACAATCAAAGCTTAAATCCATGGTACTTTCTGAGCTTCATGCTACACCCATAGCAGGGCACTCCGGGTTCACCAAAAACTATGAAAGGGTCAAACGTTCCTTTTTCTGGGATGGCATGAAACAAGACATTCATAATTCTGTAGTTGAATGTGATGTGTGTCAATGCAACAAGGGAGAAACAGTCAAATCGTCGGGCACACTACAACCGCTCCCAATTCCACCTGCTATTTGGAAGGATATCTCTATGGATTTTATTACCGGCTTACCCAAACTGGGAAATAAATCCATCATCATGGTGGTTGTTGATCGTCTTTCCAAGTATGCTCATTTTTGTGCTCTTCAACACCTGTTTACACCACCCACGGTGGCTCAAATCTTCATGGATCAGGTCTTCAAGCTTCATGGAATGCCACACTCTATTGTTTCTTATCGCAACCCAGCTTTCACAAGAAATTTTGGCAAGAATTGTTCAAGATACAAGGCACATAATTACATCTCAACACAACTTATCATCCCGAGATTGATGGCCAAACAGAAGTTGTCAACAAGTGTTTGGAAACATATTTGAGGTGTTTTTCCTCGGAAAAGAAAAATCAGTGGGCTCAATGGTTACCCCTAGCTGAATGGTGGTACAACACTTCATACCATACAACTACACGCATGACTCCTTTTGAAGCGGTATATGGACAAAAGCCACCTTCAGTTCTCTCATACTTACCGGGTGCCTCGAAGGTCCAGGTGGTTGACCTAACACTTACAGCTTGAGAGGCTACTCTCTATACCCTCAAAGAGAATTTGGTCATGGCACAGAATCACATGAAGCAACAAGCATATCAAGTTTTCTCTGAACGTCAATTTGCAGAAGGGGATCAGGTGTTTCTTCGACTGCAACCTTACAAGCAAACCTCCCTCAAGGCCGAGCATTGTCAGAAGCTAGTGCCCAAATTTTGTGGTCCTTATACCGTAATCAAGCATGTGGGTCAAGTCGCCTATCAGTTAGCTTTTCCCATCCATTCGAAGCTACATCCTGTTTTTCATGTTTCATGCCTAAAGAAAGTGATTGGAGCTAAGTGCCAAATTCAAACCAACCTTCCAAAGTTAGCTGGAGAAGGATCCATTTTGCTACAACCAGAAGCAGTTTTGGACCAGCGTGATCGTCGCCTATGTCAGAGAACCATCAAGGAAGTGCTAGTCCAGTGGAAATATACAACTCCAGCAGACGCCACTTGGGAACCAGCTACCATTCTGCAACAATTTCCTCATCTCAAGCCTTGAGGACAAGGATTTTTTTAAGGGGGGGAACATGTTAGGGTGCTAACCCACACATAGGTAGAACAATATATTCGGATGTAGTAAAGGTCAATATTAATAAGGCCTTTCAATAAAATAGAATAAGGAGGATGTAAGAAGACCAAATAGAAGCTTTTGCTTCTAGAAGGATCTTCCTCTAGATGCTTCTTTTTAGTGTAAATAAGACTTGAGGGTATGAGAACCCTAGCTTGGATATTATTGTAATAGAGATCTACTCAACTGGAGGTTGCCCCCTCGAAGAGGCCCGTGAACATTGCTTTTAGATTCAAAGTGTTATTTCTGTTGTTATTCTTATATCATTTTAGTGTTATTGTGGTGAATGTTCTGGTTATATTATTGTTATTCCACCATTACTAGCATTTTATTTATGTTCTGCATACATTTTATATCTGGTATATTACACTTCCCCTGTGGAACCATATTCTAGTAAATCAAGAAAGTTAAAGGGAAAGAAATTGGTTTTTAACCCACCTGTTATTGAACTAGCTAAGCCTAGAAGACCATTTACAAGATAAACAACAAGACAGCATGCCCTTGTGGAAGAAGAAACATCTAAAGAGCAATTTTAGAAAACAAACAAATACAAACATCATAAAGAGCCTATAGAAATTATTGAAATAAAGTCTCCTTCCGAGGAAAGCAATTCCACCTTCAAAAGGCTCAAGAAGCAACTGAAAGAGGCAAGAGTTGAGAATGAAAAATTGAAAAAGGAAAATCTACAAGATAGAATCAAGTTGAAAGAAAACATAGGCATGTGTGAAGAAACCATTGCAAAGGTAAAAAATATGGTGAGTAGATCATTTCCCCTGCATAGACAAGTCAAAAATGTGTACAGGCAGAAAATATATTTTCAAGTTGAAATCATAAAGTTGAAAAAAGAATTGTAGCAAGCAGAGGAATAGATAGCTAAAAGTAATCTATACCTGTTGGCTCAGGAAGCCATTAACTAAGATCATGGAGCATCATTTATGCAAAAATATATTAGTTTTACTATGGTTCCTTACATGTGTTGAATCACAAACCCTAATAAACATTTTTTTTCTTATGTTGGTTATGATTTTGCCCACTTGTTGTTTTGGAAGTCATTCTTCATGGCTCAGGCGTTGAAGGAAGCATTAGCAGAGGCTCATATTTTCATTGCATGTTTTGACATCAATTGCGGTGAGCAGAAAGCATAAATTTCATGAACATGAAAGTTTGCAGTAAATCCTGCAGATGTGTTGTGAACCTGTTGAAAGTGAATTAGTTTGCAGCAAACTTGCTGCGAACTCTAACAATCTGATAAATCCAAGTTATGGGAAAGTTTCCAGTTGTCAATGGAGGTTCGAATGGTTCCCTAGGAATAAGTTAGACATCAACGAACACTTGTACCTGATATCCATCTCGACTAGATCTCCAAACATGCACTGGTTATAGTTACATTTATCATCACCAACAACTTCCCGGAATCTAGCAGTTAGTTAAGTTTATGTTTGTTTGTCTGTTGGCACGCCTCTCTAAGGCACATGGTCCTATGCATGATCTAGGTGGTGAGTCATAGAGGGGATTTGGATGTAAATTTCTATTTAATGAGCGATATAAGTTCTATATAGGGTTCGAGTGGTTTTTGAGAGACTCATATCTTTTGCCTCAGCCGAAAAGTTTCCAGACTATGTATGTAGAGACTTAAGACTCTTGGATAATTCAATATCAGATCCTTCTCTGTTGTTACATTGATCTAGGTGGATATCGGTGGCCACCCACCTTTTCCAACTGGCTCAAAATAGGTTTTTGACAATTTTGGTAATTTACTATTTTTAGCAGTTTTTAACTTCTAGGGCCATTTTGAGGGTCTAAATGAAGGTTTTTCAGGATCAGTTTTCTAAATGACAAATGTTGTTTTTTATTGAGCCCCCAAAATGAATCTTCTCGACAACACATTTCCAATGAGCTATCGTGCACCCCAAACAAAGATTGTATGCCAAAGTTATGCCCTTGGGAAGTTGATACACCAAACTACCCAAAATGGGGTCCACAAAACTGTTGGTTTTTCATCTTCTGGGGTTAGGGTTTTGGATATTTCTTTATGATAAAAAGGGCTTTGGAGCCTCATTGTAAAATCATGTTCTCACGGATGTGAGTAGTCGTCACGTCTCTTCTCAAATATAAGATGCCACCATTCTAGCCAGTCTTTCACTTTGTATTTTTACAATGTTTGTACATTTTCGCTCATTAATAGAAAATTGTGTATTACTGTATCTATGTGTTTATGGTTGCATCTCTGATACATTTTTGTTATATTATTGATATCCAAGATATCCCTGTACATTTCTTTATTATATCTCCTCTCTCATTCCGTGCTGAAAATAATCTGGATCATACATGTGCTATATTCTTGTCTTGCTTTGATGTTAGCTATTGATAAATGATTTGTCTATAGTACTTGTATTCATATAATGTAGTGATTGATTTACTCTCTATTTGTTGGTGCAAGTATTGTCAAAGCACATCTTCTTGTTGACTAGGAGGCTCCTTGTTAGTAATAATTCTACTGTATGTGTGCCAAAGTGCCTGATGTAACTTGGTTCTTATATTTCATTTTCTCTTGCAGTCTTTCATCTTTTTACTGATATTCTTAAAATTGATCTAAGATTGTTCAAGCCTTGCTTGTTGGAGTATGTTTTGTGGAACTTTTGTATTTGATATTTTAAAACTGAGTTTCTGATCCATTTGTTACACTTGAAATTACAAAACCTTACTTTTTTATAAACCTACAAATTCATAAATATTAGACTTACGCTTATAATAGTCTAGGTGTGACTTCTAATGCTAACACATCTCATTATAACATTTATGCACTTAGAGTATTCCATAGGATGGACACAATATAGGATGAACATGAATATAGTTGGTCATTGTTTGCATAATAATAAACTCAAGGTTAAAGGCATACCACTATATGTTTATCGTTTGTACCTATTTCTAGGTCATTAATTATATATATATAAGACGATTCTAAATCATATGTATTACCTTTTTTAAAGTAGTTATTATATTTTTAAACTGTAATTTTCATAGCCGTGTGTTTTTTTAACAATCGAGCATAGTTTTAACTAAATCAATGATTTTGCTTATGCATGCGATGCAAAATTGATGGATTTCTTAACGAAGATATGAATTTTGTTTTAAAGATAAATCTTTACATTAAATTCAAGTTAAAACATTTTTATGCATTAAGTTAACCCATATACATGGTTAAAGATTAAAATAATACACAAAACATTAAAACCCTAGGAAAACACATAAGCTCTAATATTATGGATTTGAATTGAAACGCATGGCATCCGGGAGAGTCAAATTTATGGATCTCTCATGTAGACAGGACATCTATAACGAACTTGGTACTGTCATTAAAATTATTATTACTTTTCATAAAAGGCTGAAACTTAGAGTCCTATATTAAAATGAAGATATTAATATTGTCATTATACATAATACTAAGATATTAAGATGTCATTATACATAATACTAAGATATTAAGATGTCAATATTATTTTTATTCAAAATGATATATGTCTTATATATTTCCTTTAACATTATGATTTTCAATGTTCATTTTAAAACTTTATTTTAATATTATAATTTTTAAAATTGTTAAAATAATGTAAATTTATTTTAATAAAAATAGAGATTTGTTAAAAAAATTGTTTTCTATTATCTATAAAATATAAATAATGTTGATTTAATTTTTTTCTAATATAATCTAGTGAATTACACATAAAACATGGAGAAAATTAAAATAATGATATAATCTTATGAATGAAAATATAAATTACTCTTGTGAATTACACATAAAAATATCTAGAAAATTAAAATAATGATGTAATCTCGTGAATGAAAATATAAATTATTTTGATAAATTACACATAAAACATGGAGAAAATTAAAATATAAATTAAAATAATAATGTAGTCTCTTAAAATATACATACACATGTGCAAGATGATATCTTGAAATATAATGTATCATAATGTACCAAGTGTGATACATTCACCTAAGATTTAAGTTTCTTCAAATTATATTTCTCCTTTCATAAAAGTACTAATAGCAACACACTCCCTCTCCTATTGTAACACCAATATCCATTCCATACCAACCAAGGAATATACAGCCAATCCATTTAATTATTGAATAATAATAATTAGAAATATTATAAATTAGAAATTGGAAGAGCAACCATTGCATAGGAATAACACTCAAACAATTGATTGTATTACAACACTCTTACACACATACATAGGTAAATATATAGCTGGATTCAGATCCAACCGATTCCATATTTGGAGGGAGTGGTTGAGAAGATATCTCAACAACCTCCTACAAATCTTCAACCAACCCAATCTAGTCTCCTAAAGTAAGCTTTATTCTAATAAGAGGGTGAAATCACGAAGGTGGGTTACACTTTCATGACAATCGGGTCTCCAAAATTCTGAAAAACATTTTTTCGGCCGAACTTTTAATATTGTTCGGCCGAAAGATATTATTTTCGGTCGAACTATTTTTCGGCCAAAAACATAAACGTCAAATCGAATGGTGCAATAACATCCCCCTCGATTTGCGTGTACAAATTTGGTCGAACGGATATTTTTTTTCCGGCAATAACTTTTCGGCCAAACAATCTTTCGGCCGAACGATTGTTCAGTCGAACTATTGTTTGGCCGAAAGAGTGTTTATATATTACCAACACATCGGCTGTATAACGGTTTTCACAAATTTGTGTCGTGTTCGCCGCTGTGGTCGCAGTGTTTGTTGTGTTCGCCGTGTTCGCTGTTTGCTGTGTGGTCGGGGTGTTTGTTGTGTTCACCGTTGTTCGCTGTGTTAGTAGGTGTTTGTTGTGTGGTCGCAGTGTTCGATGTGTTCACCACTGTGTTCGCTGTGTTCGCCGCTGTGGTCGCAGTAGGTGTTTGCAGTTGTGGTCGGGGTCGCCGTTGGTCGGAGCGAGCGCAACTGTTGGAGCGAGCGAGTGCAACTATTGGAGCGAGCGCAACTGTTGGAGCGAGCGCAACTGTAAGTATCGAAACCCATTTTTGTATGTGTGTGGGCGCAATTCTATGTGTGTGTTTTAAAAATAAATAGATTTTAAATTAAAATTTTAAAATTGATTTTATTGTTAATCTGTGTTGCGCTTCTGTAGAATAGATTTTAAATTAGATCTGTGTGGGTTGTTGATTTCATTTTACATTTGGGATTGGGCATTTTTCTTTTGGGTTCCTGTATCTATTGCCCTCCTCAACCACCGCGGGTTATCCTGGTTTCGAGATCGCTTGCTTAGCGCGAGCTGCCCCACACACTCCACGCACTCACAGGTCTTCAGGAGAGTCAACCCCGATAATTTAGATCGCTTGTATTGCCACTTGTCATAATTTTTTATCTTGGCCGCGATGTGGGTTAGTAGGAGAGGAGGTCTGTGGTATGCGGTCACGCTAATTTTTGAAAAAGACTCGTTGCTTCTCGCTTCATGCCTTCATTGGATTCTACTACTTCTGGGCTGTTGATTTCGTTTTACATTTGGGATTGGGCGTTTTTCGTTTGGGTTCCTGCATGTATCTATTGCCCAACGTTTTTTTTTTGTATTTAAAACCTATGCAGTTGCGTTTTTCTACAATTGTGTTTTTCTACAGTTGTGTTTTTGTATGTATCTACAGTTGCGTTTTTCTTTTGGGGGTCGGCGGTTTTATTATTCTTTATGCCTGTTCTTTGTGCCTTCTTAGCTGCGCGGGTTCCGTCCTTAAACACTTGATGTTATATATTTTCTGTTTGGATGTAGTGAAATGAAATGTTAGGTTAATGAATCATTCTGTTTTAACTTCATTTATTTGTCTTCCATGCAAACTGGATGTTGATATATTCCTGTGAGTGTAATAATGAATCGTTCTGTTTTAAATATTGATACATTCCCATTGTAATTATTGGGTATGAAGTTTCGAAATTAAGAACACTATGTTTCCTTTGAAAACATTATTGCAATATTATTGAATGTGCATAGTGTATACAGAATTATTGTTTTAATCTTGGTTGTAGTGTGTTGCTTAAATACTCATGTTTTAATGTTGTTGTTAATATATGGTTCTATTAACGTTTAATTTCTTGGCTTGTATATGCGGGCTGTAGAATAGATTTTAAATTAGATCTGTGTGGGATGTTGATTTCGTTTTACATTTGGGATTGGGCGTTTTACATTTGGGTTCCTGCATGTATCTATTGCTCAACGTTTTTTTTTTGTATTTAAAACCTCTGCGTTCACCTTCAGAATGGGCATCATTACATTGTGTCTCTATTTATTGGGGTCTGTGTTTCACCTTCAGAATGTGCATAATTACAGTTGCGTTTTTCTTTTGGGGGTCGGCGGTTTTATTATTCTTTATACCTGTTCTTTGCGCCTTCTTAGCTGCGCGACTTCCGTCCTTAAACTCTTGATGTTATATATTTTCTGTTTGGATGTAGTGAAATGAAATGTTAGGTTAATGAATCGTTCTGTTTTAACTTCATTTATTTGTCTTCCACGCAAACTGGATGTTGATATATTCCCATGAGTGTAATAATGAATCGTTCTGTTTTAAATAATGATACATTCCCATTGTAATTATTGGGTATGAAGTTTCGAAATTAAGAACACTATGTTTCCTTTGAAAACATTATTGCAATATTATTGAATGTGCATAGTGTATACAGAATTATTGTTTTAATCTTGGCTGTAGGGTGCTGCTTAAATACTCATGTTTTAATGTTGTTGTTAATATATGGTTCTATTAACGTTTAATTTCTTGGCTTGTATATGTGGTTTTAATATTCTGGTTAAATGCTGTCGTTTAGTATAGGATGTTATTCTCGTTTTAATATGGGTTTAGTAGTATCGTTGTAATATTTGGGTTAATATTGTGGTTAATATTAAGTGGGTAAATGTTGGGTTTAATGTTAGGATTTAATATTATGGTTTAATATCAAGTGGCTTAATATCAAGTGGTTAGTATTATGGTTTAATAATGGGTTTAATTTTATGGTTTACACGGTGGGTTAATATTTTGGTTTTACGACTGTCGTTTAATATTATGGTTCCATTATAATTATCAATTTATGGTGATGAGATCAGGATTCCCTTGTTGATGGTAGCCTTTTAAGTGAATGTTATTATCATTTTAATCGTAATGTTATGCTATTCTAAAACGCAAAGATATGGTGGTGTTATGGTGATATAATCATAACATGTTTAATATATCATGGCAGCGTCATTAATATTTTAGTGTTAGATATCATAGGAATTATAACGAAATTGTGGGCTTATGATAATGCTATTGAATCTTTAGTAATTGATAATTTATAAAATATGAGGTCCTTGATCTAAGCACCTTGGAGTATTATGAATTAGAAAAAAGGGTTGGGTTCATTTATATAATGTTGAACTTAGTGGGTCATTGTCTGAATCCATTCTGCCTTGCGCCTTCCATAGAGGCCGTGGTCATGCGTCCATTTATGATTGTACTTGGTTGTAATCATTTGATTACTTGTTCTGCTTGTGTCGGGTGTTGTTCCTTGTAGACACCTCCATGTAACCTTAGTGTATATGTCTGTGTGTGTGATTTTTCTGTGTAAAGAATCCAGTGCCGTATCAAGAGTCTCGGGCTGTTTAAAGGCACAATTTCCACTCTTGCGACACACTCTGAGCCGTATCAGTAGTCTCGGACTATTGAAAGGCACAGTTTCAACTACTGTGACTCCCTAAAAGATTTATTAGTTTTTGCCTGAGCAGTCGGCCAGGAGCCCGTCTAATCTTCTTTCGAGAAGACATAAGACTAAATGCCCTGCTTTTCTGTGCAGAAAGAGTAAACTCTACTGTTGGATTCTTCCATTTGTGACTGTATTGTGCTTAACACCTGGTGTTGTTTTCTGCTTACATCTGCTAGTCGTACGCCTTATGTCTAGGGGCGTTATTGCTTGTTGTCACTGTGATATGTCGGGATCGTCTTGTTGTGTTCGTCTTGCTTGCATATTGTCCTAGGTCGGGTTACTAGTTTTTGCCTGAGCAGTCGGCCAGGAGCCTGTCTAATCTTCTTTTGAGAAGACATGAGACTAAATGCCTTGCTTTCATGTATAGAAATAGTAACCCTAACACTATGGATTCTTCCCTCTATGTTCTTACTGTGCACCCCCAGTATGTCTTAATGTTTGTGTTGTGCGCCTTATGCCTATGGTCACATATTGTTGCAGTTACTCGTTGTGTGCCTTCAATATTCTTGTGTTGAACATCATGGTTGCGTCTTGTTGGTTGTCGAGTGACGACGTAGGGTCAAGTGTGCTTGTTACTTCTACCCACGCGCACACACCTTAAACACAAAAAAAAATTTGCACCTGTAGAATCTAATACATAACTAGATTAAGATGTTCTTGACAAGGCTTAAGGTTTTCTCTTGCAATGCAAGACTTAAACAACTTAATTATTGAGGAATTACATTGTAAATCCTATGGAACTTCAATTAGGGGAAAAAATTATGTATTATGGATGTAGACACTAGCATGGGCCCATAACTAATGGTCACTTCCACTCACCTAGAAAGCTCGGGTCTTGCTCCTCCAAAATGGCATCAAACGTATAATGAAGATTGTGTATTTTAGAGAAAAGAATCT
>ML803729.1:125718-137115 GCA_009831015.1 Picea engelmannii
CATTATGATTCGGTGAAATGAAATATCGGTATCTCAAAAAATATACAGTGAAAAAATTTGAAAAAAATATATTCATAATCCTTAAACTGTTCTTTTCAAAATGGTATATTTAGATTTTAGTTTTACGTAAAAATTAAGATAGACGCGAGGTGTAGAAAACATGTATTTAAACTCTGCAACGTTTTCAGCTTGGTCAACTTCAAAAAATTCAAAAAATTCTAGAAATTATAATATTCATCCGTTAAATTCAAAATAATAGTCATAATAAAATATAGTCTCTGTATATTGTTGCAGTATATTTTGTTTCTTCAAAACATAAGTTTAATAATATATACATTGTTGTAGAAATAAGTAACTCATTATCATTCATTTCGTGTTTAAGAAACATACTGTTAAACAATTGTCAAATTGACATATCAAATCGTGATAAAAAAAATTTGAAAAATAGTCATTGGAAAGCTAACACAATTCTTCAGAAGTTTTATTTTAACTGTAAAGTGAAATTCTAAATAAAAAAAATACTTTTATATGTCGGAAGTTGAATAACTTGTGAAAATACAGTTTTTTTTCTCATAAAACAAGCAAAAGTGTAACCCACCTTCATGATTTCACCTATAGAGTTCTATCTAAAACACCTTAAATTCAACAGTATATATCCCAACATATAAAGAATTAAATGTTTTGCTACATAGTGCATATTGTTCACCATTGGAAGATTACATTGTAGAAGTACCAGCTTAATGATAAACGTTTCTAAAACACCTTTAAATTGAAGGGTATATATCTGAACATATAAAGAATTAAATGCTTTGCTACATGATGCATATTGTTTACCATTTAAAGATTATATTGTAGAAGTACCAGCTAAATGATAAACATATATGCTGAGAAATATACAATCTCATCTAAAACACCTTTAAATTGAACTGTATATATCTCAACATATCAAAAATTAAATACTTTACTATAGGGTACATATTGTTTATCATTTAATGAATACATTATAAAAATACCATCTACATACAGTTCAATCTAAAATACATTCATATTCAACAGTCTATATCCTAATATATAAAGAATTAAATGCTTTACTACAAGTACATATTATTCACCATTTATAGATTACATTGTAAAATTACCGGAATAAACTTCCCGAAATTTAAAAGCCAAATCGAGCAAGATGAACACTATAATAATAATAATAATAATATATTTTTAAGGTCACCGTTAAGCTCCGCTCAGTGATTTGACTAATAAAATCTACGGAGATATACATACCCTACCCTCCTCTAGATTTGAACTTATAACCTTTTAGGAAGAAACATGGATTCTTAACTATTATCGTTTCTTAACGAACACAAAAATAAGTGATACGGCCACGACCACAACCGTAAGGCTTAAACTAGCTAATGCAACGCTTGGCCTTGTGTTCATGAGATAGCTGTGCAATAACCCATCATCTCGCACAGTTTTAAATGATAAGCTGGATACGACTTCTTCTCCCATTCCATCCATTCTAATTCTAATTCTTCTTCAGGATGCGCCATTTCACTATTTCTCTCGTCTTCCTGTATTTTCAGCTGGTTGATCCGCTTTCTCAGAAGTGACATATTAGCATTCACGATATTCCTCCCACCCTCTGCGCCATTCAAAAACGACTTATGTCATATACCCTTTAACTCATATGTATTTTCACAATTAAAGACCATTATTCAAGAAAAACGTAGGATGGAAATAATTATTACCGCTGCCAGGCTCGTACTTGCGACTAGAGCTTGCTCTAGCCACATTTGGTCGCAGCAATTGTTTTCTCTCAGCCATTGAAACTCTTTGTAACGTCTGTCTGTGAGGAGGGAGTAGCCCGCAAGAGTTTATTTGCCGGTCGAGAGCTCCATGACAAAGCCTGGGCAATATTGCTATATAAAATCCTGCAGCGCTCATATCCATTAGCGTTTAAGAAAATGAAACTTATCTCAGTGAACGCAAGGAAGGGAAGTGCTTACATTTATATTTAGAATGGCATTGCTTCCTTCCTCTTCTTCTGCTTCTGCCTTGCTCCCAATCAAGTTTCGTGCAGCTGGTAATTGTCATCCTGCGTGACTGAGTGTACAGCCTCTAGTATGTGTTCACAGTATGGAGCATAGGATCCCTAGCTTTTATGCGATAATCACATGGTTCCTCTGCGTTCTTCTTCCACTGACTTGTCATTCGTTCTTCGTCGTTGCTATCGGCCCTACTGTCGATAGCAATATGTCGTTTATCTGCAATATGGACTTGTCACCCCACCTCATCCACGCATGGAAATTGAAAGAGTGGTTGATATTCTACTGCCAACTCAAGCCATCCTGGTTTACAGTGGAATAGTGTCCTTGTAATGTACGGGGTTTAGCCACTCCCTCCATGCTCATAATATACTGTTAATGTTAATTATAACCATAATTTCTGAGATGGGGACGGTTAAAAAAACCCATTTAACCCCACCACTTTAAAAAACCATTCTGTTTAAGTTCTTCCATATAACTAGTTGGTATTAAATTGAGAAAGCTATTATATTTCATACTTAGTAAGGCTCAAATTAGACACGCTTCCATCTTCATAGTCATGACAGTTTATTTCTATGGAAATATGTTCATGCCACGAGATTTTCGTATATTATGGTATTAAACTACATATGTGGTACACTGCCACACCAAGTAGCACACATATACTTGATCAGTGACATATAGTCATAATTAGTGGAACACATCCACCACAGTAGTATACATCTATTGTCCGGAGATATACAGTCTCCATAACAACCATATCATCTAGTATCAACCTGCACAGAAAACATTGTTATGATATAAAATGAATCATCTAGGTCATTCTTCCACTCAAATCTGTGAGATTTGGAAGAGCATCTGTCCTCAAAAGGTAAAACATCAATGATGAGCTATCTGGACTATTCTTCTCAAGCAAGGAAGAATAACTGTCCTGATTTATAAGCCTGTACCATTCACCTATCTGAGCCATTCCTCCGGCAGTAAACAAAGTGAAACCTAAAGAGAATGAGTCTGCCCTAGGGAATGCCTGTCCCTGATTGTTGAACCTGGACCATTCACCTATCTAGGCCATTCATGCGGCACTAAACAAAGTGCAACCTGGAGAGAATGAATCTGCCCTAGGGAATGGCTGTTCGGACCATTTCCTAAGGAAATGATTGTCTTGCACCAACTTCCAAAATGGACCATTCTTCGAAACTGCTCATGACTGTGAGCTTCGAAAGAATGACTGTCCGGCGAGGCAGACGAGTCTTCTTGACCACTACTAAGAGTGACCGTCAAGAAGAGAGACTGTCCTAGACCATTCCCCATATTGACCACAAGGGGAATCATTGTTTATGGTACATCAACAATCCATCGAACCATTTTCATTACAAAAATGATTGTTTGATCTGGACCATTTTTCGAACTGAAAAATACCTGTCCGTTAGAACCATTTTCTGAACTAGAAAGAAAATGCTCATCCTGGACCATTTTTGGAACTGAAAAATGATTTTCCATAAATCAATAACACATCAATGCTCCCTCCCAACCTGGGAGTAATCTCTTCCCTTTTTTTTTTAATAAGGAGTTCGTCTCCACGAGCTCCAACTTGAGTACGCGAACTCTTTCATCTTGGACATAGGCTTTACCAAAATGTTTTCTTATCTGCTCATCTGTGGAGATATATATATTGGAGAACCACTTTCTCTTTTCTAGACATCATCATAGAGAATGGAATGCTTGATCTCAAATGTACTTTGGTCTTTCTGGAACACTGGTTTTCTCTGAAGGCTTTATATAGCTCTGATCAATATAGTATATCATTATTGGATTCATCTTTGTTTCATGCTAGCTCATAACATTGTGGCAAGGGTCAAACTGGAACATATCCAAGTGGTAATTTTTCTTCCATCATGAGAGTTTGTCATGGATTAGAAATTCATCATCGTGAGCTTCTGAGTAACCATTCTGATACAATATTTTTGTTATAGAAATTTTTTCACCACGCTTCTGTTGTGCATTGGAGGTTCTTTACCAAGTTGCCTTCTTTCATCTACATACGAAGTCTTCTTTCTGGTATACCTCAAAACCTTGAGGTTTCTCTACATACTCTTTTTGTTCAATTATTCTAGAGAACGGTCTTTGCACTTGTCTGATGTAGACTCCAACCCATGAATATTGCGGATGATATAATGGCTCATGTAGAGTTATGTTTGGTTTACTGGAACAAGAAATCATCATAATCTTCTCCCTCCATCTGGGAGAACATATAGTTATGGATCTCACAATTCTTTCATTCATAAGTCTTCCATACACTGTTCTTCATCACAACTTACATTCCTTCTACTTGATTTATTCTCGAGGTTTTAGATCAAGCTGGTAGTCTTTGTGATTCTTGATATAATGACTGGTTGTTCTATCTTTTTTTTCTCTCTTGGAATCTTCATGTTTTTCTTAATGCTTCTCTTTAGCTCTTGGGTCCATGGATTTTTCTTATAGATTCCATGCCCTGAAGATTCCAAATTCTTCCTTTCATCATAGGATCATGGATGTGGATGGACAACCAGGGATACTTTAAGGCTTTTTCGAAGAAAACTTCTTCTAAAGTCATGTTTCTTTTCATGGTTGCTATCAGGGATAGATACTTCATCATATTATTTAGGATCAACTCCCTCCTAATACTTTCTTCATGCATGCTCATCTTTTGGAATTCTGTAATTAGCTCCCTCCAGCTAAGAGAGCCCACGCTTCTGTCTGCATGCTACAAAGTGTTATAAGTCATTTTACAATTTCCTCTTGATTTGTTGACTTCTTTCTGTTTTACGTATTCTAGGTTTCTTTGGCTTATCTTGTAGCTGTTACTTATGTAATAGATTCCACATGAATTGTTACCAGGGATTGTTGATGTACTTCATTATTTTGTGTGTATTGACTGACTTGTAGTCATTGTGATAACTGTCCTTATTTTGTTGTTCTTCCATAGGTGTAGTTTCTCTTTGAACTTCTTATAGATATGAAAGATATGTACATAAACTATGTAAACATGCTATATACAAGAACTATGAAGAATATTGTTACCTTGTCTTAGAAGAAGAATTTTGTTTTATCCTGCTTGGTCTTCCTCGAGGGTTTCCTTTCTTCAACAACCGATGATTTGTGTGTCTCCTTCATTTTCTTTATCTTGGGACAATGATTCTTGTACTGACCATATTTTCGACAGTTCAAGCATTGTATTTCTGACATATCTTTCTCTTGATTTGGCTTCTTCCTTGAGCCAAACTTCCTTTTGTTCCTGAAATTGTTGAATCTTGGTGTGAAGTCTTGATCATCGCATTTCTTTTGGGGTTTCTCTTTTCCACTGATCCTTGATTCTTCTTGTGCACAATAGGTCCAAAGTTCTTCAAATGTAGGATACTCCTTCCTTGTGTTCATGCTTGCAACAAATGCATCCCATGTCTTGGGAAGACCATTAAGTACTATATTTACCAGTTCCTTCTCTAAGATGATCTCTTCAATAGCTTGTAGTTGATATCTTAACTGAGATATACTCACAAAGTATGATGTTATGCTATCATCATCATTCATCTTCATGTCACAAAGCTCATTCTTCAGACTCATTACTTGTCCAATGTTTCTGACTAAGAAGAGGTTTGTTAGGGCATCGTACATCTTCTTAGATGAATCAAGATGGGAGATATAGGGTATCAAGTGGTATTTTATATAATACACTATGATACTCATGGCATTTATGTCATTGTCTTTGAACTTCTCCATAACTGCAGCATTATATGGTTCCTTCTCTTTTCCTTCTTCAAACTCCAGTTCCACAATCTTTCCTTTCACGATATCCAACACTTTATTCTTAGAAAGGATAATATCAATCCCTGTCTTCCATGATTTGAAGTTAGAAGCCCATTCTAACTTTTTTTTTGACATCATCTAGAGTAAGTCATGGATGCTTTGCCTTGCTCAACTCTAGATTTGACCAAAAACACAAACTTGATGTCTTAGCTTGCTGAGAGTACCAGGAGGTGTGCTAGGCTAGGGTGCACTAGTATATCTAGAAATTAGGTCAATCCCTTCACTTAAGGTGCCTCAACGAGAGGGTTAGGATTTTGTTGTTGCAACAAAAATTGGCTGCAACTGCAACTACAACTGAGCAAATCGTCCCAATCTATCTTCCAACGATTAGACTATCCGAAGATAGTGTGGGCCCATAAACTGTTATAATATAATGGATTTCCTTGTTTAACCATAGACAATATCAGTATTGTCACCCAACCATAGGATGATGCCACCCCCAATCAACTTAACCTTGACAAAGAATCATTTCGGAAGAAAACCCTAGGCTAGATAGCCAAACAAAGGTGGCGCATATTTCTCCAAGGATAGCGCACCAAGCAAGAGTAACAAGTGTTGATCAGAGAGTACAAACCATAACCAAGAGAGATTCCAATCCAAAACCTAAATCTGCTAGTTGCAGTAGCTACAACGACAACTCTCCTCCAAAGTTATGCACAAATAGGCCAACTGCAGTGCACACAAGTGTTTCTTCTGCAATTCTGAGATTGTTGGCCAGAATGAAGATTGACCTCCTGTATTTATACTATTTCTGGCAGACTGCCCGATTCGACTTCTCATTCTAGGTGCTAATTCTTTAGTAAATAACATTTCCTTTAGTCGACTTCTTCTCTTGGAGGCTAATAACCTAATACAAGTCATTCTCTTGAGCTGGCTTGTCTTCTAGGGTTATTAGCCAACTAATTAGGGTTTCTTCTTGCTTCCTGAAATATTCTATTCTTGTCAGTTTTACGCATGGAGGTAAATACCTCCTACAACTATCATAATATCAACACTCCCTTCTAGCCCATAATCTCAATGAATTCCTTGCAACTTTTTAATTTTTGCAAATTTTGTGGGTATACGCAGGCTATAATGGTGCATCTAGCATACGTACGTGAGCTGTAGTGGTGTAGCAAGCGTGTGTAGAAGTACCATCTAAATGATAAACATTTATGCTGACAGATATACAATCTCATCTAAAACACCTTTATATTGAACAATATATATCCCAACACAGAGAATTAAATACTTTATTATAGGATGTATAGCGTTCAAAAATTACATTGTAGTCTCAATATATAAACAATTAAATTATTTGGTACAAAGTGCATATTATTCACATTTAAAAATTACATGGTAGAAGTACCCAAACATTAAAGATTACAATGTAGAAGTACACCCATTGAATGATAAACGTTTGTCGAAATTCAGAAGCCAAATCAAGCTGGATGAACACTATTAACGTTCATAACGAACAAAAAAATAAGTGATGCGTCGAGGACAAGAACCGTAAGGCTTAAACCACCTAACACAACACTTTTCCTTCTATTCATGAGATAGTTGTACAATAATCCCATCATCTCACACACTTTTAAATGATAAGCGAGATACAACTTCTTCTCCCATTCCATCCATTCTAATTCTTCTTCAGGATGCACGATTTCACTATTTCTTCCCTCTTCCTGTATTTTCAGCTCGTTGATCCGCTTTCTTAGAAGTGACATATTAGCATCCATGATATTCCTCCCACCTTCTGCGCCATTCAAAAATGACTTATGTGATATACCCTTTAACTCATACGCCATTTTCACAATTATTCAAGAAAAACATAAGATGGAAATAATTATTACCACTGCCAGACTCGTACTTGCGACTAGAGCTTTCTCTAACCACATTTGGTTGTAACAATTTCTTTCTCTCCTCCATTGAAACTCTTTGTAATGTTTGTCTGTGAAGAGGGAGTAGCTCGCAGGAGGTTATTTTCCGGTGGAGAGCTCCATGACAGAGCCTGGGCAATAATGTTATATAAAATCCTGCAACGCTCATATCCATTAGCATTTAAAGAAATGAAACTTATCTCATTGAACTCAAGGAAGGGAAGTGTTTACATTCATATTTAGAATTGCATTGATTCCTTCCTCTTCTTTTTCTTTTTCCATGCTCCGAATCAAGTTTCGTGCAGCAGAAGATGGTAATTGTCGTCCTGCTGAGTGGACTGCATGACTGAGTGAGTGTACAACCTCTAGTAGATTCTATGCCATAATCACATGGTTCTTCTGCATTCTTCTTCCACTGAATTTTCATTCGTTCTTCATCATTTCTATCGGCCCTACAAGCCAACTTGCAGTTCATGTCTACAATGTTGTTTATCTGCAATATGGACTTGTCACCCCCACATCATCCACTCATGGAAATTGAAAGAGTGGTTGATATTCTACTGCCAACTCAAGCCATCCTGGATTAGAGTGGAATAGTGTCCTTGTAATGTATGGGGTTTACCCTCTCCATCCATGATCATATTATACTATTAATGTTAATTATAACCATAATTGCTGAGATGTGGACGGTTAAAAAAACACATTTAACTCCACCACTTTAAAAAACCATTCTGTTTAAGTTCTTCCATATAACTAGTTGGTATTAAATTGAGAAAGCTATTATATTTCATACTTAGTAAGCTCAAATTATAAACTCCCGTAGGAATAAAAAATACATTTAGGAAATTCTAGATGGAGATGGAACCCTACACAAGGGGCAGCCAACTATAAAATCAACAACAGTCAAGTTTTTCAAACCCTTCTTTGAACATAATAGTTATGTTCTAGTGGCTACTCTCTTCGATCATACGGTTACGGTGTATGCCACATTATCTCTGGGAAAAACTTGCACACTTCAAGAGATCTCATCAACACTAAAATCTTTATCTAAAGACAAGAGTCCAGGTTCAGATGGTTGGAAGGTAGAATTTTATCTACATTTCTTTGACTTGATTGGTCAGGATCTCCTGGAGCTAGTGGAGGACAACAAACTTCAATGCAAAGTGACCATTGCGATTAATTCAACTTTCCTCACCCTTATCCCTAAAATAGATTCTCCTACATCCTTTGGATATTTTAGACCCCTTTCCCTCTACAATATTTTCTATAAAATCATCTCCAAAATCATTTCCAACAGGATCAAGCCCATCCTCTCTCACTTCATTTCGAATGAACAGTGGGGGTTTTTGAAAGGCTGTCAGATTATAGATGCTATAGGCACAACACAAGAGTGTCTGGAAAGTATCAAGTCCAAGAAATCCAAAGCATTCATCCTCAAATTAGATCTCAAAAAGGTCTTCGATTGCATCGACTGGGACTTTATTAGATTGATACTAGTGAACACAGGTTTCAGCCAACAAACTATAAAGTGGATTATGAGTTGTATAACCTATGAGAACCTCACCATCTTGGTCAATGGAGAAGCCTCTACTGTTTTTCACATGGGCAGAGGTCTGAGACAAGGCTTCCCTCTATCACCCCTACTTTTCACTTTGGCGATGGAAGCCCTGAGCCTGCTACACAAATCTGCCTATTCTGAAGGTAAGATTTATGGAATAAAGATATCCAAGACCATCAAGATCCTTCACCTTTTATTTTTCGATGATGTCCTCATACTTTCCAAGGGCACACTACATGATTGGATAGAAATAAAAGAGATTCTACACTTATTTTTCATTGCTACCAGGTTGACTATAAACTAGGACAAATCCTCTTTCCATTTTGCAAATATTCCAAGCACCACTCTGGACCAGATTAAAGACATCTTTCCCTTTACCTTTGTACCTCTTACCACTGGTCTAAATTATCTTGGATATGATCTAAAACCTGACTCATATAAACCCTCAGACTGGAATTGGCTTCTTATCAAAGTGAAAAATAGAATTGGGCATTGGTGCTCAAAATGGCTATCTCTCGGAGGACGCTTTACTCTATTAAAAGTTGTCCTTGAAAGATAGGAAGTGTATTGGATAGCCGTGGCTACCATTCCTTCCTTGGTCCTCACAAAACTTCATAAGCTTATGTTTAATTTTGTATGGTCTGGATGTTCTGACCATCCTCATTAGCATCTCTGTTCCTGACAAACACTAGCTAAACCAAAAAAATGGGGGGGCTGGGGGATTCACATTCCACTCTTATTCAACCAAACCTTAGCAACCACTTCTCTCTAGCATGCCTTGACTAGACTAGGGATCTGGCACTCTGTTGTCCTATATAAATACCTTAGACAACACTCAGTCAAAATCTAGCTTCGAGAAGAGAAGAGTTCCACTAGCACGGCCTCACATTTCTGGAGGAACCTGTTGAAAGCTAAACATTTGATTACTTCACATATTTGTTGGCTCCCTGGCTCAGGATCTTCCAGTATACTTGTTCAAGACAACATATTGGGATTGAACGACTCAGCAAATATTTCTATTCAACTACAAATAGCTCTTCAAACAAAGAACATACGGTATCTAACTCATATTCGGGCCAACTCTGGATCGGATGCACTGCCCAATACTTGGATCTCCAGTAATTCAATCAGACTCATCTCAGAAGAAGTGTGTGAATGGAACAACTGCTGTCAGAATCTCACGCATATTGGCATATGACTTACAAATACAGAAGATCGCCTTCATTAGTCTGGGGGGGATAGATCAGGTAAGCTCATGGCCCAAAATATTTATTCCTCCATTGCAAATTCAAATTGGCCTATTAACATTGTTGGATGGAAAAATCATATCTGGTCTTGGCGCATCTCGCACAAGATAAAAAAAATTATCTGGTTGTTGTCTGAAAACAAGCTAAACACTTGGGACACTCTCTTGGGAAAGGGCTGGTCGGGTCCAAATTTATTTCATCTCTGTCATTTGGACTCTGAAACTGCTGAACATTTATTCATCAACTGCCAATTTACAAAAGATGTTTGGACAAAAATCGCCCTAGCACTTAATTTGCACACCATCTGGACTGGTGCAAATATTGCAGATTGCTTTATATCGTGTGCACAAAAAGAGCACTTGCACATTCATCTTCCACCTATATTTTGTTGGTTTGTTTGGCTGGTAAGGAATGCCACTATTTCTTAAAATACTTTTCCTTCTACATTTGCAGCAACCAACAAAGCCCTTGGACTCTACTACTCCTGGAATGATTCTCATGGCAACAAGATAAAACATCCCCGACACATTCTGATGCCTAATATTGAATATATAACTACAAGTTGGTTCAATGGTGCAACAACATCAAAAGGACTCCAGAGTGGAGCTGGAGGACTCATTAAAATTTCAAAAAACACTTATTACAAGTGGACTTACAACTGTGGCCCAGGAACCAACACTAGGGAAGAACTTTTGGGTGCCTGGGCCACGCTATACCTGTAACATCCCGCTCTGGCGCACTTACCTAACTTATTCTTTGAGGACACTTGCTCGCAAGTGATCTGGATTTATATGATAAAAATTTTCTTTCATTATGATGCATTGAGTTATATGACAGGATGTTTTTAC
>ML803729.1:168296-187357 GCA_009831015.1 Picea engelmannii
TGATACAGCTGATGGTGATGGTGATGCTCATGATCTAGTCATGAAATAGTCTAGATGACTATATTGATGCTACCGGGTAAATGGTATGTTTTTGTGCTCAAGTCCATTACCTGTAAATACCTCTCTAGCTAGGAGGGAGTGTTGATATTATGGTAGCTGCTGGAGGTATTTACCTCCACATATGAACCTGATGAGAATAGAAGACTCTGGGAAGCAAGAGAAACCCTAATGAGTTGGCTAATAACCCTAGAAGCCTTGTCGGCTCAAGAAGATCATTTATATTAGGTTATTAGCCTCCAAGAGAAGAAGTCAACCATAAATAATAATAATATATTGAACAGACACTTATCTAGAAGGAGAAGTCGGCCCCAACAAAACTGGCAAAACCACTATAAATACAGGGCGCCAGTTCTCATTTGACATCATCTTAGAATTGCAGTTCCCAGTTTCGTGCGCACTGTAGTTGCAGTCTTGTGTGCAGGTTTGGAGGAGAGTTGCTGGTGCAGCTACAGTAGCAACAAGTTTTCAGTATTGGCTTGAATATCTCTTGGCTAGGGTTTGGGACTATCTGATCAGTCTTTTGTGTTGCGCTATCCTTGGAGAGAGGTGCGCTACCCTTTGTTTGGCTATCTAGCCTAGGGTTTGCTTCCGGAGGAATTCTCAGTCAAGGTTAAGGTGCTTGGAGGGAGGCTTCGGCCTATGGTTGGGTGATGAAGGTATCGTCAATGGTAAAATGAGCACACCATATTCTATATTCTAACACTTGGTTCTTATATTTCATTTTCTCTTGCAGTCTTTCATCTTTTCACTCATATCCTTAAAATTGATCTAAGATTGTTCAAGCCTTGCTTGTTGGAGTATGTTTTGTGGAACTTTTGTGTTTGATATTTTAAAACTAAGTTTCTCATCCATTTGTTACACTTGAAATTACAAAACCTTACTTTTTTACAAACCTACAAATTCTTATGAATATTAAACTTACACCTTTAGTAGTCTAAGTATGACTTCTAATACTAACACATCTCATTATAGCATTTATGCAGAGTATTCCATAGGATGAACACAATATAGGATGAACATGAATATAATTGGTCATTGTTTGCATAATAATAAACTCAGGGTTAAACGCATACCACTATATGTTTATTGTTTGTACCTATTTCTAGGTCATTATATATATATATATATATGTGTGTGTGTGTGTGTGAGAAAAGTAAAACCATGAATTATAAGACGATTCTAAATCATATGTATTAGCTTTTTAAGTAGTTATTATATTTTTTAAAGTGAAATTTTCATAGTCGTGTGTTTTTTTAACAATCGAGCATAGTTTTACTAAATCAATGATTTTGCTTATGCATGCGATGCAAAATTGATGAATTCTTAACGAAGATATGAATTTTGTTTTAAAGATAAATCTTTACATTAAATTCAAGTTAAATCATTTTTATGCATTAAGTTAACCATATGCATGGTTAAAGATCAAAATAATACACAAAACATTAAAACCCTATAAGCACTAGGAAAACACATAAGTTCTAATATTATGTATTTGAATTGAAACGCATGGCATCCGGGAGAGTCAAATTTATGGATATCTCATGTAGACAGGACATCTATTACGAACTTGGTACTGTCATTAAAATTATAATTACTTTTCATAAAAGGGTGAAACTTAGAGTCCTATATTAAAATGGAGTACTTGGGATACCTCACCAAGTTTTTCACTTCGTAAGGGCATACTTGTTCACTTCCATACATCCCAGGATGAACACAGAGACAACACTTTTGACAGAGTACTTGGTCCACCTCGTAGATATGCTTAACACTTTTGAAAAAAAAACCTTCCTTGGTCCACCTCGTAGATATGCAACACTTTTGAAAAAAAAAACCTTCCTTGGTCCACCTCGTAGATAGCAGAGATTCTAATCTCTTGAATCAGAACCCTTCCTTAGATGAGCAAAGACGAGACTATACTTCATTTAGTGAATCTCGTCCATGCACTTCAAACTTTTAATTAAAAGAGGGATATTAAAAAAACATATGTATAAGATTTTGGATAGGGGGATATTGAGAGTGAAATCCTTTTCATATAATTTTAGGACTATTAGATAGCATGGTATTAATTTATATTTTAAGATTTTTAGTAAAAATATATTGAAAGAGAAATCATTTTTGTATAATTTAAGGACATTATTTGTTAATATGATATTAATTTATATATTAAGTATGGTATTTAATGAAGATAGCTATGTAACCATATTTGGTCTTTGGTTTTCTTTTCATAAAAATATAATGAAAGTGAAATCATTTCTATATAATTTAAGGATTATTTGTTAACATGGTATTAATTTTGTGGCTGTAAATATCAATGTAGGTCACTATGTATCAAGCATGGTACTTAATGTAGGTCACTATGTATTAAGCATGGTACTTTGTATCTAGTTGGTACTTGAATGCTTTATTAGTATTTTTGCATTATCAACACAAAGTCTAAGAATATTGTCTTTATATAGAGTTCATTGGAGATCATGACAACATGGAACAAAACTTACATAATCAATACATTTGTCTTAAATTTGGGTTTTGAGGATATCCAATTTTCAAGCATTATCATTATATTTGTTTCAATTTTTAATTTTCATTTTGTAATTTTTTTAATTAATTGAATTGTTTTTCATAAAATTATTTATTTAATAAAAAAATTCATTATATGTGGTTGTTTTCTTTATCTTCAATTATTATTATTATATTTAGAGATAATAATTTTGATTTTGTAATTTCTAAAATTATTTTAATTGTTTTTAAAAATTAAAATATTTTTAATATTTTTTTTTAAATATTATTTAATCAATTATATGTAAATTTTTAAATCTAAAAAATTAAAACAATAATGTCATTATACATAATACTAAGATATTAAGATGTCAATACTATTTTTATTCAAAATGATATCCATCTTATATATTTCCTTTAACACTATGATTTGTTTTTATTCAAAATGATGTCCATCTTATATATTTCCTTTAACACTATGATTTTCAATGTCCACTTTAAAACTTTATTTTGATATTGTAATTTTTAAAATTGTTAAAATAATTTAATTTATTTTAATAAAAATAGAGATTTGTTAAAAAAAAAATTGTTTTCTATTATATATAAAATATAAATAATATCGATTTAATTTTTTTCTAATATAATCTAATGAATTACACATAAAACATGAAGAAAATTAAAATAATGATATAATCTTATGAATGAAAATATAAATTATTCTTGTGAATTACATATAAAAACATGAATTACATATAAAAATATGGAGAAAATTAAAATAATAATGTAATCTGTGAATGAAAATATAAATTATTTTGATAAATTACACATAAAACATGGAGAAAATTAAATTATAAATTAAAATAATGATGTAATCTCTTAAATACACATGTGCAAGATGATATCTTGAAATATAATGTATCATAATGTACCAAGCGTGATACATTCACCTAAAATTTAAGTTTCTTCAAATTATATTTCTCCTTTCATAGAAGTGCTAATAACAACACACTCCCTCTCCTAATGTAACACCAATATCCATTCCATACCAACCAAGGAATATACAGCCAATCCATTTAATTATTTAATTATCGAATAATTTAATTATCAAATAATAATAATAAAAGCAAATCCTCCCACTTTGTAGGGTCCTTAAAACTATATATTCTCAATGCCTTCCCAATAAGCCAGCAACACACATTAACCGTCCTGAAGTCATATCAATATCCATTTTATATCAATCAAAGAATATATTTAACTAATCTATTTAGATATCATTTATATAGGTCTAACATATCATTGAATATGTGTCACAGATAGGATATAGATCTACACATTCGTATAGATTAAGTAAACTTCCTTATTCCACGCAGAAGATTCCACAGATCAATTTGTGATTTAAAATTATATTATTTAAACAAATCTTCCAAGTTTCCAAAATGTAAAATAAGGTTGTTTTAAAACAAAATATATCACAACTAAAAGTAAGATCACCTAAAAGACTCAAACAAATTGGCATTCAGAGCATCTATACTTCTAAAAGTGTGGGAAATTGGCAATGATGGCATCTGTACTTCGAAAACGACAAGTACAATTATAAATATTTAATACTACGTGTTCAGTAAATTGGCTGCATTTTCAAGTGCAATAACTTAACGAATAAAATGGGGCTTTGAGATTTATTTGTTTAATAATACTGCACCATCTATCAAAATATCAAATACTGAAAGGATTTGTTTTGATGACTGAGGTTGCTGAGCTGAAGTGACTTTAATATCTCTGCAATAATGAGATTAGAAGATAATCATATAAACATTCTTAAACATATTAGAAGATGATCATATAAACATTCTTGCTTCTTGTTTGCAAGTGTTGAAAGTGTTGAAAATGAGGAGTTTTTTTTTTAAGTTAGTTTAGTAATCTTTATTATAGAATATCCATATGTATTTAGCAACAGAGTATTTAATGTTTTGTATGCTGAGATATATATAGTCTGATCTAAAACATTTTTAGATTGAATGGTATATATCTCAACATATAGAGAATTAAATAGTTTGCAACAGAGTGTATATTTTTCACCATTTAAAGATTACATTGTAGAAGTACCAGCTTAATGATAAACGTTTGTGCTGAGATATATACCTGGTCAGATCTAAAACACCTTTAAATTGAAGGGTATATATCTCAACATATAAAGAATTAAATGCAAGAAGATGACTGTATAGAAAAACTAGATTGGAGTATACTGTAAGTGATCCTCAAAACCCCAAAAACTACCCAATCTATGTGGCAGATCAATATTTAGGAAATTTTATATTATCCATAGATGACAATTTTGAAGAATGTATAGAATAAGAAAATCAAAAAATAGAAATTTCAAAGAAAATATAAATGCTAGAAAAGGGATGTAGAAAATGTTCTTCGATGGTGCTTCATCTTGCGAAGGAGCAAGAGCTAGATTTCTGGCACCAGGTAATGAGTATGTTATTCCTTTCTCTTATAGATTACAATGGGATGTTGATTGTACCAATAATGTCTGTGAATATGAGGCTTTAGTTTTAGGATTAGAAGCTGTAAGAAAATTAAAAATCAAATATTTGATAGTTTATGACGTTGCAGAGATCATTGCAAAACAAATAAAACAACAATATCAAACTAAGAATCCGAGATTGAGATCGTATAGAAATTGTGCCTGGAATCTAATAGAGAATGTATTCTAATCTTTTAATATTCACTCTATTCCTAGAACACAAAATCAACAAGATGATTCTTTGGCCAAAGATGTTGCGACTTTCATACCGCCTACTATTTTGAAACTGAAATATCATATTGAGATGAGGCATAAACCTTCAATTCCAAACAATGTTCAACATTGGAAAGTATTTGAAGATGAAGAACAAATCAAGCAGTTCCTGGAAATGACAAATGAGTTTTTTGAGACCCACATAGATTAATAAAATCAGAATGATCCTACTTGTATTATGCAGGAAGGAGAGAAACCAGATAAGTTCCAAGAAAAAATCACAAATCACCACATGCTCTTACTTAAAAACAACCAAATTCCCAGAGGTCTGATCCCTCTAGAAAGGTTGTTTGACCATAATGATATACCTTTAAAGTCTACTTTGTGACCTCAACCTAAAGAAGTTGAATATTGTAATGTAGGAATTGATGAAGATCCCAAAATGGTCAAAATATCAAAATATCTTCTAGTACAAATAAAGAGTAAATAGGTTCAGTTACTTAAACAATACAAAGATGTTTTTGCATGGTCTTATGATGATTTTAAAACTTATGATACTTCTGTTATTGAACACAAGATTCCCTTAAAACATGGTATCAAGCCTTTCAGGAAGAAACTTAGACAGATAACCCAATTTTTCTGCCAATAATAGAAAGGGAGGTAAAAAGAGATCCTTGATGCAAAAATCATTGTTCCCCTCATATAATTTGAATGGGTGGCCAATTTAGTCCCTATTAGGAAAAAGAATGGCAAAATAAGACTATGCGTTGATTTTAGGAACTTAAATAATCCTTCTCTTAAAGATAACTACCCGCTCCCAAAAACGAACCAAGTTTTAGAAAAGGTAGTAGGGGCTAACAAAATCTCTATGATTGATGATTTCTTAGGATATAATCAGATTGGTGGGCACAAAGATGATAGAGAAAATACTAGTTCATTTACTACTCCATGGGGAACCTTTATGTATGATAAAATGCCTTTTGGTTTAATGAATGCAGGGGAAACTTTCCAGAGAGCAATGGATATCGCGTTCATTGGTGAGAGACAAATTTTTGTTATTTATCTAGACAATTTGATAGTCTTTTCCAATTATGATGTAGAACATTTGATTCACGTCAGAAAAAATTTTGAAAAATGCAGAAAATTTGGTTTGTCTCTTAATCCCAAAAAATCACACTTTGCCTTGCACGAAGGTAAAATTTTAGGTCATATAGTTTCAAAAGATGGAATTAAGGTCGATCCTAAACGAGTTGAGGTTATTGACCTAATTAACATTCCTAGAAATAGAAAAGAGATTCATTCTTTTTTAGGTAAGATCAATTTCTTGAGGAGATTCATTCCTAACTTTGCTGAAATAATCAAATTGATTACATATATGCTGAAAAAGGACAGCAAAGTAAAATAGACTACAGAAGCCCAAGCATCTTTCGAGGGTGTTAAGAAATCTATAGGAGAAGCACTAGTATTGGTAAGTCCATACTATAAAAGATAATTCTTGATCTTCTCCTTTACTTGCGAACATACTATTGCAACAACGCTTCTTCAAAATAACACATAAAGATTTGAACAACCAATAGCCTTTTTTAGAAAAAGCCTCAGGGATGCAGAACTAAGATATGATATTCTTGAAAAACAAGCTTATGCAATGGTGAAAGTACTGAAGGATTTCAGAATATATTTCTTGCACTCCAAAATAATTGCTTATGTACCAACAAATGCAATTAAGTATATCTTGGTTCAGCCAAACAGTGATGGAAGAAGAGGTAGATGGTTGGAAAAAAATCAAGAGTTTGATTTAGAAGTGAAACCAACCAAGCTAGTGAAAGGTCAAGGTTTGGAAAAGATATTATCCAAATCAAATTTCAGGGCACTTGGAATAAATAACTTTGAATCACATGATTCTCTTCTAGGTATAGAGGAAATTGATGATCATGCACCTAAAATTTAGATTGAAGACAAGTTTTCTTCATCTACTTGGTAAAAATATATTATTACATACCTCCTTACTCTTCAATTCCCAAACTCCATGACTCCTTCTAAAGAAAGAACCTTAAAGCTACATGATATTAAGTATTGCATTATTGATGGAAAGATATACTGGAAAGACCCTCTAGGTTTCTTGTTATGTTTCCTGATAAAATCTAAAACAAAAGGTGTCATCGACGAATTTCATGAAGGAGTATGTGGAGGACATCATCCCTGGAGAGAAACAACTTACAAAATTTTAAGGGCATGATATTATTGGCCAAAATTGTTTACGGATGTAAATACAAGGGTCAGAGCTTGCAATTCATGCCAATTGTTTGCTGGTAAACAAAATATTCATGCCTTACCTTTAATTCTAGTACAATATGAAGCTCCTTTCCAACAATGAGGCCTAGACTTCATTGGAGAAATTCATATGCAATAAAGTGCTCAACATAGGTGGATTCTAAATGCTACCGATTATTTTATGAAATGGGTTGAATCCATTCCAACTCGGAATGCTACAAATTAGGTAGTAATAAACGTTTTAGAAGAAAACATCCTAGCGATATGTAGTTGTCCTAAAAACATAGTTACTGATAATTCTCAAGCTTTTAAATCTATGGAAATGATAAATTTATGCCAGAAATACAATATAATTTGAGGTCATTCTATAGCTTATTATCCTCAGGGAAATGGGTTGGTTGAATCATCTAACAAGATTTTGATGACTATAATAATAAAAAAAATTGATAGAAAATAAAAAATCTTGGCATATACACTTAAAATATGCCTTATGGGAAAAACGAATTGGTACCAAAAAATCTATAGGCATGTCTCCTTTCCAATTAGTTTATGGTACTGAAGTTATTCTTCTTATTAATCTTGCTCTTCCTGTGATGAAACTCTGGCAGGATGCGAATTAAGAACCAAATGATGTTATGAGAAGAATAAATCAAATCATCGAGGTTCAACAAAACAGAGTATAAGTGGATGATAAACTTCAAAAATACCAGGATAATATGAAAGCCCTTTTTGATAAAAAAAAACTAAAGACTTGCAGTTTCTTCCTGGTGATTTAGTTTTAAGGTGGGAAGCTAGAAATGAAGATGCAGGAAAACATATCAAAGTCGATCATATGTGGTTCAATCCTTTCAAAATTGCAGTCGTTGAGGGAAAAAAATCATTCTCACTAGAAAACCTTAATGGAGAAATTCTCGAGGCCCCTATCAACAAGCGTTATTTAAAACATTTCATGCAGTAGTTACATTTTGGATTTCCATTGTATATATCGGATTGGATTGACATTGGCTATTTTGATTTTCTTTTTGTAAATTATTTGAGTCGTTTGATCATTTGTTGTAAATATTTTCTTTAAGATTATGATTGCTTGACATCATTTAGATTAAAAAAAACATATGTATCACATATCATCTCTATTCTACAGAATTATCTGATATTGTATTTCATTCCTTTCGTAGAATAGATCTTGTTGAACAAGGGATGAGGCTAAAAAACAAATCGGTGCTCATTTTCCAAGCATCGGATCCTTCTAAAAACATGTGATAAATAAATAATCGGCTTTGCCGAAATTTCAAATAAGGTATGAGTCCCTACTCTTCTTATAGTTCAAGTGAAATAAAAAAAAAAATTGATATGCATGTGAAGGAAGTGTTTCTCATGACAATATTGTCACCTGACCATAAATGCCAGATATGTATAAAACGATTTATTGATAAATTCCAAAGTCATCTCTGAAATAATAAATAAAATAATAATGGATAAGATCGAAGGAAATCTGAACTAAATACACAAACTTATGTAGGATGAGGATATTTTTAATTTAGATCCTTCAAGTTTGTGACCGGATCAATATTTACCTATCCCTAAGTTCTTATTTGTTTCATATTTTCTTTCTCCTTTCTTACTTTTAATATTCATAGAAAGAAAGAAACTTACCTTGACTCTGAAAATTAAAAACATATTTTCAAAACAAGATTAAGCGAAAATATTTATGTTCCTTTGATTCTAATTGAAAAAGTATGTCTAGGCTAATCCTGATAACTTTATCTTTTCTATCAGACTGTAAACTGACTAATTCTCTCAAGGTTGATCCCGGAAAAGATTAAAATTCCCCTGAAATTTTGTCTTATAGGAAAAGGAGTATTGAAAACTGGAAGAAAATTAATTTTAGAGTATTCTTAAAACTATTGACAAACCTTCTTTTCAAAAAACTTTAAACAGATATCATCCCTTGTATATTACATACAGATTGATTGCCCCCACTTCAAAATATTAAAATATAAGAAAGATGGTAAAAGGAAATTCATAATTTGATTACCTCCATCTTGTCTAAAAGATATGATGAAAGGAAATTTGTATATCGATTGCCCTCATCTCAGTAAAATGCTAAAGTATGAATGGAAGTGGTGAAAGGAAATTCAATGGGAGAAGTAGATAACTTCATCGGGGTACTGAAGAGGCTCGCTAGAAGTGAAGCAATATCTATGATATCTGTAAGGATATCATACATATCTATATATCATACTCTATTATCTAGTTCTCTTTTTGGTGATATTTACATTATGAACCAACTAGGGATTCCCTAAATAAATATACTTAACCTTGAAGCAAACAAAATCTGTTGAAGACTGATATTTTAGTTAAAATTATTTTGATTATCTTAAAAAATTCTAAAATCAGTTTTAGGAAAAGGATGTTTTAAATAGCCTAAATTGAGATCAATCATTAAATATGTTTTGAAGGTTTTTGATATTTGGTTAAGCTCGTTTTTCTATATATGATTAATTATTAATAAAACTCAAAAATGTTTTTCAAAAAGCAATAATGACTCCATTTACCCAATAAAGGCACTTGGTATGTTGTTCTTTCGCGCCTCACAGTGAGTCGTAGTTCCCAGATGGAGCCTATGTTGGAACACATATAATTTTGATCTTTTGAGTCTTAAATTTTTTTCTCTTAGCAATAAAAATCTCACCCAAAAAAGAAAAAAACTTAGAAAGTCGCCTTTTACATTAAAAAAACAAAAAACAAATCCATTGTTTGTTAATTATCATAAGGCGTGCACAATGTCTATCATCGAAAAGATACTCTGGTCTGATCGGACGGTACTAACGATCTCTGAAGTGTAGAAGTTGTATGAGCTTTAGAATAAAGTCTTAAATGGTCACTTCACATCTTCCCACTTCGGGTATTTCAACAAAACTAAACAATAAAAACCCTGAAATTCCGAAGTCTCGTGATCATTTCTTAAGTACTTACAAACACGTCATAGGACACGTGTCCTTTAAAAGTTTTTTCTTGGATTAACATGTGGCACTTATTTTTGACATTTACATCAGCTGATTCACTTATTTTCAAGTGACACGTGGCATCCCTCTTATCTTGACACGTCATCAAGAATGGCATCCTCCCTGCCACGTCACTCTGAGAGATCTCCCTTCGAGAATTTTAACAAAGGATGAGTTCACAAATATTCGAAGTATCAAAGCATCAAAGTAAAGTGATTAAAAAAATAAAAAGGGTGTTTTCAAAGAATTAAGGAAGCAGTTAATGGCTTTAATTAGTCATGATTAAGTGTTAATCACTTTGTAGTTTCAGATTTCGAAAGATTTGAGATTTCCCTTACGCTGTATTCAAATATTTCAAATTCTAAATTTTTTAAATACTTAAAGTTAATACAACATTTTAAACATGATTAATTAAGACATAAAAAGTGATTACTCATAGATTGATTCCTCCGTAAATTCGAATTTAAGAAAATTTTCCTTGTGCTATATTCAAAACTTCAGAATTCCAAATTTCTGAAATACTCAAAGTTAATTACAACATTTTAAAACATGATTAATTAAGATTTAAAAGTGATTACTTAGAGATTAAATCCTCCGCGCATTCGAACTTCAGAATATTTCCACCCTGTCGCATCCAAAACTTTCGAACACAAACCATCGAAGTATTGATGACATTTATGATTGATTAAGGTTAATGATTTAAAATAGATATTGTGAATCACCAGGTAATAAATTCCATTAAGTTTAATAAATTCTTCATGAGTAGAGCTATATGAAGATCAATAGATTTTTTGAATAAAGCACTTCGAATTTCAAAATCGTTTTTACCATTTGAAATTAGCAGTTTGTTATTTAGTGAAGTTCATACAGAATTATCTTATCAGAGGTAGACTAATTTCTTTTCCTTGAGCATTATGGGGCCACGAAAAGTTGCGAAGAAGCTTGATGCATCAAGTGATGATTCAAATCCAAATGCAGATTTCCTATCAGACACAACTCTGGGAGTTGTAGATGCCATTAAAACATGGAAGAATGTTTTTGAAATATTAGAGCACGAGATCATTAATTGTCCAGAAGACTCTGTCGAAGAAGACGACGAGTACTTTACAGCTAATCTTATATTTGTAGCATAGTCACAACTGCATAAGATTGTTGCATGACCTAGAATCATACCCTACAAGGATATGATAAGTTGGGCTTTGGAACATGTCGACATCCAAACCAAGAGCATCATCAACAACCAGCAGGTTGTCGTCGGCTCTTTCTAACCAAAGCACTTACAAGTAATGTACAATATTTATCCTACCTCGAAATACACTTACAATGTCACTTTTATTATAGACTTCGAGAGAAAGGAATGCACACAATACAGTGGAAGTGGTCATGATATAATCAAGACCTAGTGGGGACATCCAGAAAGGTTTAGAGCCGACACTCATGGCATGTATGCCACGGTGTATTTAGACGCTCATATGTTGTATGTGGCCATGATGCTCTGTTGGTTGTTTGGTAAGAAGAACCCTACACATTTTTTTGTTGAGTGGGTAGCTATCATGAATGTGAGGGTTATACCTTCAATTGGGATAAAATGTTATCTGATAACTTGGCCAAGGAAATTGCTAAGTATAAATCAGCAAAATCAAAATGGAAACCTACTCCTTTTTACATGTCAGTATACGTTATCGATTCCATTTGTTTCATAACCCATTTTACTCTAATGAACTGGAGTTGGACACCGGCCAGTGCTGAGCCAATTCATTTCTACCACTCCAAATTATGGGAGGAGAATGCCAAATATTTCTTTTACAGAATCTGTCACAATGATGTAGTTCATGTTCAGATAGCTATCTATGGCTACCCACCACCCAGAATTTCAGAAACAATTATGGGAAACCTAGGTACACTCGTAGACTGGTTCATTGAGGAGAAATTCTCCTATATCAGAGTGTTTGGTTGTTTTGTTCCTCCTCATGCCCTCCCACAGTTTCTACCTGATAGGCTGGTGTGAAAAGAGGTGGCATACTAAACAGTAGCATGAGATATCAACAAGGAGTTGAAAGCAACTAAGAAAACGGTTTGGCCAACTTTCCCCATTCAAGTTGGCATGTTCACATTATTGGATTTTGTCCATTCTAAATTTGAGGCCACAGCCCTGGAAGATGTCAAATTAGTTGACATCGAGTTCAAAAAGCATGATCCACATAATATAGTGGAAAATCATCTGGCTTAGTTTAACATGAAACGATACATCCATGATAATTCTCCCTATGATGAAATGTTTAGGGGAGTTAGATATTATCAGGAAGTCTAAAGCAGATTACATAATTTTCCACCTGACCAACAAGTTGGTTTCCTCAGTTTTCAAAAACACAGAAGAAATAGTTTGCCCAAGATACTACAGGGAGAGTCAAAATCGTTGCCTCCTTCACGAGGAGAGTCAAAACCCCTTCCTCCTTTGCAAGGAGAGTCAAAACCCCTACCTTCTTCACAAGGAGATTCAAGATCCATACCCTCTTCATAGGGATCTAAACCCTCAGGAGTTGATCCAATTTGCTCCATGAATAACATAGATAAAGAAATCCCAAAAATCCTAGAACTATTATTTCACGAAATAAGAGCATCACTGTCAGGGCTTAATGATCCACAGGTGTTATCTCGGTTTGAAGCCTTCATGAATTTTTGAAAAGATGTTCCTCTTTCAGCTCCATCTACTCCAGCTGGCACCCCAGATACAACAATTCAGGGACACTCCACAACAATTGGGTCTCTTATTACATCACTAACCCCTTTACAGACCAGCTTCGGAAATCCTAGTTCCAAACTCACTTTGGTAAGTTATCTTACTCCTATCTTGCCTGAAGAGATGCTTCCCTCAAACTTGGTTTTCAGCAATAAGAGAAAATCTATCGTAAGAAGAGAATATCACCTAAACGATGGAGTAGTCACTAAAATACAAAGTTTGGTGTATGATGGGAAAGGCCAAGATGGTCCTGAGTTTGCAAAATAAGTTGCAGGTTCGTGAGGGGATTTTTCCCGTACCAATCAATGGTCATTGGACAATTTAACCAAATTAATGTAACATAAGTGCCTCTTAGTAGAGAAATTGCAGAAGGATATATATAATATAGAACAGACTGTTAAAAGTAGGATGAACCTAGACATTGAACAAATCAGGGCTAGTCATCAACAACAAATTAAGCAGTTATAGGATAACCTTGAGCTTCTCTACCAGAGTTCACAGACCATTAAAGGATTGATCACTCGGCGTTAAAATTTGATTGCGCAGCAAAACAAATTTTCCCTAACAGAGAACACAATGATAGACATTTTGGCCTTCAAAACACGAGCAACAGAAATCGATGAGAGGTTGGAAGTTGCTCAGCAGGAGCTATATCAAAAAATTGACGCTATTCAAAAATTCTATCAGGTAGTAGATCTTTCTCTAAAAGATATTTATGTCAAGGAAAAAGAGGCATGCAAAACCAGGTCTAAGTTTCAAGAGGCTCTCATATGGAAGAAAAAATATAATTCTCCTGTCTTTACCTTTCTCTCTCATTATGAACAAGTAAGAGGTGAAATGGCCCTAAAATCCTAGGAAATAAATCTAGAAGAAGGCAAGAAACTTTCCATAAATGTAAAAGAGGATTTCCTAGAGGCATTTTCCTCAATAAATAAAAATATGAACCAACAAAGGTCCAGAAAGAACATGGTGAACACTCAAGAAACCATCCAAGAGATGAGCGAGATTGATCTACTTAAAATCAATGAATGGTTGGTAAATCTAAGTTCCCAGTTTCAGGTCATAGTTCAAGAAGTGAACAAAATCCAGGAGAAGCTACCCCAAATATAGAAGAAGATGTTTTCATTTGAATTAAATGAAAGGATTGAGCCTTCGAGATTTGTGGTATCAGTGATGGGCATATGCATCCAATGCATTGAATAGGGAAAAGCGAGTGTATATGGGAGAAAATGAAAAAACATGCACAGTATCCTCTTTCTCCACCCACTCCACTTTTCACCTTCAAACCATCACTTACTTCGTCTATCCCTACCACCCGTATTCTTTCATCCATTCATCCCACTTCCTTATTGGACAGTTGTTCCCCCATCATTCTTTTCATGAAAAGTTACTCTTCCCTATAACAGTTATCCATCCCATAACGAGCCAACGCTGAGCTATTCATCTAATTACCCCCCTCCATGTCCTCAGCTGAAATTCCTAATCCCAGTGAATGCATCCAAAGGGATAGATGGAAAAATAATCAAGCAACAAAGACATTAAGAAAATGATTATGGCGACCTCAATGGACATGTGTACATGGCTCAAATATTAAAGGAAAACAAGGGCATCTACAAG
This sequence comes from Picea engelmannii, assembly GCA_009831015.1. NCBI lineage: Eukaryota > Viridiplantae > Streptophyta > Pinopsida > Pinales > Pinaceae > Picea > Picea engelmannii. The sequence continues at coordinate 183,226 of ML803729.1, forward strand.
AAGATGAAGAGACAAAGGAAGCGCCAACAAAACTCAACGATATTTGCATGTTGTTATTTATTCAGATGTATTCTATTTTTAGTCATATATTGTGAGAAGTCCAACAGTTTTCGGTTGTGACAAATTTTGTATAAACAAATATATTTCAGATCTATTCAGGGTTGCTTCTAGCCAAATGTAAAAGAGAAACCTTTTTTGAATATTAATACAAGTGCGGTCAAAGATTCTAAGTTTTGTTCAATTTGATTTATGTGTTCCTCTGTGCCTCCATTTCTCTGAATTTCTTTCTGTAGTTCTTGAAGAGTGGATGATTACAATTTAGTATTACATATATTTGGATCATTGTGTATCAACAATTCATCCAGTAACATCTTTTCCTATGTTATTACTGTGAGTAAAACAAGACTTGTGATCTGTATGAATTACTACATTTTTATCTCCTTTTCAAGGCTGCATCTTCTACTTTTCTTCTACTGCAAACAAGGTTATACTTATTTGTAATTGATATGTGACTTTGTTTAAATAGTTTTGTAAATCTTTTCTACACAATTTGACATTATAATAGCAATTTATATATTGGATACAACCTTTGTATTGTCTTATTATTAATTTCATTTAAAGATTACTTCTCAGAAAACAGAAGGTGGAAAAAGCACTCTTAAAAATAATTCATTTAAAACCTATGATGCTTGACATTATTATTTAAGCCTTAGAATTAATCTCAGGAACAACAAACAACATGCATGGTCATGCAACGGAAAAGAAACAAGCCAAGCTAATGAAAACATGGACAAGAAAAAAGCTGAGCCAATGCAAACATGGACACGAAACAAGTAGAGCCAATGCAATTCAATGCAGAGTGAAGAAGAAAAAGAGAAGATTAAAGGGTGAGAATTTATTATATCCTCTTCTTTTCAAATGGTCACAAGCGATCTTAATGGATTTTTCCTTTGTCGATATTCTAGGGCGAGACTAGGCATTCCATCCACATCCACGTCAATACAAAATTTGAATTCACAATGAAAATATCCCTGGTTTTGTAAATATCGATATGGATTTTGTTGCTTCAAGCATGTCTCTGTGTGTACCTCATTGGCGTTATATGGAAAAAATAAAAATTATAATATGAGTAGGTAGTTGTGGTTTGGGGGAGGAATGTTTCACCGACGAGGGAAGGAGTGGTTGTCCCATCCTGCAAAATTTGAATACACGCATCCTCTATAAATGTTAAATACATCATTTTCTCCAATCGTTCCATGAATTCATTTCTCTTGTGTAATTGAATCTGCATATTCATTTTGCTTGTTTCTCTGATAAATTGAATCCATATATTCATGTTTGGTTGTTGATCTAAGAGCTTGTACTCTGTATTCGCATTCACATGAAACAAATTTCTAAATGTGGAGGGTAAGGATCTACCACCAGACCGAGAATGCATCTAGGCAGCATGTCTAATGGCCACATGAGTGGTGACCAGGCAATGAGGAAATGGCATGGTCGATGGAAACATGAGTGGTGGCTAGGCAGTGAGGAAATGGAAAGGAAATGAGAAATGGTGGTTCTTGTTAATGTTTATGCCATTATTATAGTTCTTTGAATTTCATAAGATAAGATCATAATAAGAACAAGATCACTGAGAAATACACATTCACAAGAGACACAACATTTATGCTGGGAAACCCTCTAGGGGAAGAAAACCCAACAAAAACTTCCTTATCATAAATGGCTTATACAATGTTCAAGAGATAACTCAAACCCATACAGAAAGTCCTCCCCAAGAGATGTGCCACTCTTCTTCTCCTCCCTCCAACTGGTAATTGCAGCTTGCCTCATAAGATAATGAGCAAGTGAGTTGTATGTAAGAAGTGAGGCGCTAGCCTCTTATTTATATCAACCTGGCACGTGTGAAAGGTCACCATCTGGCAGAGCCGACCTCTCACTCTGGGTGGGTAAACCCACCTTTAATTAAATCTAGGTCTTCCATTATAACTGTTGGGGCCAACTTCTTATTCTGCACTTTGTAATTGTCCAATGACCAATCCCCAAAAGGGGATTTGGTCCTTATACAATTACCGACATGATTAATCCTCAATGGGGATTAATCCAATAACAATAATAATAATAATGACATGATTAATCCATAATGGGGATTTAATCCAATAACAAAATAATAATAGGAATGCTCTTCGCAGTTACATTATTTCAACACTCCCCCTTAACAAGAAGGGTATTCTTCATCGGCATCAGGCGAGAGAGGTATGCATCATCAATGGCATCTGGAGGATAGTATCGTCAATATCATCTTGAACCATTGTCTAGCACATTTACGAGTCATCGAAAGTTTTCTTCATCAGTAACATCATCATTCTCGAAGGAATGCTATCATCATCTGCATCAAACATGTATCAGTAAAAATGATACCTCATTACAACACTAGGCTGTCACATCACAATACTACACTAGCTCAATGTCACAATGGTTAAGTTGGTAGCTCAGTGTCAGTCACATATTGCTTTACATCTAACAACTAGGTCAGAAGCAATCATCATCTTGCTTTACATCTAACAACTAGGTCAGAAGCGAGGAATCACAACGTCATGATTTACGTCTAACAACTAGGTCAGAAGCATGACTCATCTTTCTTTATGTCTAACAATGAGGTCAGAAGCAAGGAACACATCAACATCTCGCTTTACGTCTAACAACGAGGTCATAAGCGAGGAATCATCGGCGTTATGCTTTACATCTAACAACTAGGTCAGAAGCATAACTCATCTTGTTTTACGTCTAACAATGAGGTTAGAAGCATGAATCATCTTGCTTTATGTCTAACAACTAGGTCAGAAGCAAGGAATCAGCGGCGTTATGCTTTATGTCTAACAACTAGGTCAGAAGCATAACTCATCTTGCTTTACATCTAACAACGAGGTCAGAAGCAAGGATCACACAACGTCATGTTTTACATCTAATAGCGAGGTCAGAAGAATGAATCATCTTGATTTATGTCTAACAGCAAGGTCAAAAGCAAGGAATACATCTACTCTCCCTTTCAGGGAAGGTCCTTTCGGACAATACCAAGCTTATCTCGAAAGTGTTCAAACTTTACATGAGATAGAGGCTTAGTCATCACATCAGCAACCTGTTCATTCTTGCTAATGTACTGGAGCTTCAAGGCTCCTCTCTGTACCTTGTCGCAGATGAAATGATAGCGGATCTCTATGTGCTTCGACCTGTCGTGGAACACGGGATTCTCTATTATTTTAATACATCATTGATTATCACATAGAATCGCGGTTTCTCTCATCTCCAAATCAAATAGTCCTGTCAGCAACTTTCGAAGCCATATAGCTTCGTAGCTAGCAGAACATGCGGAAATGTACTCTGCTTCCGTTGTGCTGAGAACAATATTGGATTGCTTACTACTCTGCCATGAGATCATAGCTGATCCCAAACTGAAACAGCATCCGGAAGTGCCTTTTCTGTCAGCAACGCTTCCTGCCCAATCTGCATCAGTATATCCACTCAGTGTGAAGTCATGATCTCCATCATAGCTAAGACCATAATCCATTGTACCTTTAAGGTACCTCATCACATGTTTTGCAGCCACTAAATGAACACATCTGGGCTCCACCAGAAACTGACTCAAGGTGTTCACTGCAAAATAGATATTTGGTCTAGTGTTCTTCAGGTACATTAGCGATCCAATAATCTATCTGTACAGAGTGGCATCTATCAAATCTGACGAAGTATCAACCAATAGCTTCAGCTTCGCTTCCATGGGTGTATTCATGGAATTGCATTCTAGCATGTCGAATCTCTTCAAGATTTCGACCGTGTACTTCCCCTGGTTAAGGAAGATTCTTTCCAGACTCTGCCATACCTCAAGACCTAAGAAGTAATGCATTAGGCCAAGGCCTTTCATTTCAAATTCAGCGACAAGTCTCTGTTTACATTCAGCGATGAAATTTTCTTCTCCAGTTAAGAATAAATCATCCACATACAGTAATAGTATTACTGGTTCATTCTCCATGATCTTGAAGTAGAGATTTGAATTTTCTTTACTCTTGGTAAAGCCCAAGCTCGTCAAGAAACTGTCTATATGGCCATACCAAGCTCTGGGAGCTTGCTTCAA
>ML803729.1:194749-225729 GCA_009831015.1 Picea engelmannii
ATTGACATCGAAATCCTCCCTAATCTAAAATATAACAATAGTTACAATCAATTCTTGAAACTTTCTTCCATAGAAAATGAGCCAAAATGCCAAAAACTGGGGCTACGGTTATTGTCCTATATCTCTCGAACCGTGACGGATATGTATAAAATGAAAGAGGCTTTTGTGAATCTGTTTATTCTGAGAAAAAAAATCTCTCAGTTCCTTGGTATCCATTTTCATTTGCCCCAAATCTGCATTTTACAAACATGTGTGAAAACAGGAAAATATGAGATCCGAAAATTAGGGCTCAGAGATGGATTTGATTCTCCCAATATGTGAAACCTATAGGAAAAAATGAGAGAGGCTATTGATATCTGATATATTATTCATAAACTCTTCAACCGTTTCTCAAAATGATCCTCTAGTCGCTCAGAATCATCATTTGAAAATGATGACTCAACACAGTAAAAACAAATGCCACATTTCTGAAAACGAACCTCATCTTGCGGGGGGACTTTTGAATTCCTTCCCAAGATCCAAATGAAATTGTGAAGACAACATTGGAAATATTAGGATCTGTAGATGTCGATAGACTATTAGAAAGATGAAAATGGCCTCTCCAAGGCTGAGAAAAATGGTTTTTTCCCAAGGCGGTTTTTTGTGTGAGGTTGGAACCCCGATTTCGGGCCTTCAGGTTTTGGGAAAATGGGGCAGTGGTTAAAATATCTATGTCAGCCAAACCCCTGATGGCCAAAACCATGAAATGGTGATGTGGCATTTATGTAAAACCCTTCTAGTGATTTTGTTGCCGTGTATTGCATTCTTTTCATGCTTCCTCGTGAGCTCTTCGTCTATGTGGCTTAATGTGTGGTGCTTGAACGCTTGGTATCAGCCAACTGGTGTCATATCGTATATGTTTGGCCCTGGTATACCTGTGGGTTCTCTCCTTGTATTTTTTTTGCATGAGTTGGCTTGTGACTTTTACACTGCTATGACATTTCAGATCATGAGAATGGGGCGCAATTAGTGTTATCATTCAATTAAAAGAAACGTTAAACCAACCACAACGACTGAAAGCCAAAATTTTAATGTTTGTACAACATAGGCTCCATCTAGGGATGGTGTTTTCCTGCAAAGCGCCAAGAAAAGTAAACCATGTTCCTTCATCCATTGGGCGACCTGAAATCAACCTTATCAAAATATGAACTCTATCATTTAACTTGTGCCTTTCTGAAACAAAAAACTATGTATGCATTCATTGGGCTATGGAGTCGTAATTCTTTAAAACAAAACCATACTGGATTCCAAACTAAACTGGAAACATATTGAAAAACCATTGTTGTACTCTAATGCTCAAAGTCAAGCTTATTTATATACATCACCTACTCTAACCGATATCACTATTTTTTTCAAGTATAGGAAAACTTCCAAATCAACCAAGCGAGTATCCGGCTAACAAACTTAATTATGTTTCCATATTTGAGTAGAAAAATGACAGGAGAAACTACAAATTTCAAAACATGCCCTGGGAGAAGGTACTTATAGTTTTGAAATTCAGACTTCAAGAAGTTGGAAGTAAAAAATTCAGTCCCCCATTTTGACTCCATATAAACTGCTATTGGATCGTAGAAGGGAAGAGATATACCACTTTCACAATGAATCCATACTTCCTCCTGTTGGGAAAGTTGTCTGAAATGTTTTTGCGCACTTTGTCCACTGTTGAGTTTTTCTTCCACTGGTGCAAAAATGTCGCATTGAAACTTACTGGTTTGTTGCTCAATAGTTGCTAAACAGGGAGGAGAGATCAATTGTTTCAGTAACCCCTTCTTATGTCCTTCATCTATTATCCAAAGATATTCTTGGTAGCTGTCATACATAGGCTGCTATATTTCATGATGTTGTTGATTTCTTTCTTGTTGAACCAAATTTTCTTGCTGCTCATCACATTCATCAAACAAAGGAGGATTTTCATAAATTTTCATGTGTGATGAAAAATAAATCTGCTCTTCTTGTTCTTATGGATATTCATCGTAAACAGGTTCAGCAGATAACTCAGGAGTGTCATCAGTCAGACAAGTGCTCAGAATATCAACTGTGAATCTATCTATCTCAGATCCACACTCCTCCAAATCATAGTCTAAAGCATCTTTGAACAACAAAAATTCTTCAAGGTGATTAAACCTAACAACCATATCTTATTCATGAAACAAAATAGTGTCTACAATATGATCCTCTGACAGGAAATCATCATCATAAATTGGTTTACTAACTTCCTCTAAAGTTCCATGGCTGTCATCATTTAAACTTAGATTTTCATTTTCAGTAATAGAAGAAGTTTCACTCACATGTTCAGGACTGTGTGAATGCTGCAAACCTATGTAAGCAAGGGCTATAACATAACTGTTCAGGAGCAGATCAATCTCTTATTTTATTAAAGGAGGAGGTGGTCTTTGTAATTTTTGGATCAAGCAACTATTGTTTGCTTTCTCTTCTGCAGGTTGACCATGATGTTGAATATCTTCTTCTTGAATATGATCACAGGAGCTATCATATCCTATTTCTTTATTAGCCAACTCTTCATCATGCTGGTCATCTTCATCCACTTGAGAAACTTCTGTTGTTTCTTCCTCCTCTTCAAGAGGATTTGTATGATCTTTTTGTCTTATGAATTCTATATTACAAAAATCTTCAAAAAAGATTTCAGTTGAATATATGCTCTTACAATGTTGATGAAAAAGTGTGTGAAAATATTTCAATAAAGGAATACTGGAATGGGGTAAAGATTTATACCAGAGCCTAGAATCTCTTTCCAATGAGAACATAAACAACTTCATGAGGACGTCTTCATGTTGTACATTTAATTCATCCACGAGCTTGTGGAATTCAAGCAAGTGTTGAGCAGGATTATCGTCCACATATCCTCGAAATTTTAGAAGGACATCTTCCCAAATTTTAATGTCTAGAACAGTGTTTGGAAAACCATAAACATTTGTAAAGTCTAGAAAACCAAACCTTGCAGCAATCCGAGCAGTGAACGAATTCGACATTTTGAGACTAGTGGATTCGCCAGTGAATCATGTAGAGTCTTCGAACCAAGGAGTCACCAGGTGAATGATCACATCCAATTGAATGCCTATCCCTTTTTCACCATCAAGGAAAAGCTCTAAACTTTTGTTGTATCATAGGGAAGATAGCTTCATTCCTCCATCCCCGACAACGACGCTAGAAAATGTTGTTGCAAGAGTTGGTTCTAGACTGTAATAGAGCCAAGACTTAGCACATTTTAAATGAAATAAAAAAATTTGATTGATCAGTCATAGGAGGTTTCTAGAACTAGGTCTGAAACAGAGCCTTCACACATTTATAGATTATAAACGAAGAGGCATGACCTCGTTTGTCTAATTTATTTAATAAAGAAGATGGATAGAGGATAGGAGATGAAGAAGACTGAAACAAAGAGTTAGGTATCTAATTCTAATAAGTCTAATGTTTATTTAAAAGGAGGAATGAAAAACAACTTTGAAAGACAAACATGCATATATATAACTTGTAAATTAGGAAGAAACAGTCAAGCTACAAGTCTTGTTTTTGTCACAGCATAAACAGAGGAAAAACTGAACCTAACAGGCTGCCCAATAAATGACTATAGCAGAGGTATTACTGAATTAGATCCATTACAAGCTGAATTATGTAAAAGAAGGAAGAAATAATGAATGTAAACATGAGAAAACAATAAAGGAAAAACAAAATTACATAGTGACGAGGTGTATAATCTCTTGGCATTCTGTTCTATATTTGCTAAAAATGAATGCATTACAAACCCATCCTCCAAAAGGATCTTCGGTTGTTCTCCCCCTCCTTTCCAATGTTAAAAATATTCCTCCTATAGATATTGAGGTCAAAATCCTCCCTAATCTAAAATATAACAACAGTTACAATCAATTCTTGAAACTTTCTGCCATAGAAAATGGGCCAAACTACTGAAAATGGGGGATGCAGTTATTGTCCTGTATCTCTCGAATCAAAATAGATGTGTATAAAATGAAAGAGGATTTTGTGCATATTTTCATTCTGAGCAAAAACCTCTCTCAATTCCCTGAGGTCCATTTTCATTTTCCCCAAATCTGCATTTTACAAACATGTATCAAAACAAGAAAATATGAGATCCAAAATTAGGGCTCAGAGATGGATTCAATTCTCCCAATCTGTGACACTTGTAGGAAAACTGAGATATTCTGTTGATATATGATGTCTTAGTCACAAAATCCTCCTACCATTTCTCAAAATGATCCTCCAGTCGCTCAGAATCACCATTTGAAAATGATGACTCAACACAGTAAAAAAAATGCCACATTTATGAAAACGAACCTCATCTTGCGGGGAACTTTTGACTACCTTCCCAAGCTCCAAATGAAATTATTAATACACCACTAGAAATATTAGGATCTGTAGATGTCGATCGACTATTCAAAAATGGAAAATGGCCTCTCCAAGGCTGATAAAAATGGTTTTTTCCCAAGGAATTGTTTTGTGTGAGGCTGGAACCCCACTTTCGGGCCTTCGGGTTTCGGGAAAATGGGGTAGTGGTTAAATTCTCTACGTCCGCCAAACCCTCGATGGCCAAAACCATGAAATGGTTATGTGGAATTTATGTAAAACCCTTCTAGAGATTTTCTTGTCGCGTATTGCATTCTTTTCATGCTTCCTCGTGAGCTATTCCTCTACGTGGCTTAATGTGTGGTGCTTGAACACTTGGTCTTGGTTGACTGGTGTCATATCGTATATTTTTGGCCCTGGTACACCCATGGGTTATCTCCTTGGATTTTTTGTGTGAGTTGTCTTGTGACTGTTACATTGCTATGACATTTCAAATCATGAGAATGGGGCGCAATTAGTGTTATCATTCAATTAAAAGAAATGTTAAACCAACCACAGCGACTGAAAGCCAAAATTTTAATATTTGTTACAACAGTTGGTATATAAATAAATTATTATAGTATGCAATGTAAATTGAATTATTGAATTATTGAATTATCATATTGTTAACACATAATACTTACACGAGTCAAGGTTTTCCCCCATCTTTTAATGTTTTTATTAGTCTAATCTCAGAAGGACTCTTTTGGTCTTTGTCAGTCATGTGTTTTGTCCTTACTATAGGTTATTTGTTTAAACTTGTAGGCTTAATTCATAAAGTCATGTTCTCAAAGTATTGAGTCATGTTTCATGTCTATAAATCATGATTTTGAATGTTGATCATAGTACAATTACAAAAGTCTGGATGTTATGATGGTGTTTGTCGTCACTGGTAAAAAGGAAAGGTATTGGTCATATCTGCATAGTTTGAAGGTCACCAACAAGTTTTTTTTCAAAAATAGGTTTACAAAAGGTTTTAAATATCCACTTAACCATTTAAGTGTCATGTCACTTGTCAAATATCATTCGCTGCAAACTCTCCTAAAAGTTTGCAACAAGTCAAAAAGCACCTCATGCACTAAATCGTACATAATCACGATTTTAGAAACATGGCACTTGATGGATTCTTTTTTTCAGTGGCATGTAATCATAATCATTTCCAAAAATTGATTTCAAAATGAGGGTTCGACCATTTTCATGTTATTTCCATTTGTAAATATGGTCACTACAGATTGTTTATCGTTGCACATTGTGTGTTGTTGCAAACTGTTAGTGCTACCAACTTTCCTGTAGCGACTAGTGGTGAGTTAGGGTTGATTATTGAACTTTTTGTAGCAAGGGGTAAACATCATATGCCATGTACCTTTACTTGATACTCAAATTCCATCATTTTGAAACCATTACAATAATTTAAGAAACCTATTTGCTACATAATTGTAGATGTTGCAAACTGGTTAGTGTTGTTAATCCCATGTTCCATACATAATTTGAAACCCTAGCATACCTCTCTTGCACTCAGGTTTTAGGTACCACCATTCCATTCAAAAAGTCTCAGCTCACACCTAATCTATGAACAACAATTTCTTTTGATGAAACCATGACTACAAACCCACCCGCTGCAAACTCTTTGTTTTACACAATTGCTTCAAAAGTCTTACTATTTGAGACTTCATTCAGCCTCATGTTCTCCTCATTTCATCCAAATTATAGCTCCAGTTAAATTTTTAGTCTCTGCATTATTATCCTGGTATAAACCCTACTTCAAAAATTCACTGAAGAAGAAGATATTATTGCAGTAGAACATCTTGTTGCCTTTTATAGTTATGAAGATAACCTAAACATTGAAAATGAAGATGTATGAATGAGGGTATTTGTGCAAATCCTAGATGGGGAATCTCGCAAGTGGTTTAGAAGTTTATTCCCAATATCAATAGCTAGAATTGAGGCCCTCTATGATGCTTTTTTTACGCATTGGTGTGACAAGCAATATTTTTTTTACTATATTACAAAATTTGGGGCTCTCAAAAGGAAAGAGGGATAATCTGTGTCTGAATTTTCTAAAAGGTTCAAGAAAAAGTAAAATAAAATTCCTATTGAGATTAAGCCCACTGAGACCTCTGCAAAAATAACTTATGCAAGTGCCTTTGACCCAAAGTTTTTTCTGTTGTTGAGAGAAAGAATCTCTACAACATTGGCTCATATGCAAGATGTTGCCTTGGAAGTTGAATCAAATATACTAGTAGAAGACAAGTTTAGGGGAATATCTGACAGGGAGAGGAGAAAACAAAAAACATAAGCTTCTCCTTTAGATACTTTAGGTTCAGATCCAAAGGTTTATGAGTTAACCAAGTTATTCAAGTCATTATCTGTAGAGATGGAAATATTAAATATTGAAGGGAGACAAGCCAATAGAAACCCTCAAGACTTTGGAAACATGAACCAGCTTAGAAGGAAAAATAATCCACCTCAGGTTTTGCAGAGAGACCATAGGAACAATTAAGATCAAATATTTCAAGCCCCTTTCCAAAATAATCTATTTGATGAAGAAAATGAATAAAAAGAGGTGGAAGGAGTAGAACCAGAGATTCATAGTGTTACAAATAAACCTGCCTCACCTCATCTTACTCAAAGTGAGTATGAGGAGTACTTGCTGTGTAACTAGATAGATGAATTGGCTCAAGAAGTGCAACTTTATCAGACAAAAGGTAAAAACAAATATAACTTGAGATCAACAAAATGTTGAGAAGAAAACCACATCTCCTCAATCCAAAAAGAAATATGTTCATGTGAAAGCATCCCCTGCCAAAGAAACAAAAGGAGAAAACAATCAATGAGTGATAAAATATCCTGCGCATGAAGTGAAAGATGTTGATAAATATATTTCTAATTTCGGTTTTGAGCATGAAATTCAAAAAATTAAAATTTGTGTTCCCTTGCTTGAGCTAGTAAAAAATGAAGGGTTCAAAAAATCAATTTTGAAGGTTCTGCAGCCCACATCTCATCCAAATCCTTCAGATTCTATTAATTTACAAGATGAGAATCCTACAGTCATATTGGGGCCCATGGTGGAAGGTAGAGATGATTCTTCTCCTCCATTTTATATTTCTTTGAATGTGGATGACAAGATATTCATAATTGTCTTATGGACTCTATTGCATCCATAAGGCCTAGAGATCACTAAAACTTATCATGACTTGTACTCCTTTGACTCAAGGAAAGTAAGGTGTCTTGGGGTTATAAAAGCTCTAGTTGTTACACTCTTCCAATTACCTATGAAAATCATGGTCATGGACATTGTACTTGTAGATGTACCCCCCAAATTTGGGATGTTGTTGTCTAGATCATGGATCAAGAGGTTAGGAGGAAATTTACAAATGGATCTTTCTTATGCTACAATACCATTCTTTGGGGGTGAGCACATGAGATTGTATAGAGAAGCTCAGTTGGCTTATATCATTAGTGATGATAACAATCCTACAAACCATCCCATCTATGTTGTTGATACTGATTTGGGGTCTAGTATTTTTCATCTTACCAATTCCCCTCAACCATTCTTAGAGATCAATAATCATCCATCAGAAAAATGTGAAATAAATAGACATGGGGTTCACCTATGGAAAATGTATTTTGATGGTGCATATTCTAAAGATGGGTTTGGTGCAGGAATAGTCTTCATCTAATCTTCCAAAGAAGTCATAACCTTGTCATTGAAACTCGACTTTGAGGTGAAAAATAACATTTCATAATATGAGGCTCTGATTCTAGGGTTCAGGGCTGCAAGGAACATGAAGATCGAGGGTCTAACATTATTTGGTGATGCTGAGCTAATTTTTCAACAACTAAAAAACATCTATCAGACTAAACATGTCAGGTTAAAATCCTAAAGAAATGAATTTTGGGATCTGATGGACAAATTCTTCACAACATTCAACATTTCTTATATTCCTAGGAGTGGTAATTTAATAACCGATTCATTGGTTTTTTCTACAAGTAATTTCAAAGTTCCCCTTCCTCATAAGCTCAAATATGATTTTGAAGTTAAATACAAGCCTACCATTCCTGACAATGTCAAGAACTAGAAGGTTTTTTAAGAATATGAAGACTTGAACAGATTTTTGGACTCAGTGGAGGAATTTTTTTCCCTGCATATTGACCAAGATTCAGATGAGGGTCAAAATCTACATGCTGATAAATTTCTAAACAAAATTGCAAATCATGAAATTGTTCAATTGTCAGGTAATCACATTCCTAAGGGGATGGTTCCTTTAGAGAGGCTCTTTGATAATAATGTTGTTTCTATTAAAATGAGTAGTTATAAATAAAATGCATACCTGATATATTGTAATTTAGGCACTGAAGAAGAGCCCAAATATGTAAAATTGTCCAAAATTTTATTAGAAAATCAAAAGGTTGAATATGTCAAATTGTTGAAATAATTTTCTGATGTGTTTTCATGGAAGTATTAAGACTTGAAGACTTATGATACCATCATCATTGAGAATAGGATACCTTTAAAATATGACACTAATCCTCTTGTACAAAATCTCAGGCAGATTAATCCAATGCTATTGCCTATTATATAGAAAGAGGGTAAGAAGTTGCTTGATGCTCAAATCGTTATCCCTCTTAGGTAATATTATTGTATAGCTAATTTTGTCCCTGTCAAAAATAAGAATGGTGAAATTAGGCTTTGTGTTGATTTCATGAATCTAAATAGGTGTTCTAGAAAGGACAACTACCCTTTAGCCAAGATGGAACACATTTTTCAAAGGGTGGCAGGCTCAATGAGGGTTTCAATGATTGATAGGTTTTCAGGCTACAATCATATTTTTGTGTTTCTAGAGGATAGAGAGAAAACAACATTTACCACCCCCTGGGGTACATTCATGTATTCCAAGATTCCATTTGTTCTTATGAATGCAGGGGAAACTTTCCAGCGTGCAATGGACATTGCATTTATTGAAGAGAAAGACAAGTTTGTGGTTATCTATCTAGATGGAATTATAGTGTTTTCCAAGTCTGATCAGGAGCATTACCAACATTTGTGAAAAGTGTTTTTGAAGTGCAAAAAGTATAGTATGTCCCTTAATCCCCAAAAGTATCTTTTTCCCATGAAGGAGGGTAAGCTATTAGGACACAATACCTCAGTTGATGGTGTGAATATTGACCCCAATAGGGTAGAGGCTATAAAAAATATTTCTATTCCAAGGTCTAAGAAAAAAAATTAGTCCTTCTTAGGTAAAATTAACTTTTTGAGGAGATTTATATCTAACTTTGTTTAGATAGTGGAATTTATCATTGCCATGTTGAGAAAAGACAGGGAAGTCAAGTGGACACCAGAAGCTAGTAGTTCTTTTGAGTGGATTAAGAAAGCATTAGTCGATGCCCCTGTTATGATAAGTTCTGATAACTCAAAGGAATTTCTGATTTTTTCCTTTTCCTCTGATGATACACTAGTTGTTGTCCTGCTTCAGAAGAATTCATATGGTATGGAGCAACCTATTTCCTTCTTCAGTAGGGATTTGAGAGATGTTGAAGTCGGGTATGATATAATGGAAAGTCAATCTTATGATTTAGTCAAAGTTATTAAGGCTTTCAGGGTGTATGTTCTTCATTCAAAAATCATTGCTTATGTTCCCTCAATTTCTATTAAGGAAATTCTGATTCAGCCTGATATTGATGGGAAAATAAGAAAGTGGATTGCTAAGATTTTAGAGTTTGATCTAAGGTGTATCCCACCAAGGTGGTAAAAGGTCAGGGATTAGCTAGGTTTCTAGTTGAATCAAATTGTAAAGCATTGGGATTGAATTTCATGGGCACTAAATCTGTAAATCAACAATCTGAAATTTAGAACAACATCCTGCAAATTAACTCAAAGTTGGTAGAATGCAGCTAGTACAATGATGTCATCTATTTCTTGCAGAATTTGTAGCCTCCTATTAGAATTGAGAAGACTAAGGTAAGATATTTGAAGCTTAAGGAATTCGCATATTGTATTATTGATCAAATGTTATATTGGAAGGATCCTTCTAGGATTCTATTAAGATGTTTATATTCTAGGGAGGAAAAAAAATTATGATTGAATTTCATGGTAATTTATGTGGAGGTCATCACTTCTGGAGACCATAGCATACAAGATACTCCAATCTGGGTATTTATGGCCTAACTTGTTCACTGATGTGTGTGAAAACATCGGAACCTATGAAAAATGCTAGATATTCTTAGGTAAACAACAACTCAAGTATATGCCTATGAAGCCAATTTTGGTATCTGGTCCTTTCCAACAGTGGGGATTCAATTTTATTGGAGAAATTCATCCATCCTCGAGTGGTCATGACTGTTGGATTCTAACTACTACTTATTACTTTAATAAATGGATAGAATCCATTCCCACCAATAATGCAACACACAAAGTAGTCATTAGTTTCTTAGAAGATATTTTGTCAAGATTTGGTTGCCCAAAGAAAATTGTCACTGATAATGCAAAAACCTTCAAATATGATCCTTTGGTGAATTTTTGTGAAAACTTTGGCATTCAATTGATCCATTCCACTCTTTATTTACCTCAAGGAGACTTAGGAGATTCCTCCGACAAGATCTTAGTGAATATCATCAAAAATTTGTTGGAAGACAATAACAAGTCATGGGATTCTAAGTTGAAGTTTTCCCTATGGGAAGACATAGTAACAAATATGAGGTCAATTGGTACCACACCATTCCAACTAATTTATGGAACATAAGTTGTTTTCCATGCAAATTTAGCTTTACCTGTGGAAAAATTTCTTCAAGATCAATAAGGGTAACTAGATGACATGGTTAGAAGGATGCATCAACTTGTGGAAGCACAACAAAAAATACAACTATTTGACAAAGAACAGAATCATCAACATAAAATTAAAGAAGTTTTTGACAAGAAAGTAAACAAAGAATATTTTCATCTTGGAGACTTGGTTCTCAAGTGGGATTCTCAAAGGAAAGATAAAGGAAATCATGGTAAGTTTGAATCTCTATGGGTAGGCCCTTTTAAGATTTATGAAGTCTTGCACAATAATAATTTTAAATTGCAGAATTTGGAGGGTGACAAAATTTCTAGCGGCCCAGTCAATGGGTATTTTCTCAAAAAAAAAATTACTGAAGCCATGGGTCACCTAATTCCATTGTAAATACATGTGTGTTTAGTTAGTTTTTATTTTTATAATAATGAATCCATGCCCAATGTAATAGCAACTAGTCTCTATAAGACTAAACTTGCAGGAAGGTGCACAACTGTAGAAAATCAGAATTAGATTCAACTAACAGTTAAGGAACTAGAACTGCAAATTTTCTTGGAGCCTCATAGGGAGGTCTCCATCCCCTTTGGATAAAAATGTTAACACATAGGATATTTGTTCAAACTAGAACTGGAACGGGAACTAGAACTGGAACTAGAAGTTGAACTACAAATGACTCTTTTGGTCTTTGTCAGCCATGTGTTTTGTCCTTATTATAGGTTATTTGTTTAAACTTGTAGGATTAAGTAATAAAGTCATGTTCTCGAAGTATTGAGTCTTGTTTCATGTCTATAAACCGTGATTTTTATTTTCTCTTAAGTCTATAGTTTTGATCAGAGTACATTTACAAAAGTCTTGATGTCATGATGTTGTTTGTCATCATTGATAAAGAGGGAAGGTATTGGTCATATCTGCATAGTTTGAAGGTCACCATCAAGTGTTTTGTCAAAAACGGGTGTACAAAAGGTTTTAAATATCCACTTAACCATTTAAGTGTAATGTCACTTGGCAAATCTCATTCACTACAAAATCTCCTAAAAGTTTGCAGCAATTCAAAAAGCGCCTCATGCGCTAAATCGTACATAATCACGATTTGGGAAACGTGGCACTAGGTGGATTATTTTTCCCAGTGCCATGTCATTATCATCATTTCCAAAAATCGATTTCAAAAGGAAGGTTCGACCAATTTCATGTTATTTTCATTTGAAAAGATAGTCACTGCAGACTTGTGTTGCTCCAAACTGTTAGCGCTTCCAACTTTCCTGTAGTGACTGGTAGTAAGTCAGGGTTGATTATTCAAATTTATGCAGCAAGGGGTAAACATCGTATGCCAAGTACCTTTCCTTGATACTCAAATTACATCATTTTGAAACCATTACAGTAATTTTAGAAACCTATCTTCTACATAATTATATATGTTGCAAACTGGTTAGCATTGTGAATCCCCTGTTCCATACATAAGTTCAAACCCTATCATACCTTTCCTACACTTAGGTTTTAGGCACCACCATTCCATTCAAAAATTCTCAACTCACACCTAATATATGAACTACAATTTATTTTGATGAAAACCCTGGCTACAAACCCACCCGTTGCAAACTAAATTAGTGCTGCAAACTCTTTATTTTACACAATTTCTTCAAAGTCTTACTATTTGAGACTTCATTCAGCCTCAATTTCTCAACATTTCATCTAAATTCTAGCTCCAGTTACATTTTTAGTCTCTTCATTATTTTCCTGGTATAAACCCTACTTGCAACAAAACCCTAAATTCACCAGATTTCATCACACAATCTCTTGGTAGTAGTTATCAGAGAGGTTTTACTCTTATTTTACTTTCCATGGAAGCTTAGAAAATGAAGAAATTCCATAAAGGAGGAGATATTTTCAGAGATGAACCCCATGGCCTACAACTCATTAATTCAGATCCACTTTAAAAAGAATCCTTTTAGAGAGTAGGTTGCCTAGATTTTTCTAAAAAAATGTAGAGAGGACACCTTGAAGTGGCCAAACAGTTTGCATTGAACTTTAGTGGAGTAAAGACAAAGTTGGTACACTTTACTTTTAAGTTATAGAACAATCCATTTCCACAAAAACAAAGATACCAATTCAAGGGGAAAAACCGTTCAAAGCTATGTCTTTGAAATCTAACTTTCCTAAATATATCCTAAAGCCATAGTATCAAGAAGACAACTTATCCAAAGGAGTACCTAGAAATCATATGTTGGAATAATTTGATAAGATGCTCATGGCTATATAGAGGTATTTTACATGTGAGAGTAGATTTAATATGGTTTATCAATACCATATTATACTATTGATGCATTTCACTAGAAAAAAATTAATTAATCTACCCTTTTACTTGTTCAGAAGTCTTGGAAAAATGTCAGATAAGGTACAAGACAAGTCCAAGTTGGTAGAGAGCAGTTTCTTTCATTCTAGATTCATTAAGATGATGGTGTTAGAGGAGTTGAAAAATATTGATAATGATTGGGATACTTTCTTGAATTCATCAGTCTTTCAGTCAGATATTGTTAACAATCCACAAACTAAAAGGAGAATCCCTACCTCAGTTGAGAGTGTTGTGCACACTGAATCAAGTAAACAAAGAAAGATAATTAAGGAGGGAAAGCCATAAGATTCAACTGTTCAGATAGATGAAGGGCCTACACATCCTGTTGCTGAAGAAATTTCTCCTACACTAGAGCCTTCCTGTTAGGGTCCTAACCCGCACATAAGTAGAACAATATATTCGGATGTAATAAAGGTCAATATTAATAAGGCCTTTCAATAAAATAGAATAAGGCAAATGTAAGAAGACCTAATATAAGCTTCTGCTTCTAGAAGGATCTTCCTCTAGATGCTTCTTTTTAGTATAAATAGGAGTCGAGGGTATGAGAACCCTAGCTTGGATATTATTGTAATAGAGCTATGCTCAACTAGAGGTTGCCCCCTTGAAGAGGCCCGTGAACATTGCTTTCATATTCAAAGTGCTATTTCTGTTGTTATTCTTATATCATTTCAGTGTTATTGTGATGAATGTTCTGGTTATATTGTTGTTATTCTACCATTACTAGCATTTTATTTATTTTTTGCATACATTTTATATTTGGTATATTACAAGTGGTATCAGAGCACTTTCCTCGGTAGAAAGTGTGGGTTAATTTTATTTTTTTCAGGGTAGAGACGTATTGGGGCATCTTTAAGCCATAGAGATCTGTCGTTATGTGCATAAACCCGTGGTTGAGGGATTCATACACGCAAGAAATACAAGTGGTACTTAAGTGCACATCTGTTGGCCACCCTTGTAACCCCTGTTGGTACCCCTTCGAGTGGTAGCACATCAAAAAACACCTGTGTACGGATCAGCCTAGATTACCTAAAGCCTCTTTAGATAAATCGATCGGTCGCCTGACTGTTATAGTGTCACCGAGAATAGCACTCGGGAAGATACTCTCTAGTAACTAGGTAGTCAAGTAGTACGGCTAAGAGTACAGTCTATCCTCCATAGTTAATGCCCTAAGATATTGGGCCAAGTACGATTGTTGCAACCCGCATGTATATCAAAGAGATATAGCACAAGGAAAACCCTTGTCTATAGAAACCTTGAATACCTAACCCTTGAGGACAGAAACATAAACAAATTAAAACAGGAAAGATCTATTGTCACACAACTGTGTTCGGGTTGCCAAGTAAATACACATTTATTTCTTGTTAAGCATTTGGGAATTTCCTCTCTGCAATATTCTTCAGACCGGAGTATAACTCCATAAAAAAAAAGTCTGGAATTTTTTTCACCATTATTTCAGACCTATTCCATTGGATTCATCTCTTCGCCCTTTTCACATTCATCCATATCATTTTTTTGACAAAAATGTTTTACCCCACCCACCCCTTTTCAGCTCCCCCATCCTCATGGCCCATACTCGTGGCCAAGACTTTGAAGCTCACTTCAACACCTTGCAATATGGTCTCATTGAGACCCAACAAGAAGTGAAACAACTCGGTGCCAATGTTGTCGCCATCAATACAACCATGCAGTCCTCAATGGGCGAAATCAAACAAGACCTCACCACCCATCTTGAATCAGTCTTTTCGGCACTTTGCACCAAACTGCATATCCCTATAGATAACCCTTCCTCTTCCTCACCCCCACATACTGAAGGTGACCATTCCTCTCATTCCCATACCTTGCAGAACCATCACTTTCAATGTGACCTACGCCTTCCACGGGTGGATGTGACCAAATTTGATGGCTCAGACCCCACTGGTTGGGTAACCCAAATGGAACATTACTTCTCTTTATACATCATTATAGCTGACTTGGCCAAACTCTGGTATGGTGTTCTCCATCTAGATCAAGAATGTTGGCAATGGTGGAAATGGAGAAAAAAATCGTGTCAAGGGTATATTGCTTGGACACAATTTGTGGCAGAGATTTATGAATGCTTTGACACTAACACCAACCATTTGGGTCGTTTGACAAAGCTGAAACAATTAGTAATAGTGGAAGACTTTATAGCTTCCTTTGAGCGCCTGGATTTTAGAACATAGGGCATGTCTGGTGCCTTTTCCTGAGAGTCTTTTATCAGCGGCTTCAAGGATGAAATTCGGGCCCATGTCCTCATGGCTCGGCCTGAGAGTTGGGTGGAGGCTACCAAATGAGATAAAGAAGCACAAGAGGTTGTATCTTCTAAAAATTGCAAACCCTCCTTCACCCCTCGCCCTAAATCAGTAAATCCCACTACTCCCTCTGCTCCACTAAAGATCCAAAAATTGACTCGGGCTGAAATGGATAAATGCCAACTCAAAGGCCTTTGTTATAACTGTGATGAAACATATTTCTCAGGCCATAAGTGTAAAGAACAAAATATTTTTATGGCCATCTCCAAGGATATCTCGGAATAATATGAAGAAACCCCCTCTATGTCTGAATCACCTGAATCCACTGACATAACCCCTCCCTTAGACCCTCCCTAAGTAGAACTAGTAATTTCCCTCAATTCACTCACTGGCTTCTCTTCTCCCCAAACCCTCAAGATAAACGGTTACGTTAATCATCGGAAGGTCCTCATTCTGGGTGATAGTGGCAACACCCATAATTTTATTCATCGCCGCATTGCCCAAGAAACTCATTGCTACATCCATGTCATCAATAATTTCCAAATCGTGATTACCAATGGTGGTTCCATGAAATGTGGATGGTGTTGTGAAAATGTGTGTCTCCAAATTGGTGACTACCACCTGAAATCCCATATGTTTGCTATCGACATGGGAGGTTGTGACATTATGATGGGTGCAGACTGGCTAAGGACTTTGGGTCCCATTCTCATGGATTTTAAATACTTAACCATGCAATTCAACCAGGAGGGCCACCAATATAAGTTCCAAGGCATCACCATCAGTTCACCTGAGATCATTAGTTCCCATCGCATGGAAAAGCTTCTAAAAAAAGGTCATTCTAGTGTTCTCACCCAACTCCATGCCATACAAGCAACAGAGACACCCTTGGTACCGCAAGACCTCCAAGCCACCCTTTCTAAACATCAATTGGTATTTTCCACTCCTCAAGGCCTACCTCCTAACCATGGTGTTCATGATCATTACATTCCCCTTGTACCAGGAAGCCTTCCTCCCAATATCTGTTTGTATCGTCACCCCTTTTCCCAAAAAAATGAAATTGAGAAAATGGTCGAGGAACTCCTTAATGCAGGCGTTATCCTCCCTAGTACGAGCCCCTATTTGTCTCTTGTGGTCATGGTCCTGAAGAAAGAAGGTTCTTGGAAAATGTGTCTTGACTTCTGTTCCCTCAACAAACTTACCATCAAAGAAAAATTCCCCATTCCTATCATTGATGACCTCCTAGATGAATTGAGTGGCGCCCAATTCTTCACTAAACTGGATCTTCGTTCAGGCTACCACCAGATATGTATGAAAGAGGCAAATATCCCCAAGACTGCCTTTAGAACTCATGAGGGCCACTATGAGTTTTTGGTCATGCCCTTTGGCTTGTGTAATGCCCCCTCCACCTTCCAAAGCCTCATGAATCATGTCTTCCGTCCTTTTCTCTACCATTTTGTCTTAGTTTTATTTGATGATATCCTCATCTATAGAAAAACCTAGACATACCATCTTTCTCATGTGGATTGAGTTCTCTATCTACTCTCTCAGCACCAACTTTTCCTGAAACAGTCTAAATGTTCTTTTGGCGCCTCAGAAGTAGAATACTTGGGTCATCTGGTTGGAAAAGATGGCGTCAGGGTGGATCCTAAAAATATTGAAGCTATGCAATACTGGCCTCACCCAAAGACTCTTAAGAGCTTGTGTGGATTTCTAGGCTTAATAGGGTATTATCACAAGTTTGTTAAGAACTATGGGAAGATTGCAATACCTCTCACTCCTCTCCTCAAAAATAACTCTTTCACTTGGACTCCAGCCGTTGCTCAAGCTTTTCAAACCTTGAATATGGCCATGTGCACCACTCCAGTCCTTGTCCTTCCCCATTTCACAAAGACCTTTGTCTTGGAATGTGATTCCTCTGGGAAAGGAATTGGTGTTGTCCTTATGCAAGAGGGTCGACCTTTGGCCTTTACCAGCAAGCAACAATCTGAAAGAAATATGGGCAAATCCATCTATGAAAAGGAAATGTTGGCTATTTTGCATGCAGTGGATATGTGCCATCGTTATCTATTTGGGCAACGGTTTGAAATTAAGAAAAACCATCAAAGCCTCAAGTATTTTCTAGAACAAAACATTTCCTCCCTAGAACAACAAAAATGGGTGACTAAACTCTTTGGATATGATTATGAGATCATTTATAAGAAAGGAAAAGACAATGTGGTTGCAGATGCACTTTCTCGAAAATATGAAAATGAAGGATCCCTTTTTTCTCTTTCATTCATTGTACCAGATTGGCTCCAAGCTGTTTGCCAGGAATGGTTACAAGATCCCAAAAGTTTACAGTTGATCCAGCAATTGTATTCCAATGCTCTAGCTTCCCCAGGGTACTCTTAGCTCCATGAGGAACTTCGATACAAAGGTCATTTGTATTTAAGTAAACAATCAAAGATTAAATGCATGGTACTTTCTGAGCTTCATGCTACACCCACAGTAGGGCACTCCGGGTTCACCAAAACCTATGACAGGGTCAAACGTTCCTTCTTTTGGGATGGCATGAAACAAGACATTCGTAATTTTGTACTTGAATGTGATGTGTGTCAATGCAACAAGGGAGAAACAGTCAAATCGTCGGGCACACTACAACTGCTCCCAATTCCACCTGCTATTTGGAAAAATATCTCTATGGATTTTATTACCGGCTTACCCAAATCGGGAAATAAATCCTTCATCATGGTGGTTGTTGATCGTCTTTCCAAGTATGCTCATTTCTGTGCCCTTCAACACCTGTTTACAGCATCCACGGTGGCTCAAATCTTCATGGATCAGGTCTTCAAGCTTCATGGCATACCACACTCTATTGTTTCTGATCGCAACCCAACTTTCACAAGAAATTCTTGGCAAGAACTGTTCAAGATACAAGGAATATAATTGCATCTCAGCACAACTTATCATCCCTAGATTGATGGCCAAACAGAATTTGTCAACAAGTGTTTGGAAACATATTTGAGGTGTTCTGCCTTGGAAAAGAAAAATCAGTGGGCTCAATGGTTAACCCTAGATGAATGGTGGTACAACACTTCATACCATACAACTACACACATGACTCCTTTTGAAGCGGTATATGGATAGAAGCCACCTTCAGTTCTCTCATACTTACCGGGTGCCTCGAAGGTATAGGTGGTTGACCTAACACTTACATCTTGAGAGGCTACTCTCTGTACCCTCAAAGAGAATTTGGTCATCGCACATAATCACATGAAGCAACAAGCATATCAAGTTCGCTTTGAACGTCAATTTGCAGAAGGGGATTAGGTGTTTCTTCGACTGCAACCTTACAAGCAAACTTCCCTCAAGGCCGAGCATTGTCAGAAGCTAGCGCCCAAATTTTGTGGTCCCTATACCGTGCTCAAGCATGTGGGACAAGTTGCCTATCAGTTAGCTTTTCCCAGCCATTTGAAGCTACATCCTATTTTTCATGTTTCATGCTTAAAGAAGGTGATTGGAGCTAAGTGCCAAATTCAAACCAACCTTCCAAAGTTAGCTGAAGAAGGATCCATTTGGCTACAACCAGAAACAGTTTTGGACCAGCATGACCGTTGCCTACGTCAGAGAACCATCAAGGAAGTGTTAGTCCAATGGAAAGATACAACTCCAGCAGACGCCACTTGGGAACCAACTACCATTCTGCAGCAATTTCCTCATCTCAAGCCTTGAGGACAAGGATTTTTTTAAGGGGGGGACATGTTAGGGTCCTAACCTGCACATAGGTAGAACAATATATTCAGATGTAATAAAGGTCAATATTAATAAGGCCTTTCAATAAAATAGAATAAGGAGGATGTAAGAAGACCTAATAGAAGCTTCAACTTTTAGAAGGATCTTCCTCTAGATGCTTCTTTTTAGTATAAATAGGAGTCGAGGGTATGAGAACCCTAGCTTGGATATTATTGTAATAGAGATCTACTCAACTGGAGGTTTCCCCCTCGAAGAGGCCCATGAACATTGCTTTTAGATTCAAAGTGTTATCTGTGTTGTTATTCTTATATCATTTCATTGTTATTGTGGTGAATGTTCTGGTTATATTGTTGTTATTCCGCCATTAATAGCATTTTATTTCTGTTCTGCATACATTTTATATTTGGTATATTACACTTCCCTTGTGGAACCATATTCTAGTAAATCAAGAAAGTTAAAGGGAAAGAAATTGGTTTTTAACCCACCTGTTATTGAACTAGCTAAGCCTAGAAGACCATTTACAAGATAAACAACAAGACAACATGCCCTTGTGGAAGAAGATACATCTAAAGAGCCATTTTAGCAAACAAACAAATACAAATATCATAAAGAGCCTATAGAAATCATTGAAATAAAGTCTCCTTTTGAGGAAAGCAATTCCACCTTCAAAAGGCTCAAGAAGCAACTGAAAGAGGCAAGAGTTGAGAATGAAAAATTGAAAAGGGAAAATCTACAAGATAGAATCAAGTTGAAAGAAAACATAGGCATGTGTGAAGAAACCATTGCAAAGGTAAAAAAATATGGTGAGTAGATCATTGCCCCTGCATGGACAAGTCAAAAATGTGTACAGGCAGAAAATATATTTTCAAGTTGAAATCATAAAGTTGAAAAAAGAATTGTAGCAAGCAGAGGAATAGATAGCTAAAAGTAATCTAGACCTATTGGCTCAGGAAGCCATTAACTAAGATCATGGAGCATCATTTCTACAAAAATATATTAGTTTTACTATGGTTCCTTACATGTGTTGAATCACAAACCCTAATAAACATTTTTTTTCTTATGTTGGTTATGATTTTTCCTACTTGTTGTTTTGGAAGTCATTCTTCATGGCTCAGATGTTGAAGGAGGCATTAGCAGAGGCTCATATTTTCATTGCATGTTTTGACATCAATTGTGGTGAGCAGAAAGCATAAATTTCATGAACATGAAAGTTTGTAGTAAATCCTGCAGATGTGTTGCGAACCTACTGAAAGTGAATTAGTTTGTAGCAAACTTGCTGCGAACTCTAACAATCTGATAAATCCAAGTTATCGGACAGTTGCCAGTTGTCAAAGGAGGTTCGAATGGTTCCCTAGGAATAAGTTAGACATCAAAGGACACTTGTACCTGATATCCATCTCCACTAGATCTCCAAACATGCGTTGGTTATAGTTACATTTATCATCACCAACAACTTCTCGTAATCTAGCAATTAGTTAAGTTTATGTTTGTTCGTCTGTTGGCACACCTCTCTAAGGCACATGGTCTTATGCATGAGGTAGGTGGCGAGTCATAGAGGGGCTTTGGATGTAAATTTCTATTTAATGAGCGATATAACTTCTAGATAGAGTTCGAGTGGTTTTTGAGAGACTCATATCTTTTGCTTCAGCCAAAAAGTTTCCAGACTATGTATGTAGAGACTTAAGACTCTTGGATAATTCAATATCAGATCCTTCTCTATTGTTACATTGATCTAGGTGGATATCGGTGGCCACCCACCTTTTCCAACTGGCTCAAAACAGGGTTTTGGCAATTTTGGTAATTTACTATTTTTAGCAGTTTTTAACTTCTAGGGCCATTTTGAGGGCCTAAATGAAGGTTTTTCAGGATCGGTCTTCTAAATGACAACCGATGTTTTTGATTGGGCCCCCAAAATGAATCTCCTCGATGACACCTTTCCAATGAGCTATCATGCACCCCAAACGAAGATTGTATGCAAAAGTTACGCCCCCGGGAAGTTGATACACCAAACTACCCAAAATGGGGTCCACAAAACAGTTGGCTTTTCATCTTCTAGGGTTAGGGTTTTGGATATTTCTTTATGATAAAAAGGGCTTTGGAGCCTCATTGTAAAATCATCTTCTCACGGATGTGAGTAGTCATCACATCTCTTCTCAGAGATAAGTTGCCACCATTCTAGCCAGTCTTTCACTCTGTATTTTTACAGTGTTTGTACATTTTTGCTCATTAATAGAAAATTGTGTATTATTGTATCTACGTGTTTATGGTTGCATTTCTGATACATTTTTGTTATATTATTGATATCCGAGATATCTCTGTACATTTCTTTATTATATCTCCTCTCTCATTCCGTGCCGAAAATAATCTGGATCATACATGTGCTATATTCTTGTCTTGCTTTGATGTTAGCTATTGATAAATGATTTATCTTTAGTACTTGTATTCATATAATGTAGTGATTAATTTACTCTCTATTTGTTGGTGCAAGTATTGTCAAATCACATCTTCTTGTTGACTAGGAGGCTCCTTGTTAGTAATAATTCTACTGTATGTGTGCCAAAGTGCTTGATGCAACTTGGTTCTTATATTTCATTTTCTATGGCAGTCTCTCATCTTTTCATTGATATTCTTAAAATTGATCTAAGATTGTTCAAGCCTTACTTATTGGAGTATTTTTTGTGGAACTTTTGTGTTTGATATTTTAAAACTGAGTTTCTCATCCATTTGTTACACTTGAAATTACAAAACCTTACTTTTTAACAAACCTACAAATTCTTATGGATATTAAACTTACACCTATAGTAGTGTAGGTGTGACTTCTAATGCTCATACATCTCATTATAGCATTTATGCACTTAGAGTATCCCATAGGATGAACACAATATAGGATGAACATGAATATAGTTAGTCATTGTTTGCATAATAATAAACTCAGGGATAAAGGCATACCACTATATGTTTATCGTTTGTACCTATTTCTAAGTCTCTTTATATATATATAAGAAAATAAAACCATGAATTATAAGACGATTCTAAATCATATGTATTTTTTAAGTAGTTATTATATTTTTTGAAGTGAAATTTTCATAGCCGTGTGTTTTTTTAACAATCGAGCATAGTTTTACTAAATCAATGATTTTGCTTATGCATGCGATGCAAAATTGATGAATTTCTTAACGAAGATATGAATTTTGTTTTAAAGATAAATCTTTAAATTAAATTCAAGTTAAATTATTTGTATGCATTAAGTTAACCATATGCATGGTTAAAGATTAAAATAATACACAAAACATTAAAACCCTATAAGCACTAGGAAAACACATAAGTTCTAATATTATGTATTTGAATTGAAACGCATGGCATCCGGGAGAGTCAAATTTATGGATATCTCGTGTAGACAGGACATCTATTACGAACTTGGTACTGTCATTAAAATTATTATTACTTTTCATAAAAGGGTGAAACTTAGAGTCCTATATTAAAATGGAGTACTTGGGATACCTCACCAAGTTTTTCACTTAGTAAGGGCATACTTGTTCACTTCCATACATCCCAAGATGAACACACAGACAACACTTTTGACAGAGTACTTGGTCCACCTCGTAGATATGCAACACTTTTGAAAAAAAAAAACTTCCTTGGTCCACCTCGTAGATAGCAGAGATTCTAATCTCTTGAATCGGAACCCTTCCTTAGATGAGCAAAGACGAGAATATACTTCATTTAGTGAATCTCGTCCATGCACTTCAAACTTTTAATTAAAAGAGGGATATTAAAAAAAACATATGTATAAGATTTTGGATAGGGAGATATTGAGAGTGAAATCCTTTTCAGGACTATTTGATAGCATGGTATTAATTTATATTTTAAGGTTTTTAGTAAAAATATATTGAAAGAGAAATCATTTTTATATAATTTAAGGAGATTATTTGTTAATATGATATTAATTTATATATTAAGTATGGTATTTAATGAAGATAGCTATGTAATGGTATTTGGTCTTTGGTTTTCTTTTCATAAAAATATAATGAAAGTGAAATCATTTCTATATAATTTAAGGATTATTTGTTAACATGGTATTAATTTTGTGGCTGTAAATATCAATGTAGGTCACTATGTATCAAGTATGGTACTTAATGTAGGTCACTATGTATTCAGCATGGTAATTTGTATCTGGTTGGTACTTGAATGCTTTATTAGTATTTTTGCATTATCAACACAAAGTCTAAGAATATTGTTCTTATATAGAGTTCATTGGAGGTCATGACTACACTGAACAAAACTTACAGAATCAATACATTTGTCTTGAATTTGGGTTTTGAGGATATCCAATTTTCAAGCATTATCATTATATTTGTTTCAATTTTTAATTTTCATTTTGTAATTTTTTTAATTAATTGAATTGTTTTTCATAAAATTATTTATTTAATAAAAAAATTCATTATATGTGATTGCTTTCTTTATCTTCAATTATTATTATTATATTTAGAGATAATAATTTGGATTTTGTAATTTCTAAAATTATTTTAATTGTTTTTAAAAATTAAAATATTTTTAATTTTTTTTTTAAATATTATTTAATCAATTATATATAAATTTTTAAATCTAAAAAATTAAAACAATAATGTAATTATACATAATACTAAGATATTAAGATGTCAATACTATTTTTATTCAAAATTATATCCATCTTATATATTTGCTTTAACACTATGATTTATTTTTATTCAAAATGATATTCATCTTATATATTTCCTTTAACACTATGATTTTCAATGTCTATTTTAAAACTTTATTTTGATATTGTAATTTTTAAAATTGTTAAAATAATTTAATTTATTTTAATAAAAATAGAGATTTGTTAAAAAAAAATTGTTTTCTATTATATATAAAATATAAATAATATTGATTTAATTTTTTTCTAATATAATCTAGTGAATTACACATAAAACATGGAGAAAATTAAAATAATGACACAATCTTATGAATGAAAATATAAATTATTCTTGTGAATTATATATAAAAACATGAATTACATATAAAAATATGGAGAAAATTAAAATAATAATGTAATTTGGTGAATGAAAATATAAATTATTTTGATAAATTACACATAAAACATGGAGAAAATTAAATTATAAATTAAAATAATGATGTAATCTCTTAAATAAACATGTGCAAGATGATACCTTGAAATATAATGTATCATAATGTACCAAGGGTGATACATTCACCTAAAATTTAAGTTTCTTCAAATTATATTTCTCCTTTCATAAAAGTGCTAATAACAACACACTCCCTCTGCTAATGTAACACCAATATCCATTCCATACCAACCAAAGAATATACAGCCAATCCATTTAATTATTTAATTATCGACTAATAATAATAAAAGCAAATCCTCCCACTTTGTAGGGTCCTTAAAACGATATATTCTCAATGCCTTCCCAATAAGCCAGCAACACACATTAACCGTCCTGAAGTCATATCAATATCCATTTTATATCAATCAAAGAATATATTTAACTAATCTATTTAGATATCATTTATATAGGTCTAACATATCATTGAATATGTGTCACAGATAGGATATAGATCTACACATTCGTATAGATTAAGTAAACTTCCTTATTCCACGCAGAAGATTCCACAGATCAATTTGTGATTTAAAATTATATTATTTAAACAAATCTTCCAAGTTTCCAAAATGTAAAATAAGGTTGTTTTAAAACAAAATATATCACAACTAAAAGTAAGATCACCTAAAAGACTCAAACAAATTGGCATTCAGAGCATCTATACTTCTAAAAGTGTGGGAAATTGGCAATGATGGCATCTGTACTTCGAAAACGACAAGTACAATTATAAATATTTAATACTACGTGTTCAGTAAATTGGCTGCATTTTCAAGTGCAATAACTTAACGAATAAAATGGGGCTTTGAGATTTATTTGTTTAATAATACTGCACCATCTATCAAAATATCAAATACTGAAAGGATTTGTTTTGATGACTGAGGTTGCTGAGCTGAAGTGACTTTAATATCTCTGCAATAATGAGATTAGAAGATAATCATATAAACATTCTTAAACATATTAGAAGATGATCATATAAACATTCTTGCTTCTTGTTTGCAAGTGTTGAAAGTGTTGAAAATGAGGAGTTTTTTTTTTAAGTTAGTTTAGTAATCTTTATTATAGAATATCCATATGTATTTAGCAACAGAGTATTTAATGTTTTGTATGCTGAGATATATATAGTCTGATCTAAAACATTTTTAGATTGAATGGTATATATCTCAACATATAGAGAATTAAATAGTTTGCAACAGAGTGTATATTTTTCACCATTTAAAGATTACATTGTAGAAGTACCAGCTTAATGATAAACGTTTGTGCTGAGATATATACCTGGTCAGATCTAAAACACCTTTAAATTGAAGGGTATATATCTCAACATATAAAGAATTAAATGCTTTTCTACATGGTGCATATTGTTTACCATTTAAAGATTATATTGTAGAAGTGATGAGAGATATACAGTCTCATCTAAAACACCATTAGACTGAACTGTATATATTTCAACATATAGAGAATTAAATGCTTTGGTACATGGTGCATATTGTTTACTATTTAATGAGTACATTATAAAAGTACCAGTTAATGATAAAAGTTTGTGCTGAGATATATACAGTTTTATCTAAAACACCTTAAATTCAACAGTATATATCCCAACATATAAAGAATTAAATGTTTTGCTACATAGTGCATATTGTTCATCATTGAAAGATTACATTGTAGAAGTACCAGCTTAATGATAAACGTTTCTAAAACACCTTTCAATTGAAGGGTATATATCTGAACATATAAAGAATTAAATGCTTTGCTACATGATGCATATTGTTTACCATTTAAAGATTATATTGTAGAAGTACCAATTAAATGATAAACATATATGCTGAGAAATATTCAATCTCATCTAAAACACCTTTAAATTGAACTGTATATATCTCAAAATATAAAAAATTAAATGCTTTACTACAGAGTATATATTGTTTATCATTTAATGAATACATTATAAAAATTCCAACTACATACATTTAAATCTAAAATACATTTATATTCAACCTTCTATATCCTAAAAATGCTTTACTACAGAGTACATATTCACCATTTATAGATTACATTGTAAAATTACCGGAATAAACGTTCATGAAATTCAAGAGCCAAATCGAGCAAGATGAACACTATTATCGTTTGGTAACGAACACAAAAATAACTGATGCGGCCACGACGACAAGCGTAAGGCTTAAACTAGCTAATGCAACACTTGGCCTTGTGTTCATGAGATAGCTGTGCAATAACCCCATCATCTCGCACACTTTTAAACGATAAGCTGGATACGACTTCTTCTCCCATTCCATCCATTCTGATTCTAATTCTAATGGATGCGCCATTTCACTATTTCTCTCGTCTTCCAGTATTTTCAGCTGGTTGATCCGCTTTCTCAGAAGTGACATATTAGCATCCACGATATTCCTCCCACCCTCTGAGCCATTCAAAAACGACTTATGTCATATACCCTTTAACTCATATGTATTTTCACAATTAAAGACCATTATTAAAGAAAAACGTAGGATGGAAATAATTATTACCGCTGCCAGACTCATACTTGCTCTAACCACATTTGGTCGCAGCAATTGCTTTTTCTCCGCCATTGAAACTCTTTGTAACGTCTGTCTGTGAGGAGGGAGTAGCCCGCAAGAGTTTATTTGCCGGTGGAGAGCTCCATGACAAAGCCTGGGCAATATTGCTATATAAAATCCTGCAGCGCTCATATCCATTAGCGTTTAAGGAAATGAAATTTATCTCAGTGAACGCAAGGAAGGGAAGTGCTTACATTTATATTTAGAATTGCATTGCTTTCTTCCTCTTCTTCTGCTTCTGCCTTGCTCCCAATCAAGTTTCGTGCAGCAGAAGCTGAGTGAGTGTACAGCCTCTAGTACTTGTTCACAGTATGGAGGATAGGATCCCTAGCTTTTATGCGATAATCACATGGTTCCTCTGCGTTCTTCTGCCACTGACTTGTCATTCGTTCTTCGTCGTTGCTATCGGCCCTACAAGCCAACTTGCATTTCACGTCTACAATGTCGTTTATCTGCAATATGGACTTGTCACCCCACCTCATCCACGCATGGAAATTGAAAGAGTGGTTGATATTCTACTGCCAACTCAAGCCATCTGGATTACAGTGGAATAGTGTCCTTGTAATGTACGGTGTTTACCCTCTCCCTCCATGTTCATATTTAAGCTGGAAGGTATATACCTATTGGAGATGGACATAATTTAATCATCTTTTAATTTAAAATTTTAATCTGATGGTTAACAATTGAAGATGCTCGCATATTTTTAGTTGTCCTCCCAAATCAATGAATGTGATTTACTCTTCATAACTTTCTTGTATTTTTTAATGGTTTACTTTTTAACATTTACCTAATCATATTGAGAAATTACTGTAGCACCATATGATTGCCACGTTCAAATAATTAATATTTAGTATTACCACATTTAGATTATTAGCTGTCCATACATTTCATATTGGATGGCCGACCCAACTGAGCAACACCTGGGCTAAAGTTGAAGCACTAAAAAAAAGGTGGTTCGAAGCTGTAGAAAGAACTCATGTGGTGTCTGTCGATGAACCATTCTAAAGATTTACAACCACCTGGAGCGCAACAAATATGGAACAGCGGACTAACCAGCTTTCCACCTGGAGCGCAACAAATATGGAACAGCGGACTAACCAGCTTTCCTATCTATGGGAGGGAGGGAAGAGGGTGATTCTGTGGAGCGTTTCATCCCAGCCCAGAATATAGACGCAATATCAAGCTCCAAAGAGATATCAAGCTCTTGTCTTTTTGGGTTTCCATAAATATCAAACTCGAGGCCGAAGGCATAGAAAGGCATTCCTCTACCTGTGTAGCCCCTGATATGTTACATTAGCTATTATAGCCTTTTGACGTTTATCAGTCATAAATTATGATTGTGCTAGTATACTGTTAATGTTAATTATAACCATAATTTCTGAGATGGGGACGGTTAAAAAAACCCATTTAACCCCACCACTTTAAAAAACCATTATGTTTAAGTTCTTCCATATAACTAGTTGGTATTAAATTGAGAAAGCTATTATATTTCATACTTAGTAAGGCTCAAATTAGACACGCTTCCATCTTCATAGTCATGACAGTTTATTTCTATGGAAATATGTTCATGCCACGAGGTTTCGTATATTATGGTATTAAACTACATATGTTAGAATGTAAATAATAAGTAATATAGCACATAAAAAGTTTAATTATTAATAATAAGTTAGTTAGTACACACAAAATTTAATAATTATTAAGTAATTATTATCAATTATATATGAGCTTGAATCTTATTAGAGGTTAATATTCAACCAATATAAATTCATCTTAACTCTAGATTTATCATGCCTTAATTTAGGATTTATCATGGACCTGCATGGATCAAATTGTTAGAATATAATAGATGTGCTCGTTTAACCATAGACAATATCACTATTGTCACCCAACCATAGGACAAAGCCACCCCCGAGCACCTTATCCTTGACAGAGAATCATTTCGGAAGAAAACCCTAGGCTAGATAGCCAAACAAAGGTGGGGCATCTTTCTCAAGGATAGTGCACCAAGAAAGACTAACAAGAGTTGATTAGAGAGCCCAAACCATAATCAAGAGAGAGTCCAAAACAAAACCAAAATATGCTAGCTGCAGCAGCTGCAACGACAACTCTCCTCCAAACTTGCACACAAACTGGCCAACTGCAGTGCGCATAAGTGTTGCTTCTGTAGTTCTGAGAATGCTGGCCAGAATGAAGATTGGCCTCCTGTATTTATACTATTTCTGGCAGACTGCCCAAACCGACTTCTCATTCTGGTGCTAATTCTTTAGTAAATAACATTTCCTTTAGTCGACTTCTTCTCTTGGAGGCTAATAACCTAATACAAGTCATTCTCTTGAGCCGACTTGTCTTCTAGGGTTATTAGCCAACTAATTAGGGTTTCTTCTTGCTTCCGAGAATATTTTATTCTTGTTAGGTTTACACGTGGAGGTAAATACATCTCGCAGCTACCATAATATCAACACTCCCTCCTAGCTAGGGAGGTATTGAAGGTAATGGTCTTGAGGACAAACATATCATTCACCCGATAGAATCAACATAGTCGTATAGACTATCTCATGATTAGATCATGAGCACCATCATCACTATCAGTGTCATCAACTGCATCATCTCTCGAAACCATACTCCATCTCAGTAATTAGACATGATGTTGGATAAGTCACTCACTCCACAGAGTGACATAAGAACCATTCTTCTGATATGGACATATGTCTTAGAATAATAAATGTCCTGGACCATTTTCCATCTGGGAAATCTCTATCCATTGATCATCCATCTAGCTGATAAACATTTTCCAACACTATTGATAGTCTTCAAGGAAATCAGAACAATCTCATTCAATAGAACACAACTGTGTCTATCCAGAGTAGTACACAACTACTATCTAGTGGTACACTGCCACACCAAGTAGCACACAGATACTTGATCAGTGACATATAGTCATAATCAGTGGAACACATCCACTACAGTAGTATACATCTACTATCCAGAGACATATAGTCTCCATAACAACCATATCATCTGGTATCAACCTGCATAGAAAACATTATTATGATATAAAATGAATCATCTCGGCCATTCTTCCACTCAAATCTATGAGATCTGGAAGAGCATCTGCCCTCAGAAGGTAAAACATCAATGATGAGCTATCTGGACTATTATTCTCAAGCAAGGAAGAATAACTGTCCTGATTTCTGAGCCTGTACCATTCACCTATCTGAGCCATTCCTCCGACACTAAACAAAGTGAAACCTAAAGAGAATGAGTCTGCCCTAGGGAATACCTATCCCTGATTGTTGAACTTGGACCATTCACCTATTTGGGCCATTCATCCGACACTAAACAAAGTGAAACCTGGAGAGAATGAATCTTCCCTAGGGAATGGTTGTTTGAAGCATTTCCTAAGGAAATGATTGTCTTGCACCAACCTCCAAAATGGACCATTCTTCGAAACTGCTCAGGACTGTGAGCTTCAAAAGAATGATTATCCGACGAGGCAGACCAGTCTTCTTGACCACTACTGAGAGTGATCATCAAGAAGAGAGACTGCCCTAGACCATTCCCCATATTGACCACAAGGGGAATCATTGTTTATAGTACATCAACAATCCATGGAACCATTTTCATTATGAAAATGACCATTCGATCTGGACCATTTTTCGAACTGGAAAATGCTTGTCCGTCAGAAATCTCAAACCATTTTCCGAAATGGAAAGAAACTGCTCATCCTGGACCATTTTTTGAACTGAAAAATG
>ML803729.1:225759-258721 GCA_009831015.1 Picea engelmannii
TCCTTTTTTTTTTTTTTAATAAGGAATTCGTCTCCACGAGCTCCAACTTGAGTATGCGAACTCTTTCATCTTGGACAGAGGCTTTACCAAAATGTTTGCTTGTCTGCTCATCTGTGGAGATATATATATTGGAGAACCACTTTCTCTTTTCTGGACTTCATCACAGAGAATGTAATGCTTGATCTCAAATGTACTTTGGTCTTTCTGGAACACTGGTTTTATGTGAAGGCTTCATATAGTTATGATAAATATAGTATATCATTGTTGGATTCATCTTTGTTTCATGCTAGCTCATAACATTGTGGCAAGGGTGAAACTGGAACATATCCAAGTGGTACTTCTTCTGCCATCATGAGAGTTTGTCATGGATTAGAAATCCATCATTGTGAGCTTCTGAGAAACCATTCTCATACAATATCTTTGTTATAGAATTTTTTTCACCACGCTTCTGCTGTGCATTGGAGGTTCTTTACCAAGTTGTCTTCTTTCTCTGCATACAAGGTTTTATTTCTGGTATACCTCAAAACCTTGAGGTTGCTCTACATACTCTTTTTGTTCAATTATTCTGGAGAATGGTCTTTGCACTTGTCTGTTGTAGACTCCAACCCATGAATATTGCAGATGATATAATGGCTCATGTAGAGGTATGTTTGGTTTACTGGAACAAGCAATCATCATAGTCTTCTCCCTCCATCTAGGAGAACATATAGTTATGGATCTCACAATTCTTTCATTCATAAGTCTTCCATACATTGTTCTTCATCACAACTTTCATTCCTTCTACTTGATTTCTTCTCAAGGTTTTAGATCAAGCTGGTAGTCTTTGTGATTCTTGATATAATGACTGGTTGTTCTATCTTTTCTTTCTCTCTTGGAATCTTCATGTTTTTCTTATTGCTTCTCTTTAGCTCTTGGGTCCATGGATTTTTCTTATAGATTCCATGCCCTGAAGATTCCAAATTCTTCTTTTCATCAAAGGATCATGGATGTGGATGGACAACCATGGATACTTTAAGGCTTTTTCGAAGAAGACTTCTTCTAAAGTCTTGCTTCTTTTCATGGTTTCTATCAGGGATAGATACTTCATCATATTATTTAGGATTAACTCCCTCCTAATCCTTTCTCCATGCATGCTCATCTTTTGGAATTCTGTAATCAACTCCCTCTAGCTAAGAGAGCCCACGCTTCCGTCTACATCCTTATTACCTTCTGCAAAGTGTTATAAGTCATTTTACAATTTCCTCTTGATTTGTTGACTTATTTCTATTTTACTTATTCTAGGTTTCTTCAAGTTTGATTTCTAATTTCGGCTTATATTGCAGCTATTACTTATGTAATAGCTTCCACATGAATTGTTACTGGGGATTGTTGATGTACTTCATTATTTCATGTGTATTGACTGACTTGTAGTCATTGTGATAGCAGTCCTTATTTTGTTGTTCTTCCATAGGTGTATTTTCTCTTTGAACATCTTATAGATATGAAAGATATGTACAGAAACTATGTAAGCATGGTATATGCAAGAACTATGAAGAATATTGTTACCTTGTCTTAGAAGAAGAATTATGTTTTATCCTGCTTGGTCTTCCTCGAGGGTTTCCTTTCTTCTACAACTGATGCTTCGTGTGTCTTCTTCCTTTTCTTTACCTTGCGACAATGATTCTTGTAGTGACCATATTTTCGAAAGTTGAAGCATTGTATTTCTGACATATCTTTCTCTTGATTTGGCTTCCTCCTTGAGCCAAACTTCCTTTTGTTCCTGAAATTCTTGAATCTTGTTGTGAAGTCTTGATCATCGTATTTCTTTTGGGGTTTCTCTTTTGCACTGATCCTTGATTCTTCTTGTGCACAACAGGTCCAAAGTTCTTCAAATGTAGGGTACTCCTTCCTTTTGTTCATGCTTGCAACAAATGCATCCCATGTCTTGGGAAGACCATTAAGTACTATATTTACCAGTTCCTTCTCTGAGATGATCTCTTCAATAGATTTTAGTTGATCTCTTAACTGAGATATCATCACAAAGTATGATGTTATGTTGTCATCATCATTGATCTTCATGTCACATATCTCATTCTTCAGACTCATTACTTGTCCAATGTTTTTGACTGAGAAGAGGTTTGTTAGGGCATCGTACATCTTCTTAGATGAATCAAGATGGGAGATGTAGGGTATCGAGTGGTATTTTATATAATCCACTATGATACTCATGGCATTGATGTCATTGTCTTTGAACTTCTCCATAACTGCAACATTTTGTGGTTCCTTCTCTTTTCCTTCTTCAAACTCTAGTTCCACAATCTTTCCTTTCACGATATCCAACACTTTATTCTTAGAAAGGATAATATAAATCTGTGTCTTCTATGATATGAAGTTAGAAGCCCCTTCTAACTTTTTTTCTGACTTCATCTAGAGTAACTCATGGATGCTTTGACTTGGTCAACCCTAGATTTGACCAAAAACACAAACTTGATGTATTAGCTTGTTGAGAGTACCAGGAGGTGTGCTAGGCTAGGGTGCTCTAGTCTATCTAGAAATTAGGTCAATCCCTTCACTTAAGGTGCTTCAATGAGAGGGTTAGGATTTCATTGTTGCAACAAAAACTGGATGCAACTACAACTGCAACAGAGCAAATCCTCCCAATCTATCTTCTAGTGGTTAGACTATCCAAAGATAGTGTGGGCCCATAAACTATTAGAATATAATGGATGTGCTCATTTAACCATAGACAATATCACTATTCTCACCCAACCATAGGACGAATCCACCCCCAAGCACCTTAACCTTGACAGAGAATCATTTCAGAAGCAAACCCTAGGCTAGATAGCCAAACAAAGGTGGCGCATATTTCTCCAAGGATAGCGCACCAAGAAAGAGTAACAAGAGATGATTAGAGAGTCCAAACCATAACCAAGAGAGAGTCGAATCCAAAACCGAAATATGCTAGCTGCAGCGGCTGCAACGACAACTCTCCTCCAAAGTTATGCAAAAACTAGCCAACTGCAGTGCGCACAAGTGTTGCTTCTGCAATTCTGAGAGTGCTGGCCAGAATGAAGACTCACCTCCTATATTTATACTATTTCTAGCAGACTGCCCGAGCTGACTTCTCATTTTGGGTGCTAATTCTTTAGTAAATAACATTTCCTTTAGTCGAATTCTTCTCTTGGAGGTTAATAACCTAATACAAGTCATTCTCTTGAGCCGACTTGTCTTCTAGGATTATTATCCAACTAATTAGGGTTTCTTCTTGCTTCCCGGAATATTCTTACACGTGGAGGTAAATACCTCCTGCAACTACCATAATATCAACACTCCCTCCTAGCCCATAATCTCAATGAATTCCTTGCAACTTTTTAATTTTTGCAAATTTTGTGGGTATACACGGGTTGTAATGGTGCATATAGCATACGTACGTGAGTTGTAGTGGTGCAACAAGCATGTGTAGAATTATCAGCTAAATGATAAACATTTATGCTGACAGATATACAATCTCATCTAAAACACCTTTATATTGAATGATATATATCCCAACACAGAGAATTAAATACTTTATTATAGGATGTATACCATTCAAAAATTACATTGTAGAAATACTAGCTAAATAATAAACATTTGTGATGAGATATGTACAATACAATCTAAAACACCTTTAAATTCAACAATATATATCTCAATATATAAAGAATTAAATTATTTGGTACAAAGTGCATATTATTCACATTTAAAAATTACATGGTAGAAGTACGCAAACATTAAAGATTACATTTTAGAAGTACACCCACTGAATGATAAACGTTTGTCGAAATTCAGAAGCCAAATAAAGTTGGATGAACACTATTAATGTTCGTAGCGAGCACAAAAATAAGTGATGCAGCCACGACAAGAACCGTAAGTCTTAAACCAACTAACACAACACTTGTCCTTGTGTTCGTGAGATAGTTGTGCAATAACCCCATCATCTCGCACACTTTTAAATGATAAGTGGGATACGACTTCTTCTCCCATTCCATCCATTCTAATTCTTCTTCACGATGCACGATTTCACTATTTCTTCCCTCTTCCTGTATTTTCAGCTGGTTGATCCGCTTTCTCAGAAGTGACATATTAGCATCCATGATATTCCCCCCACCTTCTGCACCATTCAAAAATGACTTATGTGATATACCCTTTAACTAATATGCCATTTTCACAATTATTCAAGAAAAACATAAGATGGAAATAATTATTACCGCTGCCAGAATCGTACTTGTGACTAGAGTTGCTCTAACCACATTTGGTTGCAACAATTTCTTTCTCTCCTCCATTAAAACTCTTTGTAATGTATGTCTGTGAAGAAGGAGTAGCTCGCAGGAGGTTATTTTCAGGTGGATAGCTCCATGACAGAGCCTAGGCAATAATGTTATATAAAATCCTACTGTGCTCATATCCATTAACATTTAAAGAAATGAAACTTATCTTAGTGAACACAAGGAAGGAAGTGCTTACATTTATATTTAGAATTGCATTGCTTCCTTCCTCTTCTTCTGCTTTTGCCATGCTCCCAATCAAGTTTCGTACAACAGAAGCCCGTAATTGTCGTCCTGTGTGAGTGGACTACGTGACTAAGTGAGTGTACAACCTCTAGTACGTGTTCATAGTATGGAGGATAGGATTCCTATCTTCTATGCCATAATCACATGGTTCCTCTGTGTTCTTCCTCCATTGACTTGTCATTCGTTCTTCATAATTGCTATCGACCCTACAAGCGAACTTGCAGTTCATGTCTACAATGTTGTTTATCTGCAATATGGGCTTGTCACCCCCACCTCATCCACTCATGGATATTGAAAGAGTGGTTGATATTCTACTGCCAACTCAAGCCATCCTGGATGAGAGTGGAATAATGTCCTTGTAATGTACGGGGTTTACCCTCTCCATCCATGATGATATTATACTAGTAATGTTAATTATAACCATAATTGCTGAGATGTGGATGGTTAAAAAAACACATTTAACTCCATCACTTTAAAAAACCATTATGTTTAAGTTATTCCATATAACTAGTTGGTATTCAATTGAGAAAGCTATTATATTTCATACTTAGTAAGCTCAAATTATCAACTCCCGTAGGAATAAAAAATACTTTAGGAAATTCTAGATGGAGATGGAACCCTGCACAAGGGGAAACCAACTATAAAATCAGCAGCAGTCAAGTTTTTCAAACCCTTCTTTGAACATAATAGTTTTGTTCTAGTGGATACTCTCTTCGATCATACAGTTACGGCCTATGCCACATTATCTCTAGAAAAAACCTGCACACTTCAAGAGATCTCATCAACACTAAAATCTTTATCTAAAGACGAGAGTCCAGGTCCAGATGGCTGGAAAGTAGAATTTTATCTACATTTCTTTGACTTGATTGGTCAGGATCTCCTGGAGCTAGTGGAGGACAACAAACTTCTATGCAAAGTGACCGGTGCGATTAATTGAACTTTCCTCACCCTTATCCCTAAAATAGATTCTCCTACATCCTTTGGAGATTTCAAACCCTTTTCCCTCTACAATCTTTGCTATAAAATCATCTCCAAAATCATTTCCAATAGGATCAAGCCCATCCTCCCTCGCTTCATTTCGAATGAACAGTTGGGGTTTTTGAAAGGCTGTCAGATTATAGATGCTATAGGCACAACACAAGAGTGTCTACATAGTATCAAGTCCAAGAAATCCAAAGCGTTCATCCTCAAATTAGATCTCAAAAAGGCCTTCTACTGCATCGACTGGGACTTTATTAGATTGATACTGGTGAAGATAGGTTTCAGCCAACAAACTATATAGTGGATTATGATTTGTATAACCAGTGAAAACCTCACCATCTTGGTCAATGGAGAAGCCTCTACTATTTTTCACATGGGCAGAGGTCTGAGATAGCGCTACCCTCTATCACCCCTACTTTTCACCTTGGCAATGGAAGCCCTGAGCCTACTACACAATTTTTCCTATTTTGAAGGTAAGATTTCAGGAATAAAGATATCCAGGACCATCAATATCCTTCACCTCCTCTTTTTCGATGACGTCCTCATACTTTCCAAGGGCACACTACATGATTGGATAGAAATAAAAGAGATTCTACACTTATTTTTCATTGCCACCGGGTTGACTATAAACTGGGATAAATCCTCTTTCCATTTTGCAAATAATCCAAGCACCACTCTGGACCAGATTAAAGACATCTTTCCCTTTACCTTTGTAGCTCTTACCACTGGTCTAAATTATCTGGGATATCATCTAAAACCTGACTCGTATAAACCCTCATACTGGAATTGGCTTCTTATCAAAGTGGAAAATAGAACTGGGCATTGGTGCTTGAAATGGCTATCTCTCGGAGGATGCTTTACTCTGTTAAAAGCTGTCCTTGAAGGATAGGAAGTGTATTGGATGGCCCTGGCTACCATTCCTTCCTCGGTCCTCATAAAACTTCGTAAGATGATGTTTAATTTCCTATGGTCTAGATGTTCTGACCATCCTCATCAGTACCTCTTCTCCTGGAAAACACTGGCTAAACCAAAAAAAAGGGGGGGGGTTGGGGGATTCACAATCCACTCTTATTCAACCAAGCCTTGGAAACCACTTCTCTCTACCCTGCCTTGACTAGACTAGGGATCTGGCACTCTGTTGTCCTAGATAAATACCTTATACAACACTCAGTCACAAGCTAGCTTTGAGAAGAGAAGAGTTCCACTAGCATAGCCTCACATTTTTGGAGGAACCTATTGAAAGCCAAACATTTGATTACTTCGCATATTTTTTGGCTCCCTGGCTCAGGATCCTCCATTATACTTGTTCAAGAAAACATATTGGGATTGAACGACTCAACAAATATTTCTATTCAACTACAAATGGCTCTTCACACAAAGAACATATGGTATCTAACTCAGATTCAGGCCAACTCTAGATCTGATGCACTGCTCGATACTTGGATCTCCACTAATTCGATCGGACTCATCTCAGAAGCAACGTGCAAATCAAACAACTACTGTCAGAATATCACGCATTTTGGCATACGACTTACAAATATAGAAGATCACCTTCATTGGTCTGGGGGGATAGATCAAGTAAGCTCACGGCCCAAAATATTTATGCCTCCATTTCAAATTTGAATTGTCCTATTAACATTGTTGGCTAGAAGAATCATATCTGGTCTTGGCGCCTCCCACACAAGATAAAAAAAATTATCTGGTTGTTGTCTGAAAACAAGCTAAACACTTGGGACACTCTCTTGAGAAAGGGTTGGTTGGGTCCAAATTTCTGTCATCTCTGTCATTTGGACTCTGAAACTGATGAACATTTATTCATCAACTGCCAATTTACAAAAGATGTTTGGACAAAAATCGCCCTAGCACTTAATTTGCACACCATCTGGACTGGTGCAAATATTGCAGA
The DNA here is from genome assembly GCA_009831015.1 of Picea engelmannii. NCBI lineage: Eukaryota > Viridiplantae > Streptophyta > Pinopsida > Pinales > Pinaceae > Picea > Picea engelmannii. The sequence continues at coordinate 233,176 of ML803729.1, forward strand.
TTTCTTTATATCGTGGGCACAAAAAGAGCGCTTGCACATTTGTCTTTCGCCTATATTTTGCTGGTCTGTTTGGCTGGTAAGGAATGCCACTATTTCTTAAAACACTTTTCCTTCTACATTTGCAAAAACCAACAAAGCCCTTGGACTCTATTACTCCTAGAATGATTCTCATGGAAACAAGATAAAACATCCCTGACACATTCTGATACCTAATATTGAAGATATAACTACAGGTTGGTTCGATGGTGCAGCAACAACAAAAGGACTCCAGAGTGGATCTGGAGGACTCATTAAAATTTCACAAAACACTTATTACAAGTGGACTTACAACTATGGCCCAGGAACCAACACCTAGATTCTAGACTCCATGTAGATATCCTCCAGGTATTTGGAGATTCGAGAATCGTCATTGAGTGGTTGACAAACAAAGGAAAACTTGAAGTGGTATCCCTCCTTGCATGGAAAGACAGAAGTAGACATTGACAATCTACATACACAAATTTCAGCCACATACATATACATTATGAACATAATCATGTTGTTGATCATCTATTAAAGGAAACACTTCAAAAACCTTTGGGAGTAATCTCTTACAATCTCTATATAGAAGGACACGAACCCCCCCCCCCCTCTTTCTATCATTGCACTAAGTCCAGTCATCGAGAATTCTTGAAATGAAATCAGGACACTTTCTAATTTTCAGGCTCTCTTTCTTCATCAATATCTCTTGGCTTCTCTCTCCACAACCCTTCAACAGTTTTTGTATTGACCCTTCTTTACTTCGTATTTCTATTTGAACTTTCACCCCAAGTTGGTTGAAAGACCTCCAACGGTGAAAGTTACAAATTACTAGTACTTATTTGCAATTGTATTACACTTGTAATGAGCACAAATTATATATTAATATATAATTGGAAAAATTTTGTGTTGGAAAAAAAAAAAAACTCAAATTAGACATGCTTCCATCTTCATAGTCATGACAGTTTATTAATTTCTATGGAAATATGTTCATGCCACCAGGTTTCGTATATTATGGTATTAACCTACATATGTTAGACTATAAACAATAATAAGTAAGATAGAACATAAAAACTTTAATAATTATAACATATGTAAATAATAAGTTAGTTAGCACATAAAAAATTTAATAATTATTAAGTAATTATGATCAATTATATATGAGTTTGAATTTTAACATAGGTTAACATTAAACCAATGTAAATTCATCTTAACTCTGAATCTATCATGCCTTAATTCAAGATTTATCATGTCTCTAGATGGTTCAAATACCTCTAGGTTGCAAGTCTTTCCTAAAGTTTTTTTAATCTAAATTAAAGATCTAGATTAAAGATGGATCTATACTAGTTATTTGTGTGTGTGTGTGTCAAGTCCATCTTAATCACAAAATAAATTACACATCTACCTCATAAAAAGTAACACACCATTGAAATGTTTTAACTACAAGATTTTTTTTACTTTTAGTAATGTTTTTTAAATGTCACATGTCACCTTCATGTTGAGTATAGAAAGAATTGCACATCTCCTTCATATTGGGTTGTAAAAAGTAACTTTACATTGGAAATTTTTTACTTAATGTGGACATTAAAATAATTTTTTTATAATTAATATTTTTTTAAATACCACATGTCAACTCCATATTAATCATTTAAGGAATTACATATCTCTCTCATACTCAGAATTAGAAAACACTTATTGGTGGAATAAGAAGAATTTTTCTAGTTTCAATTTCTTTCTCTACTTTCAATTTTTCTACTTAATAATTATTAAGTAATTATGATCAATTATATATGAGCTTGAGGAATTACATATCTCTCTCATACTCGGTATTAGAAAACACTTATTGGTGGAATAACAAGAATTTTTCTACTTTCAATTTCTTTCTCTATATAAAGTTGATATACAATTATTTACTTAAGATGAACATTAAAATAATTTTTTGTTATTAATTATTTTTTAAATGCCACATGTCAACCCCATGTTGAGTATAGAAAAAATTACACATATCTATGTTTGTAGAAAGTACCTTTACATTGAATTTTTTTAATATTTTTTTTATGGCTCAATTGAAATATTTTTCTAAATGCTACATGTCACTCTGTATTAATCAATTAAGAAATTACACATTTCTCATATGGGAAGTAAAAAGCACATATTTGCCTAGGAATTATTTTTTCACTTTCAACTACTTTCTCTCTTTAAAATGGAAATTGAAATATGTTATTTATAGAAGACATTGGAATATTATTTTGTTATCAATATTTTTTTTAGATTTCATGTGTAACTCCATGTTCAACATGAATATGTCTTTGAGTACAATAAGACACATCATATGTTTTTTAAGCATTCATCCACATTCTCCTTTCACATCATATTATAATATATATCCAAATGATTATTTCATATTTATTTTATTTTATGGGTAAGTGCACTAAGTTCGTGGCCTAAAAAGTGGCAAACCATGCAGCAGGAAAGTGCACTGGTAGTAACATGTGTATAGGATTTCCACATAGGTTTACTAGCAAGAACCAGTGCATATTCTTAAGAACACTTGCGGGTTCCTACACTTTTTAGTGCTCATTGTGCAAAAACCACACTCGCCTTTCTACTCTAATTGAGCTAATATAGGAGCTAGAGAGGAGCCACGGAGGAAGGATATTTCCACCATGTCCAGATATGTTTGATTTATCTTATTTTTAACCCAATTTAGTTTTTTGCTTCAAAGAATCTAAATTAAAAAAAGTGTAATTTTGCATTTTGATTAAAAAACCAACCTAATTTAGATGCCATGAATTTTAAATTTCACCATATATAATAAAATGGAACCACGAGACAATGAAAATTGTTCAGAAGAAAACCAAGAAGAACAAAACCCCAACCCACCACAACCACCCAATGTAAACACTCAAATTGATGAGGGATTAGTTATATTAAGAAATCTTGAGGAACAATTAAGGGACAATACAGAGCCTAGCAGAGTCTCCTTGGCCACTTATTTGGACATCATTGTGAAGTCCATTGCAAGTGACCAAGGGAAATCGACCTCTATTTCTGATTATAAGGAAAGAATGTGTGAGACTGTGAGTAATACAACATTGGTTTGGACAGAAACCAAGTCAAAGACTTGGGCATTTCAAAACCACAATTATTTTCTATTTTTAGGGATCCTAGAACTGGACAAGAACTACCATTGAACAAGAAATGCATCTCCATTGACTGATGCATCCATCCCCAGATTAGTCAAAATTGGATGCATATGTGGTATATGGTTTTTGATAAACCTCCCTGCAATAATAGGGAGATGCCCTTATATTTTCTGAGAAAATTATGGGATGAACTTATTTTATGTAAGCATGTCAACTACTTTGACATTGGAGACTTCCATGGGGTGGGTCTAGGGTCCACACAAGACCGAGAACATGTCAGGCGTGATCCCGTGTTAGGTCCTCGTCCCTCTAGGTGAAGGCTTGACCCCCCTACCCAACATCCTCATGTTGCAGAAATCTTGCAATAGGTAAAGCTAGCCATTTCATCATTGAATTCTAGCTTAGTGCAACATAGTAGCTTTTTTTCTCTATCTAGGTAGGAGGTGCTGGCGAGTGATGTTGATAGATGGGTTGGAGGTTAAACATGCATGACAGATTATAGTTAGGAGAGGGCACATGGACATATCATTCGTCCATGTGAACCTCACAAATACTCGAACTCGAGTAGACATGCTATGGTCCTATAGAGCCTAGAGAATAACATAGATTCATGGAGGAGGTTAGTATAGTAACCCTCTTTATGTTCTTCATTGTTATGTGTATCTATATTTATTTTGTATTATGTGTATTTATATCGATATTTTATTTATGTTGTTTTGCAGTTGTTACGTCTTAGCAGTAGACCCTCTACACCGATATATGCATCAGTGCCTAGCCCCACCATTGATGCGACAGTAGAGGAAACGTGTTCATTGGGATCACCCCACGCACAGGTATGTGTCACATATGATAAATTCAACATAGTCATTTATTTATTTTATGACATACTCAAATTGTTAATGTTCTTGTGTTTCTATAGGATTTGGGACTAGGCGTTGTTAGTGAATGTCCATCTAGGATGGACAAGCCACCTGCATCATAGGTATCATGTGTAGATTTAAATATTGTATAATTCTCAAATTATTTGTGTTTATGTTTTTGAATTTTACTAGTTGGTACTAATAGTGCAATTTTATTAATATGTATCCAAGTTGTGGATATATTTGAGAACTATAGTACTATTGAACTCACTGAGCACTTGGGTGTTTCTTCCAGGTTGCCTTTCTCCATGCCTAGGGAGTTGCAATCACTTCTACATCATGTGGGGGTCCATCACTACCCACCCTCATCATTTCTATCGACCCAATTGACCAAGACTGCCACAATAGAGGTTGTCTCCGAGCAAGTTGTAAAACCTAGTGTTCCATCTGTCAATGAATCTCCATCGAGGCATGAGATATTCACTATGAGATAATGCATTGATGATAATTTTTTATGTTTCATGAATTTGATTTTACACATATTTGTTTAATTTTCTTGACTTGATCCTTTTAACTGATGTAAGGTTACATCGCGGAGAGATTGGGGCCGCAGAGGAAGGTAACACCCTCACGATTGGTAGTAGCATATGGGGTGAATTGTCTTAGGTTAAATTACAAAGTATCATTCTGTATGTTTATTAATTCATTGAGGAAAAAATGTTATAACAATGTTTATTCTTTGTGCAGCCTCCATAGCGTCGAAGCATGCCCAGACCTAGAACCTCTCGAGGTGCTTCCTCAAGCAAGAGAAGAAAGATTTACTTCTAGGATGATACTGAGGGTGGCGATGGTGGCAGTGGTCAATGATTGACCAACTACTATCATTTTTTATCTAAGCCACTATATTGGGCACAAGTTTTCATTTTTTAAAAGATGAAAAATTTAGACGATATATATATACACACACATTTCATGGCACATTTTTTTATGAATCTCATTGTTTCTGCATTTTATGTTGATGAATATATGAATTTCAAAGTGTATAAATTTTATGTGTATTAATCCCTTGGTTATTTTCTAAAGTGATTATAAATACTTGCATTACACATTAAGGAATATTTTCTGGTGGAAAATTTTGCTAAGTTCTCAACCCATAAGAAATTAATGGTTCACAAGTAGCATTTCTTGTTAATAAACCATGTATCTCTACATCGTCAATATATCATTCCTTTTGAATTATTTGCATGAATTTTGTGGATATCCATATTCTAACTCACAACCAAAAATGCATGGAATACCTCTTGAATTATCTCCATCTAAATCCAATGACAATCCACACTCAAATAGTGGCCACCTAAAAATATTGTGATCTAAAAAATGGCATATTACAATAATTCATTATAGAAATAAATTTTCTCATTTATCTTCTACATAATTGTAAATCACTTAACAATATCAGCTCAATGTTATGTCAAATTAACCTCCATAACTAGTACTATAATTACTCAATTATGAAGGCGACATAAGCTAAAATTCAATTATGGAAGTACACAACATTTGGATAACCCAAACACTTCATATATATTTAGAATATGAAGTACATGCACCTACCAATATCTTATCAGGGGTTGTTATAAGTCATACTCTTCAAACCCTAGTGGTGGAAACCATAAGATAACATTAGCCAATAGCTCACTCCATTAGAGATCATCAACAAGGTAGCATACACAATGTTAAGTCCTTTTTGGAACCTACATTTGTATCCCACACTTGTAGAAGATCAACTCCCTCTATCTTCTCGATAACAAACAAATTAGTTAGCACTAGGGTTTTAAAATGCCACAAAACCATAACTTCTCTTACCAGAGCTACACGATAAAAGTATTTTTTTTCTCCTGTAGGTGTAATTCCTAGTATTCCTAGTCTCCTTGGGACAAAACTTTGACCCTATTCTTCCCTTGACATTCCTTTGAGAATCCTAGTTGTAAGTTTCTTAGTTGATTCAATCCATAATTTGACCATTTTCTCAGTCACACACATTATTCTCCTCTTTATATGTATGACATATATAAAATCATTTGATTTATGTGTAACCCTTCATAAATTCCAAAAAGATGAATCAATGACTCATAAATGCACACATGTTTGTTTATCTTGTGTAGTGGGTATATCTAAATATTGTTAAACTCATCAATTATTAATAGCATGTATTCAGTCTTCCATGATTTCCACTAAACTTATTGATTTTGATCAATAGAATGAGAGAGTTCACATGGAAACTAGATTTTAGAATGGGCATCATTTTCCACCTACAAATAAAGGTTTTTAAGTTACATTTCCTGACACGCCATAGAATGTAATGCTATGCTACCAAAATTCCTCCAGGGAGACTTGAAATCATTATTATTTCCACTTCATCTTCTATGAGAGTTTATTGCACATTCCTACCCAATTGTTGGGTTAGATAACACAAGGAGACAAAGGACCCTCCCAAACACAATGCCACAATTGTTGATTTCATGCCATTGTCATGCCATGCCATTCCATTGGCATGCCATTATCATGCCTTTCCAATCCATTATGTGCCATTCCATTTCCATTTGCACGCCATTTATATGCCTTGCTGCCATGCCATTTCCATGCCTTGCCAAGCCATGCCAAACCATTCCATACCATGACATTGTCATGTCTTTCCTTTCATTTCCTTACCATGCCATGCCATGTCATGCCTTGCCTTTGCATTCCTTGTCATGTATGGCCTTTCATTTCCTTTCCATTCCATGTCTTTCGATGCCATTCCTTGCCTTTCCATGCCATGTCTTTCAATGCCATTCCTTGCCTTTCCATGCCATGCCATGCCTTGCCTTCCACTTCCACATATTTCCATTCCATGCCATGCCTTTCCTTTCCATGTCATGTCATGCCTTCCCTTCCCTTTCCTTACCATGCCATGCCATGACTTGTCATTCCATTCCTTTACTTTCCATGCCATTATTTGCCTTCCCTTCCATTATCATTCCATTTTCATGCCTTTTTTATCGATGTCATGCCATGTTGAGCCATTTCCATGCCATGATATTCCATTTTAATTCCATTTCCATGCCTTTCCATGGCATGCCATTTCCACGCCAATACATGCCATTTACATGCCTTGAATTTCCTTGCCTTATTATTCCATGCCATGTCATGCCTTTCCTTTTCATGCCTTGTCATTCCATGCCTTTCCATGCCATTGCTTTCCTTTCCATGCCTTTCCTTTTCATGCCTTTCCTTTTCATGCCTTGTCATTCCATGTCTTTCCATGCCATTCCTTTCCTTTCCATGCCATTCCATTCCTTGCCATGCCATGCATTGCCTTGCATTCCATTTCCTTTTCTTTCCATGCCATGCCATACCTTGCATTTATTTTCCTTTCCTTTCCATGTCATGCCATGCCTTTCCTTTGCATTCCTTTCCATGCCATGCATTGCCTTGCCATGCCATGCATGGCCTTTCCCTACCATGCCATGCCTTGAATTTCCTTGCCTTTCCATGCCATTCCATATCTTTCCATGCCTTGCAATACCATTCCATTGCCATGTCAATGCCAATGCTATGACTTTCCAATCCATGCCATGTCATGCCTTTGCATTCCTTTCCTTTCCATGCCTTTCCTTTGCATGCCTTGCCTTGCCTTGTCTTGGTATGGTATGGTATGGTATGACCTTCCTTGGTATGGTATGGTGTGGTATGGTAGCCTTGGAATGGTATGGTATGGTATGGTATGTATTTCCTTTCCTTGTCAATCCATGGTATGGTATGATATGTCTTTATTACCATACCATAATACCATACCATACCATACCATGGAAAGGAAGGAAGGGATGGTAGAAGGGCTGGTAGTAGTATAGTCTAACTAAGGAAGTAGCTATATAAGGGTTAATCTATTCAAGCAAACCTATCTAATGAGCAAACCCTACTAGTTTCAAGTTTCAAATTTCCTTTACATAGTTTCAAGTTTCTTAGTAGGGTTTTCTCATTAGATAGGTTTGCTTGAATATATTAACCCTTATATAGCCACTTCCTTAGTTAGACTATACTACTACCAGCCCTTCTACCTTTGGCATATATTTTTCTACAACTCTAAGTTTACTTACCCTGGGTTGACAATTTAATTGAGGGTTTTTAGTGTGATTTTAGTGCATATACAACACCCATCCATATGGTATTCATTTCCGTGCAATGCATTTCCTTTCCTTGCCATTATATGGTATAGTATGGTATGGTATGCCTTGCCATGCCATGCCTTGCCTTTCCTTGCCTTATGATGGTATGGTATGGTATGGTATGCCTTGCCTTGTCTTTCCTTGCCTTGCCAAGCCATGGTATGGTATGGTATGATATGCCTTGACTTGGTATGGTATGGTATGGTATGGTATTCCTTTCCATGCCATGTCTTTCCTTGCCTTGCCATGGTATGGTATTCCTTGTCTTTCCTAGCCATTGGATGGTATGGTATGGTATGATATGCCTTGCCATGCCATGTCATGCCTTGTCATGGTATGGTATAGTGTGGTATGGTATTCCTTGCCTTGCCTTGCCATGGTATGGTATGCATTGCCTTTCCTTGCCTTGCCAATCCATGGTATGGTATGGTATGGTATGCCTTTCCTTGGTATAGTATGGTATGGTATGGCATGTCTTGCCATGACATGCCATGACTTGCCTTGCCTTTCCATGGTATGGTATGGTATGGTATGCGTTGCCTTGGTATGGTATGGTATGGTATGGTATGTATTGCCTTGGTATGATATGGTATGGTATGGTATGGTATGATATGCTATGCCTTGTCTTACCAATCCATAGTATCGTATGGTATGGTATTTCTTGCCTTGATATGGTATGGTATGGTATGCCTTTCCATGGTATGGTATGGTATTTCTTGCTTTTCCTTTACATGGTATGGTATGGTATTCCTTGCCTTGCTTTGACTTGCCTTGCCATAATATGGCATGGTATGGTATGCCTTGCCTTGCCTTGCCAAGTCATGGTGTGGAATGGTATTGTATGCCTTGCCTTGCCTTTCCATGGTATGGTATGGTATGCCTTTCCTTGCCTTTCCATGGTATGGTATGGTATGGTATGCCTTGCCTTGCCTTTCCAAGCCATGGTATGGTATGGTATGGTATGGTATGATTTTCCTTGGTATGGTATTGTATGATATGGTATGATATCCTTGGCATGCTATGGAAAGGTATGGTATGATATGCCTTTCCTTGCTATGCCATGGTATGGTATGATATGGTATCCTTGGCATGGTATGGTATGACACCTTTTATTACATTTCTATCATAATTTTCATCCCTTTAGGGATATCATGTCTTCAATATTGTAGTGTTTTTATATGTCATCTTCCATTTTAGTATGCATTTGTTATCTAAACCCTAGTTTAAGATTTCATTTTTAGTCCCCTTTCATTTAATGATTGTTTGTTTTAAGGGATGTTATATTTGTCATTTCCATGCCATTCCTTTCGATACCATGCCTTTCCATGCCATGCCATGTCTTTCCATGACATGTCATGACTTCACTTGGCATGCCATGCCACGCCATGCTTTGCCATGCCATGCCTTGTCTTTCCATGCCATTCCTTTCCATACCATTCCTTGCCATGTCATGCCTTGCCATACAATGCCATGCCTTGCCTTGCATTCACTTTCCATGAAATGTCATGTCATGCCTTGACTAAATGAACAAGTTTAATACATAAATGAACAAGTTTAATATGTAAAAATCATAATCAAACGATTCATTAACCATGTAATTCTACATCTTGTTATCCCATATATATTATATAAAAATACTTGCATGAGAATTTCAATGTCATAACACAAGATCTCTTTATTCATATATCTAAGGTATCATATATTTGTCAAACATGGATTATCATAAGTAATAGTATTTACCTAGACCTAGACCTACACCTACACCTATATCTAGACCTTTCTTGGCCTTGCCTTGCAATGTCATGCCATTCTTAGACTTGTCATGTATTTCCTTTGATTGCCTTGTGATGGGTGTTCTATATGCACTAAAAAGACACTTAAAAACCCTTAATTAAATTGTCAACCCGGGGTAAGTAAACTTAGAGTTGTAGCAAAATATATGCCAAAGGTAGAAGGCTGGTAGGAGTATAGTCTAACTAAGGAAGGCATCTCTCTAAGGCTAATCTACTCAAGCAAAACTATCTAATGAGAAAGCCCTAATAAGCAAAATGAAACTAGGTAACCTAAGTACTTTTGGGTCAAGGGTCAATGGATAGTTCCTAAGAAAGCAAATGAAAACTCTGTGTAAAGAAAACTAGTTTAACAATAAGAAAAAGCAAACTACTAAGCATAATAAGAAAATGACAAAAGCAAATGACAAAAGCAAACTTCTTTAACTTGCCAACCTACATTCAATGAGCAACTACCCTGTGAAAGAAAATAAATAAGAAAGTAAGCAAAAGCACCTATCTAACCTATTAAATAAAATAGACAAGTAAGCAAAGACACCTAACTAACCTACTAAAGAAAAAGATAAGTAAGCAAAGGCACCTAACTACTGCAAGTAAAACTTCTCATTGAACAACTATTTAGCCTAAGAGGCAAGTGAACTAAATGCCTAATGCAAAACTATTTCTAATGCGTGAAAGGAAATCTAAATGCTCAATGCAATGCATGAAAGGAAATCTATTCTATTGAAAGCAAGAAGAACTACCAACTAATGCTTAATCTATAATAAGCAAACTACTATATAATCTATCAAAGCAAAGTCTATCTATCCTACAATAGCAATAAAACTTTATTTTAACCTATGAAAGCAAGAAACTATATCTATGAAAGCAAGAAAACTATCTTTTAACCTATGACAATTCAAATATAATGTTGGTGGTTGTGTGAATGTCTTCGGAGTCAGATGATATCTCAATGACACTTGACAACAAAGGATAATTCCAGTGGTATGATCTCAACACTAATCTCAATGGAAAAGTGAAAGGTATGGATTAAACAATCCAATGAGAGTTTAACCATGACAAAACAATGTTAAATAACCTGCGTATTCATATATGAACCATCAACAACATAACGAGATCATCATTTATACTTCTATACTACATAAGCAAAACTAGATTCAACCATTAACTAAGAAATTCAATTGCATTTTAATCCTAGGAAAGGAAATTACATAAATGAAACTATACTACATCTATTCTAACAATTCAAACTGCAAGAAAGAAATGCTTAAAAACAGAAATTAAAAGTAAACTAACAATTACATTAACCAACAACTAGCTAAGCCAAGTCTACATAAAAATGAAATAAGCAAGCTATGATTAAAAACTGAAATCAATTATATCCATCCATCAAACCCTTGTAAAAGAAAACCCAATTAAAAACTCTGTTATATTCTAATTAAAACTCTGTTTTAAACTTGATTCTACAATTATAAATGAAAATGTAATCTAATATCTAACTACACATGGGGTTAGTTTAGGGATCTGCAGATCCATTCCTAACTACAAGATCAATTCATGTTATCACAAGCCTTCATACTAGCCTGCAAAAGAGAGTTAAATTAATTTAAACTACAACAGCAAGTCAAATAACAAAAGAAAAATGTGTGTACAGGAAATAAAGAGTGACAACTAAACTACAAAAATGCATAAATAAACTAAAGAGGAGTTACCAGACTGCTGGTGGGCCCCCCAACAAGTCGTGGTCACTCTTTAGAAGCACATCATGAGCTTAACAAGGCGAATCCACCATTAAAGCTCAAAAACGCAGTTTTGGCACAATTCTGGCAATGTAAAATATCAAAACAGAGAAAAAACGAATTTGTTTCTAATACACCGATTCTTATCCTTGGTTAACAATCTTATGATCATCCTAGAAGTATTTATAGGCTTACATACCAAGTGGTCGACCAAAAGAGGGTCTAACCACTTCTAATTTCGGCAAATTACAATAAATGATGCCCTAACTGTTGAAACAGAGCAAGCCAATAATCGCCCTCTTTTGACAACTGGAACTGAGTTGTCTAGAGCTTAGTAGTTGGAGAGGGCGATCATGAAAAAAACCCACATGCCCAATTTTCCCATCAATGGCTGCCAATACCTTAATGGCCAAGTCACCCCGCATTTTTGTGCAAGATGGACTACTGGAATGAGTGTCGGATCAGGTACCGGAACGACTGTTGGAATGAGTGCCAGAACTAGAAATGTAGTGTGTTTTTCCCTGTAACTTCAGAAAAACGTGAATTAGCTCTTGGAAACATAAAAACATGATGAATTATACTCAATACAATTATTAAACATGAATTATATGCACCTTATGTCGATCATACCGTTTTATCATGAAATTCTTCAAAAAGATCCTTCCAAACGTGAAAAACACATATGTACATGCGTCAAAACTATATAATAACCGTCATAAAAATGATCATATCTCAGGCCCAACACCTTGCCTTTCCTTTCTTCTCCATTCCTTGCATTTCCTTTCCTTTTCCATTATGCCGCTCGGTTTCAATTTTATTCCCCCGGACCAAATTGGACACATGTCCCTAAATGGCTTGAGGAGGTGAGTTGCAACTCATGAGAAAAATCAAAATGGGACTCTGATGGATGAATCGCCAGTTTCATTGGATCCATATCATGGGGTTTCAACTAGTGGGTCCCCTCCACTATCATTCCATCCATCAGAAAACTGTTTTTTGGAGTATCTCGGGCACTAGGGTTTTTCTCAATGAGGCATAGTGCAATTTATGAAGAGGAGGTTGATTTTCAAGAACAATGTGCCGGGAATTTTTGGATAGTGTAGTCACATGATCCTTGGCCAAATAGACTTACGGGAGCTTACGGAGCTCCGTTATGCCACTCAATTTGGATTTTATGCCCCCGGACCAAATTGGCCACATGTCCCTAAATGGCTTGAGGAAGCGAGTTACAACTCATGATAAAACTCAAACCAAGACTCGAATGGAAAAACCATCAGTTGCATTGGATCCAGAGCATCGGGTTTCAGCTAGTGGGGCCCCTCTGCTGTCATTCAATCCACCGAAAAACTATTTGTTAGAGTATCTTTGTCACTAGAGTTTTTCTCAATGAGGCATAGTGCAATTTATGAAGAGGAGGTTGATTTTCAAGAAAACTGTGTCTGAAATTTATGGGTAGTGTATTCGTGTGGGCCTTGGCCAAACAAACTTGTCGGAGCTTACGGAAATTTTTTATGCAACTCATTTTGGATTGTACACCCCTTGACCAAATTGGACACATGTCCCTAAATGGCTTGAGGATGCGAGTTGCAACTCATGATAAAACTCAAACTAGGACTCAGATGGATGAACCATCAGTTGCATTGGATCTGGAGCATCGATTTTTAGCTAGTGAGGCCCCTCCACTATCATTCCATCCACCAAAAAACTATTTGTTGCAGTATCTCCGACACTAGGGTTTTGCTCAATGAGGCATAGTAAAATTTCTGAAGAGGAGGTTGAGTTTCAAGAACACTTTGTCGGGAATTTGTGCGTAGTGTAGTCACGTGGGCCTCATCCAAACAAACTTGTGGGAGCTTATGAAACTCCATTATGCCTCTCGGTTTGAATTTTATGCCCCTGGCCCAATTTGGCCACATGTCCCTAAATGGCTTGAGGAGGGGAATTGCAACTCGCGATTAAAATCAAATTGGGACTTAGATGGATGAACCATCAGTTTCATTAGATCCCAAGCACTAGCTTTCATCTAGTGGAGCCCCTCCACTGTCATTTTGTCCACCGAAAAAACATTTTTTGTAGCATCTCGGGCACTAGGGTTTTTCTCAATGAGGCATAATGCAATTTTTGAAGAGGAGGTAGATTTTCAAGAACACTGTGTCAAGAATTTGTGGGTAGTGTAGTCATGTGGGCCTTGGCCAAACATACTTGCGAGAGCTTATAAAATTCTTTTATGAAACTCAGTTTGGATTTTATGCCCCCAAACCAAATTGGACACATGTCCCTAAATGGATTGAGGAGACGAGTTGCAACTCATGATAAAAATTAAATCGAGACTCAGATGGATGAATTGTCATTTGCATTAGATCTAGAGAACCGAGTTTCATCTAGTGGGGCCCCTCCACTGTCATTCTGTCCAATGCAAAACTATTTGTTGGAGTATCTCCGACACTAGGGTTTTTCTCAATGAGGCATAGTGCAATTCCTCCAGAGGAGGTCGATTTTGAAGAAAACTATTTCAGGCATTTGTGGGTAGTGTTTTCACATGGGCCTTGGCCAAATAGACTTATGGGAGCTTATGAAACTCCATTATGCCACTCAATTTGTGTTTTATGCCCCAAGACCAAATTATCAATGTAAGGCATGGAAAGGCATGGCATGGGAAGGCAAGGCAAGGCAATGCATGGGAAGGCATGGCAAGGAAAGGCATGGGAAGGAATAGAAAGGCATGGCATGGGAAGGAATGGCAAGGCAATGAATGAGAAGGCATGGCAAGGCAAGGAATGGGAAGGCATGACAAGGCATGGCAAGGTAAGGCAAGGCAACGTATGGCATGGGAAGGCATGGCAAGGCAAGGCAAGGCATGGGAAGGCATGGTGAGGTAAGGCATGGGAATGCATGACAAGGCAAGGAATGGGAAGGCATGTAAAGGCAAGGCAAGGAATGATAAAGCAAGGCAAGGCAAGGGAAGACATGGCATGGCAAGGCATGGCAAGGAAAGGCAAGGCATGGCAAGGCAAGGAAAGGAAAGGAAAGGAAATGCATGGCATGTCATGATAAGGAAAGGTAAAGAAAGGAATGGGAAGGCATGGCAAGGCATGGAAAGGCATGGGAAGGAAAGGCATGGGAGGGCATGGAAAGACAAGTCATGGGAAGGCATGGCAAGGAATGGAAAGGCAATACATGGCATGGAAAATGAAGGAAAGTGAAGGAAAGTGAAGGCAAGGAAAGGAAAGGAAAGGCATGGCATGGGAAGGCATCACAAGGAAAGGCATGGGAAGGAAAGGAAAGGAAAGGAAAGTTATGGGAAGGAAAGGCATGGCATGGCAAAGAAAGGCAAGTGAAGGCATGGAAAGGAAAGGAATGGCACGACAAGGCAAGGCATGTCATGGAAAGTGAAGGTAAGTGAAGGAAAGGAAAGGAAAGACATGTATTGGGAAAGAATGGTAAGGCAAGGCATGGGAAGGAAAGGAAAGGAAAGGCATGGAAAGACAAGGCATGGAAAGGCAAGGCATGGAAAGGCAAGGCAAGGCATGGAAAGGCAAGGCATGACAAGGCAAGGCAAGGCAAGTGAGGGCATGGCAAGGCAAGGAAAGGCATGGCAAGGCAAGGCATGGAATGGAAAGTGAAGTCAAGTTAAGGCAAGGCAAGGAAAGGCATGGCATGAGAAGGCATGGAAAGGGAAGGCATGGGAGGGCATGGAAATGAAAGGCATGGGGAGGAAAAGAAAGGAATGGAAAGGCATGGGATGAAAAGGCATGGCAAGGAAAGGAAATTCAAGGCATGGCATAAGAGGGCATGGAAAGAAAAGCCATGGGAAGTAAAGGCAAGGTATGGTAAGGCATGGGACGAAAAATCATGGAAAGGAAAGGAAATTCAAGGTATGTCATGGCATGGAAATTCAAGGAAATTCATGGCATGGAAAGGCAAGGAGAGACAAGACATGGAAAGGAAAAGAAATGCAATGAAGGGAAAGGAATGGCATGGAAAGGAAAGGAAATACAATGCAAGGAAAGGAATAACATGACAATAAATTTCATGGAAAGTCATGTCATGTCGAGGCAAGGAAATCCAAGGCATGGCATGGAAGGGCATGCAAAGGCAAGGCAATACAAGGGAAAATATAACAACCATTAAAACAAGTAATCATTAAATGATAGGGGGCCAAAAATGAAATCTTAGACTAGAGTTTAGATAACAAATCAATGCTGAAATGCAAGATGACACATGACAACCCTACAATATTCAAGACATCACAACCCTAATGGGATAAAAATTATGACATAAATGTAATAAAAGGTTTCAATGGAAATGGCATGACAATGTTTCTTTTTTTGTTATTCTTGTTTCATTACAATGTTTCCTTTTTTGTTATTTTTTGTTATGTTTCTTTTTTTGTTATTTTTGTTATCCTTATTATTCTTGTTTCATGACAAGGCATGGCATGGGAAGGAATGGAAAGGAAAGGAAAGGCATGGCAAGGCATGGGAATGAAAGGAAAGGAAAGGAAAGGAAAGGCATGGCATGGCATGGTAAGGAAAGGAAAGGCATGGCATGGCAAGGAAAGAAGTAAATTCAAGTAAATTCAATACATGGAATGGTAAGACAAGGTAAGGCATGGTAAGGAAAGGAAAGGCATGGTAGGGAAAGTGAAGGAAAGTGAAAGAAAGGCAATTGAAGGAAAGGTAAGTGAAGGTATGTAAGTGAAAGGCATGGTATGGCAAGGTATGGAATGGCATGTGAAGGAAAGTAAAGGAAAGGAAAGTGAAAGCAAGGAAAGGAAAGGAAAGTGAAGGCATGGCAAGGAAAGGCAAGGCATGACATGGCAAGGTATATTTTAACAACAGTCAAAATATTTACATACCAAAATATTTTAAGGAAAGGTATATTTTAATAACATTTCAAATATTTTAAAAGAAGTCAAAATTATTCCTTGTACATACCTATGGTCATTCAAGTAGACCATTAAGATCACTTCTAATATAGATGGTCTGCATTAACTTCTCGTGATCAGAGTAGGGAAAGAAGTATCATACCTTTGATGAGTTATTTCTTGGCATTGTTTGTAGTTGGAGGTTTGTACCAAGAACCAAGTTTGTAAATTGGTATACGACTTGACCTAGTTTATAATATTGAAATACATAACCACCTTTCTTTTGTGTTCTTTCATCTCGTGTCATATATTCTCCTTTAATAGCCATCGACCCAAGCAAAAATCCAATGCCTTAGGAGCCTTTTACTGATCGCATGAGGGTCTTATTTCCCTCTAAGCATCATGCCATCCAATAACTAGTTCCCCATTCATTATCTATTGGGGAAACCACTACGTATATGTTCCCTGCAAAAAATGGAGTGGAAAAATGTGAGTCCACCAAATAACCAAAGAATAAAACATTACTGGTAGTTATTCAAAATTTAATAGAAGGAATCAACAAACCTGGAAGTACGAGAGCAGGGACATGATCATAATCTGCTGAAATAATTGATTGGTCCTCCTCCAACTAGGATAATTCCATATTTATACATTGACCAATGGGGAGTGATACACGATCCCATCTATCAACACAGTTTGTCAATTCACAATCATCCCATTCATTACTACTACATGGAACACATACGAAATAGAGTTTTCTCATCCATATTTCAACTATTGCATTGTATGATGTTCTAACTAAATGGAATCCAGTTCACTGGATTGTTTTTCATTCATACCATTTTTATTGACCTACATTGGCCACCTCCGAAAAATATCTATGTACATGTCATTTCATGTGTGATTGGTCTTCATGGGTTCCTATTCCCTCTCCCATTACTGAATAACACCATTCAATAATGGATTTTGCATCTCGAATGAGGGAAGTCATTATGAACTTCCTTTATCTCCTGCGTAACTCCCTTTTTATGCATGCACCTTATCCATCAAGCTCCCCTTTCCCATTCTTAGACTCAAAATAGTTCCAAATTTGTGGTACCTTCTAGCACTAGAAGTCACCTCTAGATTGCAGAAGAGATAAGACCAGTACCCATCAGTTTGTATGTCAGAGTGTGAATTATATGGGGTCGAAGGAACGCAAACTCAAGAAAATATCACTTTAACTCATAAATCTGGACCAAGCAATTCATGAGCTGGTGAGGTCTTGATTCAAATTCAGTCAATAAGTTGTGATAAAGGGTGAGTAAGGGGAAGAACTTGAGAAGAAAGTGTAAGGGACTACTATGGACTTCTAGTCTTCTAGCAGCCTAAGGAGGAAAAGCTTTGAATACAAGATCCTCTTGGATCCAAAACTTCAAAAAACTGAAGACGTTGTAACAACACTGCAATCAAACATACATCACAACATGATTACAACAACTCGACATGATCATCCATGTCCGAGCCTTCAATATCAAAGGAAAAAGAGGTGGAAAAGAAGGTCGACTATCATTAAACAAGAAGTTTCAAAATGAAATACATAGCAGAGAACCAAAGCTTCTTCAAAACATTACAATCAAGAGCCTAGCTCAACCATACACCATAAAAAAATGGAAAAAATGCCTACATATACTCTAAACTGGCTTCGACTGACTGAGGTGATCCACTCATGATGTCAAAGCTTTGCATTGATGATCTTCTCTATCAGACTGTGCATGAAGACATTGGTCAGATTGCCTATGTAGTCGGTGGCAGTATGTCACCCTTTTCGTCTAAACCTGTGCTATCATATTGAGCATGCAACTTCCTGTTGGACGTTAGCTCAGACAGTCTGCCAGTACCTTCAAGATTTCTACTTATGGTGGAAATGATGTTCAACCACTTCCACCTACTTCAATAATTGTCTTTCTCGGGATCAGGAAGGCCTAAGTCAAATCTGCAACTGTATAACTTGGTTGCCTCTACATTCTTCCATTTGGATCTAAGTTAGATGCTGGTAGGGGAGGCTTGACAACGGACGTGGATGCTGATGAAGTGATTGGCATGCTTGGCATGGAAAAGAGGACGAGATATGGATAGTTTGAAAGTTGTGGATGGGAAGAGGAGACCGAGGATAGAGTGGGGGCCACAAAAGTGGGAGATGAGGTGTAATGGGACGGAGATGATGTGGTGTGAGAAGATGATGAGGAGGCAGGGGGGAAGTTGCGAGGTGATAGGTAGGGGGGAATGGGAAAATGACACAGGTGGGAGAGTGAGTCGAGGACAAGTGTGTGGTAGAGAAAGGTGGAAGGAAGTGGGATATGTGATAGACAAAAGAGAGAGGATGAGTGGGAAACAAGTGTTGGCGGAAGACAAGGGTGGTAAAGGTAGATGGTAAGTGGTGTAATCGGAGGGGGGGTGGGTGGTAAGTGGGAAAGGTCGGTGGGGGTTCAAGTTAACGAGGAAACACCACGATGGTTGGGGGCCCGCGCTAAAAAGCCACCAACTCGGACCCCCCCCCTGGTTAAAGGTAGAAGGTTAGGGGGGTGTCCGATATGAATCCTGTGCCATATATTTGAGCACGCAGATCTCAACCACCCAGATCTACGCACCCCTTAGTATAATTTGCCTGGGCACCAATACTTAGGATAAGTGGCATTTAGTGTGTTTTTAGCCTCTCTTCTTCGTGTTTTTCCACCCAAGGGCCAAATCCAATGGGGGAAAACACCCCATGCAATATTATGTGATAACATTAGGATCCATGGGGGATAGAGACCTCCCTGTGAGGCTCTAAGAAGTATTTGCAGCTTCAGTGAATTATTGTTGGGTTGGAGTCATGGTATGAGATATTTTACCGAAGATAACACAACGACAATTTAAACTACCCTGCTTACAAACATAAATTAAACACACATGCTCCTAATGGAGCTTATTTATGTACAACACCTAAGATAAATTATTTTACATGGTGCTAGGTGAAAGAAAATGTCCACCATAGCCATTCAAGTAGCTTCCTAACTGGAAGCTCTTTTATTCTATCAATGATCAACAACAGATGATGCAATCGTGAAAGCATAACGATTACATCATTCGACTTTCCTTCCAATGTTGAAGTCAAGATATAGTTGGGCAGCTACAAAACATGAAGGAAATGTAGCTCCATGTAATCCTTTAATGGTTCATAGGACAGGGGACAAAAACTACTGGGTTGGTGACATAAAACATTCTCGGTCTTGCACCGGTTCACACCAAGCTGAATGTCTCTGGTAAGCATAGGTGGGTGAAAGGCTGATGTAGGTTGCCTAATCCCAGGTGGTGGTTTCTTACTGACAGGATCTAGGCAGGCTATAAACTGCATCTTTAGTTGCTCCTCCTCTTCTTCATGTCTCTCCCAAGGGTTAGATTCATAATCATCATAATGAGGACCCGTGGGAAACCTTTACTCTTTTATCTGTTGTTCAGCGTCTTCTGCAGGCTCGGGATGGATGATTTACTCATAATATTTTTCTTCAATGAAGAGAGGATGGGACTCTGCAGTATGTTCTTGGAAATCCTGCATATCCAACTCATAATCTGATTCATAGCTATCATACACAGGCTGGTTTCTCCTCGAGTCATCAAAATATGCAAGAATTTGTTGCTCTTCATATGAATACACATCTGTTTCTTCATTTAAATCCAAGACAAAGGGTGCATCAGGGGCATAATATGATACCTCTATGGATATGAAATCCTCAAACTCACCATCACGAGCAAGGTTTCCAAGAACATATGCTCCTAAGACTGGAAACCTCTCTTTGTCCCCTTCAAATGAGCAACAAGCACGTTCTGCCTTCAGTTTTTCTAATTTTGCAGAAAGTTCTTTTACCAGCTCAACCAACTCAGCCAGGGCATCTTCTTCCTCCTCGCATCCTTCCTCCTCACAACTTTCATTCTCACAGCTTCCATAAGATACCACCATATCTGGAACACAACCTTTATATCCCTCACAACAATTATGACAAATAAACTCAGAGGAATAAAAAGTTTGACATTGAGTATTGAAAGTTGCATGAAACTCTCTCAGGGAGGAGATGGTAGCAGGGGGGAAGGATTGATACAAGTCACGAGAGTCCCCATCTAATGAGAACATGAACATCTTCATTAATACATCCTCATTATGTATCTCCCACTGATGCATGAGTTCATGAAACTCACGAAGATGTTGAGCAAGTTTTTCCTCTTTACGCTCTTTAAATATGGGAAAATAATCAACCCACTCATCTGGATTAGGAACAATATTAGGAAAACCAGGAACAATAGAAAAATTGAAGGGAGAAAACCTTCGAGCCAAGATTTTGTCCATTTTAGACCAGTGGAGTCTCCAATTGATCCTTTAACCATGGAGTCTCCAAGTGAAATATATGCAACATGAGTGTGTATGTTCTTTGTTCACCATCAAAGACCAGATCTGATCGTTGTGTTCTCCCAGGGGATACCAGGTGTAGCCAGACGTATTCACACTAACATAGCTGAGCCGAGAGAGTGGAGTCGCCAGGTGCACAGTTGCAATCTTCAATGATACTGAGTTATGATGCACCTTCAGAACCAGTAAGCTTTGTCATTCAATCCCAGGGAAAATATTCAATTAATCCCGAACAACGGTGCCAGAAATTTTAGCACTAGAAGTCACCTCTGGATTGCAGTAGAGATAAGCCCAGTACCCATTAGTTTGTATGTCATTGTGAATAAATTAGATGGGGTCGAACGGATGTAGACTCAATAAAATATCGTTTTAACTCATAAATCTGGACCAGGCAATGCATGAGCAGGTGAGGTCCTGATTCAACTTCAATAAGTAAGTTGTGATAAAGGGTGAGTAAGGGGAATAACTTGAGAAGAAAGTGTAAGGGACTGCTATGGACATCTGGTCTTCCAGCAGCCTAAGGAGGAAAAGCTTTGAATACAATATCCTCTTGGATCCAAAACTTCATAAAACTGAAGATGCAGTAAAAACACTGTAATCAAACATACATCACAACATGATTACAACAACTCGACTGGATCATCCATGCATCTGCCTTTAATATCAGAGGCAAAAGAGGTGGAAAAGAAGACTGACTGTCATTAAACAAGAATTCTCAAAATTCAATACATAACAGAGAACTAGAGAGTCATCAAAACATTACAATTGAGAGCCTAGCTCAACCATCCACCATTAAAAAATGGAAAAAATGCCTACATATACTCTGAACTGGCTCTTATTGCCTGAGGAGATCCTCTCATGCTTTCAAAGCTTTGTGTTAATGATCTTCTCTATCAGACTGCGCATTCAAATGTTGGTCAAAATGCCCATGCAGTCGGTGGCAGTCTGTCACCCTTTTCATATGAACCTGTGTTGTCAGACTACGCATGCAACTTCATGTTGGAAATTAGCTCGGACAGTCTGCCAGTACGTTCGAGATTTCTACTTATGGTGGAAATGATGTTCAAACACCTCCACCTACTTCCATAACTGTCTTTCTCAGGATAGGGAAGGCCCAAGTCAACTATGCACCTACAGAACTTGGCAGCCTCTACATTCTTCCTTTTGGATCTAAGTCAGATGTTGTGATGCAGGAGCATCATAGCAGCAAGCGAGCGTGAAGGCAGAAGACAGCTAGGATGAACGCCATCATATTTTGGCACATGTCAAAATCATTTTGAAATGTTTTTGAAAGTTTGAATGTGTAGACATTAATGAAATAGTTATGAAGGTGTACTTCCATATTGTAAACAGATCTTGAGCGATCCTCTCTCATCTGTAGGATGTAGAGGCATTTATTCCTAGTTAATGTAAGTAGGTAGATTTAAATTCTAGATTAGACAATTTTAGGAGATGGAGGGAAAAATGACTGTAGACACCCTCATCTCTGTATCATTGTATCAATCAGAGATTGTATGATTAAGCACATTAGCATAGAGGAGAGTAGTAGAGAAGAACCGATATACAAAAGTTCTAAATTAATATATGAAGCCTTGATTCAGACTCATGGTGTTATGATGTTTTTCGTTTCTACATGTTGAATGGTTTGCTTTTGTGGTTGTGTTCTCTATGTTTTGCATTTACTATTGTGTTTATGGTGAATGTATGATTCCATGATAAGTGTTTGAAGTCTGAGAGAGTGAGAGAATGAGTTTCAATTGTTTCTCTTCCTGAGTAAGAGTTCTTGCAAGGAGTGCAGTGAAACGTCCACAAGGAGTGCGTTGACAGGTGTTCAAAGTTTATCTCTGAAAGATCAGGAGGGATACTGTTGTTCTCATTTCAACTGAAGAGAAAGTCAAGCATAGAAACCATGCAAGGTGTGCGCAGGCTGGTAGAGACCTTAGAACTTATAAACTAAGGTTGAGAGATTGAAGGATTTTTGTTGCAGAGTTGCACAGAGTCAAGAGATTCAAATATTCAGGAATATTTGAAGAAGTGTCACAAGCAGTGTGTGCAGAAGTGTTCTAAAGACTCGAAGTCGCAAAGAATCTCAGGAGGAGTAGTGTTTTTGAAAACATCCGAAGAGAGTTCAGGAAGATTGATCCCTTCGAAGTATTCAAGGAGAGAAAATTGGACGGTCGGAATTCTCCGAGGAGAACTCCCGAAACAACTTGGATTGTAGGATCTACAGAAATTGCAAGGTGGATAAGGGCCGACGAACCATCCCCTTTGGTATCTAGAATCAACGTGGGTCATTGGTTTTGACCTTTTCAGACCATCAGATCATTTCGGGAATTCGGGGTTCGGGAGTCTGAAGTGTAAGCCAAAATCTTTGGCTGATCAAATTCCTGAAACGCAAAAAGGAGTTTTCATGTGTGAAGGCAAAGAATGACAATTTTTTATTTTTCAGCACTTCGGAGATTCGGGTTCAGGAAGGTATAGGAGACAGAGAGTTCGAAAATAAGTCTTTCGAACTCCCGATATGTTAAATCGCGCTAACCGTTGGATCAAGGGGAGAATCACAGCCATTGATCTCCTTGGAAGCAGAACATTAGTGTTTTGGTATTTCGGGATTCAGCATATCGGGAATCCTGATGACAAGGAATGGGGATCAGTGAAAGGAAACTCCCAAAATCGCGAAGAGAGAAAAGACGAAATCAGAAAAAATAAGGGTCCAGCTTTTGGTATTTCGGGTTTCGGAGGTCGAAGAGGTAAGGCGTCGACCACGGGATTTGCGGAATCGTGAAATCCGATATCTCGAAAAGAAAAGAGAAAATTCCCAATGTCAGTTGGGTGTTGAACATGGAGTTCATGGCCGGTGAATGATCACGGGGACATAACTCAGAAGGGCCTGTGAATTATACACAGAAAGGGTGAGTGAATAGTTTCCCGAGAGAAATTAAAAGGAGTCAGTCAAACTCTAAGGGGCTGTAGTTGAAAGATCCTATGCGGACTCTGATTTGAGGGTTTGGGATCTGTGCCAGTTGTGGTATCAGAGCGTGGAAATATTTCTTTGCTTTCTGTAGCAGGGAAAAGAGGAATTTTTCAGCCATGCCTCCGAGAAGAAGAGACAGGAAAATACCTGATCCACTAGAGGAAAGGGAAATTCCAAGAAGAAGAGACGGACAATTACCTAATCTGGAAAGAGAAAGAGAGATGTGTGAATTGCATGCTAGGCTTGATGCCATGGAAACAACACAGGTGCATAGTCGGTGCTGGGGATATCAACGATTCTGAAAGTGAAAATGAAGCCAAAAACAAAGAAGTTGTATCCGAAGATGCAGTAGATGAACGCCTATTCATGGTTGTTGCAAGGATAGGTGCTAGAGAAAAAATGCACATTCCAATATATGAAGGAAACCTAGATGTTGAAGAGCTTTTAGACTAGATTAGAGCTCTGGATAAGTATTTTGACTATGAAGATGTCAAGGAAGACAAGAAGGTCAAACATGCTATCACAAGACTTAAAGGACATGCATCATTGTGGTGGGATGAACTGCAGGCTAATAGACACTGCAAAGGCAAGCAGAAAATCAAGAGTTGGGATAGAATGGTTGCAAAGATGAAGGAAAAATTCATACCCAAGGATTATCAAATCACTATGTTTCTCAGGATGCAGAACTTGAGACAGAAGTTGATGACAGTGAAAGAGTACACTGAAGAAATCTACAAGATCAACATCAGAGTAGGTCATCGGGAAAGTGATGATGAAAAAGTTGCCAGGTACATGAATGGTCTAAGATACAACATTCAGGACGAGATGAGCATGATGACCCTTAGGAATGTGGAGGATGTTTATCAGATGGCTCTGAAATCTGAAGAGAAGCTGAGCCGGAAGCAAGGTCAGAGAGGCCGAGGCAGAAGTGAAGTTAGAGGTAAAGTAGTTGTGCAAGACAGAACTCAGAAATCTAAAGAAGAGGGGAAGAAACCTCAAACTCAACATCAACCTGAGAGAGGTGGAAACTCACAGAGAGGACAGTATGATGATAGGAATACTTTTCCTCAAACCTGAGGAAGAGGAAGAGGAAGAGGTGGAGAAATAAAATGTTTTACCTACGGGAAAAATGGACATAAATCTTATGAATGTCCAAATAGAAAGAAAGAAGGAGGTGAGACTCACATTGCCGAAGCACAAAGACAGAATGTTGAAGCAGAAGATGTCAAAGGTGGAAGATCACTGATGATGAGAAAAGTTCTCTTAACGCTAGAGAAAGAGGCAGAGAACCCAGCCCAAAGGAATAGACTTTTTCGGACTACTTGCAAGACCAAAGACAAGGTATGCAAAGTCATCATGGACAGTGGTAGCACAGACAATCTCGTTTCTACAGAGATGGTAGAAAATATGGAGCTGGAGACTATTGAACATCCAAGCCCATACAGAGTTTCATGGCTACAAAAAGGACATCAGGTAAATGTCACTAAACAATGTTTAGTTGAATTTAAAATAGGAGGATATAAG
>ML803730.1:7782-47731 GCA_009831015.1 Picea engelmannii
AAACAAATGATAATGCTTCAGTGAATCAAGGGGCTGGAGGAGACCCTCCTGAGCCTCCATCTTCACCATCAAGTTCTATCTCTTCTTCCTATGAGCATTCTCATCATTCTCATCATTCTAGCCTTAAAATTTCTTTTAAGAAACCATTATTAAAGATTGATGTAAAATTTTATTTACCTATGTTTAATGGACATGATAATCCTGAAAATATAGATAATTGGATCTGACAAGTTGAATTATATTGTTGTGTTCAACAAATTGATGAAGAGGAAGTTAAAGTGCAATTTTCCTCTCTTCGGTTGGAAGTCACCGCTCCCCTATCGTGGGAGAGAAAACTTTGGGACATAAGTAAGTGTGGTAATATTATTTCCTCATGGTCGGAATTTAAATCAGTGATAAGGAAGAAATTTTATCCATTGGGTTATTTACATAAAGCAATGATGGAATGGCAAACTTTAAGACAAAGTAAAGGTCAAACTGTACAAAGTTTCATGGAAGAATTTAGGAAGAAATCTCTTGCATTAAACATTCCTTTGGATTCTTATGAAACTTTAATGAAGTATATTGGTGCACTTCACAGTTATATTCATCATACTTTACTATTGTTTAACCCCACTGGTCTTGATGAATTTTTTGTGCAAGCCACTCACCTGGAGAACAGGGGAAAGCATGTTCAAGAATATCCCACAAAGAAACCTTCCAATCTCCCACATAAGCAGTTTAAGAAGTTTAAAAGGAAGGACAAAAATACCACCACTTTAAAGAGAGAAAATGGAAAGCCATCTTGTACTCATTGAAAGAAGAATGGTTGTGATGATGACCACTATTGGAAAATACATCCAGAGAAGAGACTAAAATAGTTTGGTGGAAAGGGGAGGACAAAGGCCATTGCTACAGTGCAACAAGATCTTGGTTCCGATTCAGGAGACGAAGGAAATATCGCAGAGGTTGGAGTACAAAGTAAAGATTCCCTTCATGCTAGTTCAAATTCCAATAATGAATCTCATGATGATGAAATAAATATGAATTGATTATTTCATATAAGAGTTGTATCTAAACACATTAAGATATATACATTATTTGATCTGGGTTCCCAAGTAAACTTGATATCTGAAGCATTTGTCAAAAAGATGGGTCTTGAAACTAAACCACATCCAAATCCTTATCCTCTTGGTTGGGTATGTGATAAATAAAAACTTAATGTCACCAAGAATTTTAGGGTCATATTTTATATTTCTTCAAAGTTGATTGATGAAGTGGATTTTGAAGTTGTATCACTTGATATATGTGGCATAGTGCTGGTGAGTCCTTATCTTTATGATAGAAAATAATTCTTCTTTCGTCATGAGAAAAAATATCACCTTACTAAAGGGGGAGTGGAATATATTGTTAGATCCCACAACATGAGGGTAAACACAACACTTGTTAGTGTAGGACAAATGAAGAGACTCATAAACACTAATAATAAATATGTACTCATGGTCGTAAGGGAAAAAGATGTCAGAACATCTGATTCTTTTCAAGGATGTGATCCTTATCATAAGAAAGAATTAATTGATATTGTTTCTAAGTATGATGATATTTTCCAGGAGCCAGATGGATTACCTCCCAAGAGGGAAATCCAACATAAAATACATCTTCAACATGATTCTCCTCTTCCTAGTGTGGGCTTGTACACGATGTTAGTTCTAGAGATGAAAAAGATAAAAAAGAAGGTACAAGGCTTATTGGATCAAGGGGTCATCAGGCTCAAATCATCTCCTTGTGGTTCTCCGATTGTGATGATGCCAAAGAAGGATGGCACATGGATAATGTGTGCCGATTACTAGGCCTTAAATAAAATCACAATGAAAAATTGACACTCTCTTCCTCGTATAGATTATTTACTTGATCAATTAAAGAATGATATTTATTTCACTAAGTTGTATTTGCACAGTGGATACCATTAGATCAGGGTTGCAGAACATGATGCATGGAAAACTGCCTTTAAAACCAAACATGGATTGTTTGAGTGGTTAGTTATGTCGTTTGGTCTTTGTAATTCTCTGGCAACCTTCATGCGTGTGATGAATGATGTATTCATGCCATTTCTAGATGATTTTGTGATTGTGTATTTATACATCATTCTTATATTTAGTGGGATTTGGGATGAACATGTAAGGCATGTAAAGTAAGTATTGGATACTTTGTAAAGGGAAAAGTTGTATGTAAAATTTTCCAAAAGTGAATTTGGTAAAACTGCACTTGTATACTTAGGTCATATTGTAGGAGGAGGACAATTGAAAATTGATCCTTCCAAGATTGATGTAATTGTAAATTGGCCTAAGCCCAAAAGTGTCACCGAAATAAAAAGCTTCTTAGGTGCAGTCCAGTATTGGAGGATATTCATTTCAAACTTCTCCTTTATAGAAACTCCTTTGCATGCCTTAACCAATGTGAAGAAAACTTTTCAGTGGGGAGGAAAGAAACAAAAATATTTCGACACTTCAAAGGAAAATATCAGTACCCCACCAGTATTAGCACTGTTGAATCTTCAACAACCTTTAAAGATGGAGATAGATACCAGTGGGTACACCATGGGTGCAATATTGATGGAATATTATAAGCCTATATGTTACCACTTTGAAACTTTTAACCAAACTATTGTTAACTATCCTACGTATGACAAAGAGTTGTATGCATTAGTTCAAAGTGTAAATAAATAGAAACACTACTTGTTAGGGAAGGAAACAATCATACATACATATCATCAACCCTTAAAATATCTCCAAGCACAAACCAAG
Organism: Picea engelmannii; assembly: GCA_009831015.1. Classification (NCBI taxonomy): domain Eukaryota; kingdom Viridiplantae; phylum Streptophyta; class Pinopsida; order Pinales; family Pinaceae; genus Picea; species Picea engelmannii. Next base: position 10,566 of record ML803730.1, read on the forward strand.
ATGCAACAATCTCGACATTACAGATGGATGGGTTTTCTTCAACAATTTCATTTGGTAATCAAATACAAAAAGGGTACGAGTAACAAGGTAGTTGATATGCTTTCTAGACCTCCTATTGTTGCTTCTATTACTTTTAAGAACGCTTCTTTATCTCATGATATCTATGTGGAACAATATGTCATTGGTGAATATTTTAAAGAAGTATTTGAGAAGCTAACCCATGGTGCACAGGTAGAGAACTATTGTCTACAGGGAAAACTACTCTACCATCTTGGAAAGCTATGTATTCCTACAAGTGAACGAGTCCATGTAATATGAGAAGCTCACACTTCTCTTGTGTCTGGGAATTTTGGGGTAGGAAAAACTATGGCTCATGTACAGAGGTTTTGTTATTGGCCTTAGATGAAAGCAATTGTAACTAAATATGTAAACAGGTGTGTGATGTGTTCTACTTGTAATCCCACTAATAGAAAATTGGGGCTATACTCACCACTTCTTGTTCCATCACATCCATGGGAAATTATCTCCATGGATTTTTTAGGGGTTTTACCAATGTCGAAAAGGGCCATGACTATTTGTATGTTGTAGTGGATAGGCTCATAAAAATGTGTATCTTAATGCCATGTAAAAAGAAGATCACTATTGAGCATACTGTTAATCTCTTATTTCAGTATGTTTGGGTTTACTTTGGGTTACCCGCAACCATTATCTAGGATCGAGATACTCGATTCCTTGGGGATTTTCGAACAAGCTTGTGTAGAATGATGGACACCAAGTTTAATATGAGCACTACTTTCAATCCAAAAACCGATGAACAAAAAAAGGTTGCTAACCGAACAATGGTACTTTTTCTTCGAGGCTACTGCAACAAGCATCCCAAATTATGGGATGAACATATGCTCTATGTACAACATGCTTACAATTGAGCCTTAAATTCCTCCACTCAGTGTTCTCCTTTTGAGACATGTTTTGGGAATTTGCCTAAGGTTCCTTTGGACTTGATGTATGGGAGAGATGTCAATTCAAATGAAGAAATAAATGACGACAAAGACCACAAGTTCATTTATAGGATCCAATAGGTACATCAAGCAGTCATGGAATAGTTAGATAAAATTCAAGCACAGTATGAAGCTCAGCATGACAAACATGGGGTTGGTCATCAGTTCTAGGTTGGAGACTATGTATGGCTTCACATCAATAAGGAGAGATTGAAGGGTGAAGGAAATAAAATCAAGCCCATCTGTTATGGAACCTTCACTATTTTGGAGAAAAGTGGTACCAATGCTTTTCATCTGGATCTTCCACCTTATATGTGAATCTACTCAGTTGTAAATGTGGAAAACTTGAAACTTTTTGAGCCTCCTATGATCATAGATCAGGGTGAGGAAGTTTCAATACCTTCAGTTGATGATTTTTCTACTGATTACTTGGATGAGTTGGAGGAAGATATCATCTTGGAAAGAAGGATGATGACTCCACATAAGGGTTATGTTGATTATCTTCGAGTGGGATTAAAGGGCACACATCCAAGTAAGGAAAAGTGAATTGAGAAGGAAAAGGTGAGGGAAATATTCCCTCACTTATCTGTTTATTGATGAAATATTTTGGTGGTCCAAAAATCTCTCAGTGGGAAGGCGTGATCCAAAAAGGATCCAGAGAAGACTAAGGATAACTCATAATTCACAAAAGAAACTTAGGAAGCTCAGAATGGCCTTAGAAGATAAAGAAAGGGAAAACATTAAAAGTCCTAAAAATGCAGTGAAATTGGCATCATCATGAAGAGCGTGATGCAAGATTTCCAACGACGTAAACGACTAATCAAATAGAGTTATGGATCAAAAGATATTCGTGGTCAAATTTTTGGTCAACCTAGCCCAGTCTGCAGGGATGAGTCAACATTCATACTACTGACGTCAACATCAGTACAGATGACATCAACATCCGTACAACATATGTGGCACATGCAGAGGATGACACATGTCATGCTGACATCAACATGACATCAACATGGTGATGTGGAAGAACCAGAGGTTGCCACATGTCACTCATTTTCGACATTTTCAGATCAACATGTGGACTAATGAGGAAGTGCCATGTGGTAGTCCATACAACCACGTGGTAGGTCTTATAGGGCATGGAAGACACATGGAATTCATACCATACATGGCAGGCAAGAGACATGGCAGGGTGACTATATAGGTGAATGACATGGGCCAAGGTTTGGCTGCCACGTGGCCCAGTTATGGGTTGGCACGTGGCAGTGGGTAAATGCCCAGTGAGGACCCGTAACCGAAATTTCAAAAATAAAAAAGGTGTCCCACCAAATCTGGTGGCCGACCTTCGTTGTAATCCAACCCCGAAAAATATAAACGAGACTCCAAAATTGGCAGCGATTAACACTATATATATATATATATATATATATATATATATATATGTTTTTGTAACAAAATTTCAAAATGGGGAGCCCCACAGGCTTGACCCCGAGACCTCCCCCAACCACTATGCTTTTAATATAACTCTGCCAACCAACTAGCCTAATGTCTATGTTGGTGCATCGACCCTCCATTTTTACTTAAGAAGCCAAGTCTGCAAAGTTTGAGGGTTAGACCAGGGCACAATCGTACGGGTAGGGCACCATTTTCAAGAAATTTTCCCATGAATAAATTGCAGGTGCATGCACAAAAAGTGAGGTGAAATTCCTCAGGGGCTTGAAAGTGCCAGACTCATATCGAGGGATGGAGACAGTCATTTTTGGGTAATTTGATGCCACAAATTTAGTGGTGTTGTTTTTTTTCTGATCCGAGCAAATCTTCTGCAACTTAACTCCAGAATGAGGTATACTTATGTATTTTTCCTAATTCTTTTGTTGAGTTAATAAAAAGGCCTACCCATTTGAGAGCAAGACCCAAAGATGTAGTCCACCAGGGATAAACTCTGTTATCATTTTTTTGTGTTCAAATTTGATTCTTATGTATCTTCATTATTGATCTTTTCCTTCTTTATGGTTCACTTTAATTTATGCTCATTTAATACAATTCTTTATAAGTCACACTGATGAAAAGATCCTAGATCACTATGTTGGCCCATTAAAAGTATGTTGACAATGAGAACATCGATGAGGATCAATTGGAATAGAACCAAAATGGCTAGCCTAGGTAGATGTCATGCATGGTATAGAATTGGTGATGTGGCCTAAAGGCCCCATGCCTGGTGCTCTAACATTGTATAAGGATGGATCCTAATAAAATGCTACCACATATACACCATGTTTAAGTAAATTGTGTTAAGGATGATATTAAAATACTAGTAGCATGAATCAAATCTCCAAGCCAAGGACGTTGAGGGGTAGGGGGTGATAGGTGTGGACTTAAGAATGAGAAACCCTCTCTATGGGTTATTCCCAACCTTTTCTCATTCCTAAGAAGAGACAAGACCAAAACCATAGAATTCACCATTGTCAAAATAATTGATAGGGAGACCCGTAATAAAATCGAGCTATTATAATGAATAAAATACAAGGGGACCTCTTTATGATTCTAGGGAGGTTTATCAAATACTATAAACCACCTATCATATAATGTTTTCTCCATGGCTAGAATGTGCACTAGTCCATGCAAACATGCCTCTTTCTTAGATCAAGGGGTTAGTTAGTTCTAGGGTCAATAAGAAATTGAATAATAATCTCTTTGGTTATGTGGAATTTTTTTACATCTTCCTTACTAATGTTGGTTGATTAGTACTCTCTTAGCCTAGCCCTATACTCAGATATATTGTATAATTGGCCATGAACATGGTGAATGGAAGAAAAAACACTATCAAGTGAAGTGGCCAATGATTAATATCTATGTATGGGTCTTGTGGGGTGTTACGGTTTAGGTTCAGATCATGGTTTTTTTTAATATTGGTGGAATAAAAGTCACATTTAAACAATAAAAAAATCTTTTTAAAAATTCTGTAAATTTTGTATAATAAATAACAAATATAAAAACAAGATTTGGAATAAAACCTACCTAGAAATAAAATCTCCTCTATAAAAAATGTTGATTTCCATTGATGCCAACCTCCCTCATTCTTGTCCTCACTGAGATTGGGCTGAATCAATAATAATTCTCTTGTGATTGATGAAAACAATTAGAAGAAAACATCATTGGTTGAGGAAAAATGTCATGTCCCCATTTTTGGGTTCCCTTGTTCTGTAGTGGAAATGAATTTCGTGGCTTTTTAGTGAGAAAAATGGATTCAAAAGGGGTCATTTAATGTCACTTAGTTAGGAGATGTTATGTTTTTAAAGTGACATTAAGAAAATAAAGTAACTTTAGATTAATAAGTTACTTAAATATTATTAAAGTGAGTTTTAATCTTAAAGTGGAAATTGGAGGGGAAATAAGGTTAGGGTTTGATTTGGTCAAAAGGGAAATATCTAGAAGGGTCAGAGGAAGAATAAATAAAGGGGTAACTCTTCACCTTGGATTATGGTTTGATCTCTCATTTTGGAGTTCTCTTGGAGCCATTGTTTCATTAGGGTTTAGCAAAACCCTTCCACCATTGTAGTTAAGTTTCAATGGTGCAACATCCATCCTAGCTAGACAAGAGGGAAATCCATCCAAGATTTCCATTGGAGATTCAATTTGGGGCTTCTTTTCAGTTGAAGGAATATCATCTAGCATATGGAATTGTGAATCTTTATGGAGGAGGTCRGTTGTGGATTTTGCAGGTAGCATGAATTTTTTGGGAAGCCATACTAGGAGACATCCTTGTTGGTTGAACATGAGGGTCCCACGAGGCCCCACTTAATGCACATCCTTTTCATGTGGTGATCTTTGTAGAATGAATGTTTCTACAGGAGGGTTTTGGGAGCTATCCCCACTAGTTAATGTGAGGGTCTCAAGAAGCCCCACTCTTCACCCAGTCTCGTCTCATGAGGACCTATATAAGGGGGTTTTGGCGGTCACAACAAGCCATTTGGGTTATATATGTGAGTATGGAAGGTTATTTGTAGAGTGGATAGTGTTGGATAAGATCATTGTAGGGATAGGAGATCCTTGGAGAAGTTGACATCATTTATTGGCATCATTCCAGGTTTTTGTTTGAGTTTGTAGTGTTTGTTGAAGATGCTACAACATCCACTAGGGTTTTACTATTGTTGTATTTCCAATCTCCATTAATAATAAAGGATGACAATGTTGTCACTTCTATCGTTTATGTTCTTGGATTAGTGACGTGATTGAAAAAATTTCACTTGATGTAATGCATGAAAACTATTTGTGAAAAGTATTATATCATAGTTTTCATAAAATATATATGAGTGCAAACTATTTAACAAAGGTACAAGACCAGGAACAACATAATTTGCAGAGTAAAAACACTAAAAACCTTCCTAGAATACTTGGGAATATTACAGTGGTATCATAGTTGGTGGTCTTGCTATCCTGTGATTGCAATTGACATGAATGGGTTACAAAAAAGGGATAAATCAACAATGCATTCCATGACAACTTCGAAATTCACGGATAAAACTTGGAAAATTATTCAACAAGCTGAGGGGATGCTAGAGAAAACAAAATCACGCCTTCCTTTCACAAGTATATAAGATTGAGCGAAGATATCCATGTAGCTTTTCCCTTTAAAATATTTTACACTCTCTGGTAAATAAGTTGGCCCAAGGATTTGGACGAGGATTATTTTAAAAACACGGGGAAGGAAGTAAAGAAGGATGAGCATGAAGGATGGTAAGAGGAGCATGAATACAGCCATGCAAAGGAGGCATGCATGGAGGAAGACCAAAAAGAATCCTATGATACATCATAATAACTAACCAATGAGGTTGATGACACTAGTTTGCTATATGAATAATATGAGGATACAACATCGTGTCCCACGTATGATGACTCTGAGAAGATGTTCCAATTAGCCGATGTTAAGGATTCAACATATATCCTTTTATATGATGTTGATGATGAGGATTGTTCAATCGGGAATATAGCACCTCATCCCATTTATGACATGTATTATGATGTAGGAATGATTGTACCAGAATGTCACAAAGATTGGGAGCTATGTGTGGAGGATGACAATGCAGGGGATGATTTAGGAGAGTAGATCAAAAAAATTCTATGAGGAAGGTATTCCACATTTCACAAAATCATCTGATGAGTCAATTGACCCCTTGTGTGAAATCCCCCACCATGTTTATGAAAAACAATTGCAAGATTTGGAGAATCGACTATTGGTCACACAGGAACAAATTGTGCAGGTGTTGATGTAGAAAAATGGTGCTTATAAATTTACTGAAGACCTTATGTGGAAAACCCATATGGAGGAGAGGAAAAAGGGAATTGCATATGGAGACACTAGTACCCAATTGAGCATCATCAAAGAGGTACTAGAGTAGATGGAATCTGATTATTTGTAGTTGTTTATGGATAGGGACCTTGCTCATAAGTTCACTGAAGAGAAGGAAAGGGAGATTGAGGAGATTTATTACCAACTTAGTTTGGTATTCTCTTCATCATTGATAGGAGCAGAGAATTCATCATATTTGGAAGCATTAAAACATGAGGGTGTGAGTGGAACTCATGATCTGAGGGATGATTCTCTTGTGACAATTCTGCATGAGGAGAATTAAAAGTTGCATAGGTTTGAGGAGAGATTTGACACATAGGGTTTTGATTGTGCACCTGTTTCACATTGTAGGGGTCATGAGCCATTTATTTTGGCTCAAGGCTTAGATAGAGAGGAGGTAGTTAAGAAAATTATTTGTGGACCGACCAACAAGTATATGCACCAGTTGACTGGGGGATTGAGTATCGGATGGATGTTGATACATCACTCTAGGATCAAGGTTTAGTTGATATTAATGGAGTGAGTGATACATTGGAACATATAGGATACAAGGTGGTACATGATGATATAAGGGTATGCAATAGTGATCCAGGAGGATTTGGGAATTCTCCCAGATGTCCAGGAATATCTGGAATGTCCACAAAGGTCCAGAATGGTTCAATAATTCTCAAACCTTGACCATCCCAAATTCGCTCTAAAAAACATCAATGCATAGAACGTGTTGTCATATTTCCAACAACACAAATGAAAAGTCAAATAGATCTTGTATGTGAGCATTATGAGCGGTCAAATTTCAATTCAACCAAGGAAAAAGTTAAAGGTGCCACATGTCACCACTGCAAGGGTGAAATGTGGCACATGATTGTACGCTGACTAGGCAAGTTACGTGGACAAGTCACAGGTTGAAAATGGGCAGATCCATACAATCCAGGTGGACTAATCATAGGGTGATTATGGCAGAGATAATCCAATGAGAGGCTGTCATGTGGCAACCTCCCATTGGCCATTAATGATTTATGTATATTAAAATTATGGTGTCGACGGAGTTCGAACTCGCGACCTCCATAACCTTACCCAAGTGATTTACTAATGGACCACAAAATATAACTTAACATTTATACGGTTTCATAAATATTTAAAGTTAGGTAAGGTTTGAATGGCCGAAAAATAGGGTCAAGAGCTAAGCCCTCGACCCATAATTTTTTATTGCATGGTCTATCATATAGCCATGTGCCGAGATTCATGGGTGCTAAAATTATATGCCTCCACATATATGGTTGTAACTGTATGGTATATATGGCAAACAACTATAAACAAGCGTGAATTAAATGAAGGTTGGTGAGGTTTTATCCCCCAACCTATCGTGTAACAAACCAACTTATTAACCGTTAGACCATCGATTCCTCACATTATCGGAACTTCCAAAACAAATTAATTATTGTTTGACTTTTATTCTAGAGGAAAGTTAAGGGCTCGTGCTCTATTTAATAGGTGTGTAGACCAAGGATTGATATACATTCATTCACGAATGCATAGATTTTTTTCTCGAAGTGTGTGCCTAAGGGTACATAGGCTTTGAGGATACAACATAAAGCATGTTGAGAAGTCACTTGACAAAATTTTAAGAACATTATACTAATTTTCATGATTTTTCACAAGGAATCCAATGATGCATTCCACTTCTACATTTGAGCAACATGTAAAAAGGTCATTGTAAAACACAATCATTTGAGCATTAATAAAGAGATATCTATTAAAAGAAAACCCAGATACATAGCCCAAATTGGGTGTACTCCGTTATCAAACTTGTCTATGTGATTTCATCAATGTTGTTCATTTTTTATGCTCAAATATTTGCAAGTTATTTATCATTAAAGTGTGTATGGTTAGATAAGTATTTCACATGTAATTTCAATCAGTCAAGTGATCATTATTATTTTGAATATCAAGTAGATGTTTATATATATTTAAAGTTTTATCATCATCTAAGGATTTTTTTATCATGTTGGTATCAGAGCAGGTTTGAAAAGTGTTTGCAAGAGAATGCTTACAAGATCCAAACTCAAACTTAATAAAGGAGAGCTTGCAAGTTATAAGTTTGAGATTCTATAAGATGGATTCTAAAGGGAAGGAAGGAGAATAAACTCCCATGAGTCCAAAATAAATGATGGATACACTTCGTTGAATGAGAGATATAATGGATGATTTGCAACGAAGAATTCAAAATCTCGTAAGTGGAGAATCTTCAATAAAAGGAGAAGGAGGAGGTGAAGGTGGTGGGAATTTAGACCCCCCTTCTCCATCCTCATCATCATCTTCTTCTGAAGAAATTAAACATTCTTCTCATCGAAAGAAGTCCTCTAAAAAGTCTGAACATAATATTCCTTTATTAAAGTTGGATGTCAGGTTTGAATTTCCAACCTATGATGGAGAATTGAATGCCAATAAATTGGACAATTGAATCAAGAAAATAAAGGTATATTGTGGGGTTCAAAATATCATGGATGAAGCTATAAACATATATTTATTTTCTCTTCGAATAAGTGGCACAACCTTAATATGGTGGGAGAGTAAGATGCAATTTGATCTTGTTAAAAAGGGTAAAGTCATCTCTTCTTGGGATAAGTTTACTAAGGCTATAATAAAACAATTTTATCAATTGGATTATACACAAATGACAATGATAGAAAGGTAGCATCTTAGACAGGGTAAATGCCAAAATATTTAGGCATATACACAGGAATTCAAAAAGAAAGAATTATCATTAGGAATTCCATTGTATACCCATGAAACTCTTTTGATGTATATTTGTGGCATGCACTCATATCTTCGTCACACTATTTTAATGTTTAACCCTACTAACATTGATAAGGTTTTTGTACAAGCTACACATCTAGAGGCTAGTAAGGGGAAGCATGTGAGCAAAGATAAGAAGCCATTCAAGATTGAAAATAAACCAAAAGGTAAATGGAAGAGTAAGAAATAAGATACATGGAATAAAGTTGAGGAAATACCTACATGTTCCCATTGTAAGAAAAAAGGACATGAGGAATCACACTATTGGAAGTTGCATTCAGAATTATGATCGAAGAAGTTCAAGGATAAAGGGAAGTAGAAGATTGCTGCATCAACTCATCAACATCTAGGGTCATATTCTAGGGATGAATCTAATATCATGGAAATAGGAAGAAAAGGTATATCAACTATCAATTATGATTCTTCAGTTCGATCCGCCAAATTGGAAAATGATATTGATCAAAAGAAAGGAAGCAAGATTTTTCATGTCAGAGTTATAGTCAAGCATACCGAGGTAGATACTTTATTTGACAGTGGATCTCAATTTAACTTAATATATGAATAAATTGTTAATAAGTTGGGTTTGAACATGACACCTCACAAAAACATCCATTAGGTTGGGTGTGTAAATATGTTAAGTTGCAAGTAACAAAACAATGTAAGATCAGATTTGCAATTACAACTAAGTTCTTTGATGAGGTTGAGTTAGATGTTGTGCCTCTTTACATTTGAGACATTGTCTTGGGTAGTCCATATATATTTGACATGAAGGCCATATTCTACCACGAAGAGAATAAATATCATCTTTCCAAGGATGGGGTTGATTATATTGTCAAATCTCATCGTATCAAGTCTAATGTTTCTGTAGTAAGCACAACGCAAATGAAGAGACTCGTGCATGCAAGTAAATATTTTGTTATCATGATAGTAAAACATAAAGAAGAAGAGATAAAATATGATTTATTAGGTTGTGATCCAGATCATAAAAAATATTTGGCCAACATCATAGCTAACTAAGATGAGTTGTTTCAGGAACCTATAGGGTTTCCTCCTAAGAGGGAGGTAGAAAATGAAATATATTTGCAACAAGATGTTCCTCTTCTGAACATTGGAATGTATAGGTCATTAGTGATCGAGAATGCAGAAATGAATAAATAGGTTCATGAGTTGCTTGATAAAGGAATCATCAAGCCAAGATCCTCTTTATGTGGTTCTCCTATTGTATTAGTTCCAAAGAAAGATGGCACGTGGAGGATGTGTATTGACTTCCGAGCCCTGACAAATATTATGTTAAATAACCATTATCTTCTTCCTAGAATTGATGATTTATTGGATCAATTAAAGAATGATGTTTGTTTCACTAAGTTGGATTTGAGAAGTGGTTACCATCAGATTATAATTGTAGAAGGTGACATATGGAGAATTGTTTTCAAGACCAAGCAAGGATTGTTCGAATGGCTAGTTATGCCATTTGGGTTATGCAATGCACCAACAACATTTATGAGGATAATGAATGATGTGTTTAGACCCTACATAGATGATTTTGTTATCATCATTTATATGATATATTGATATTTATTCTAAGATGGGAGGATCATATAAAGAATTTCAAGAAAGTATTTGAACTCTTGAAGAGGGAGAAACTATATGTAAAAATGTCTAAATGTGAATTTGGAAAAAATTCTCTGGTATATTTGGGTTACATTCTAGGGAATGTTCAGCTAAAAATAGACCCTACAAAAGTAGAAGTCATTGTGAAATGGCCCAAGCCAACTACTGTCACAAAATTTAGGAGCTTCTTAGGAGCAATACAATACTAGAGGAAATTCATTGCTAATTTCTCATGCATAACAACTCCTCTACATGCATTAACAAGTGTTAAACAAGTCTTTCAATGGGGATGCAAGAAGAAGAAATCCTTCTAGAAATTGAAGGAAAAGATAAGCTCTGCTCCAGTTTTGGCACTGCTATATTTATAACATCCATTTGAGATTCAACCTGATGCAAGCGAATAAGGCACAATCTTGATGCAACGATGTAAAGCTATATGTTATCATTCTGATACTTTTTTCCAAGATGCGATTAACTATCCAACATACGATAAGGAATTTTATGCATTGGTACAATGTGTAAAGAAATGGAAGCATTACTTAATGGGAAAGGAGACAATTATTCATACAGATCATCAACCATTACACTATTTTCAATAATAGACCAAGCTACAACAACCACAACACTTTAGGTGGATTGGTTTCTTACATCAGTTTCATTTGGTAATAAAGTATAAGGGTATTCATAACAAGGTTGTATATATGTTGTCAAGACTAGTGATTAATGCATCCACAATACTCAGGTATAACTCTTTAGTGCATGAAATTTATACAAAACAATATTCTAAGGATGATGATTTTAAATATGTATACGATGCATTAACTTATGGAAATCAATAGTCAGAATATTATATGCATGACAATTTGTTATATAATCTTGGAAAACTTTGTATACTCAGAGATGAAAGAGTAAATGTAATAAGAGAATCTTACACATCTCTCATTTCTGGTCATTTCAGGGTTGGTAAGACAATAACACAGTTATAGAGATATTGTTATTGGCCTCAAATGAATGAAACAATTTCCAAGTATATCAAAGGGTGTGTTATGTGTGCCACAAGCAAGCCAATAAATAGAAAGTTGGGGTTATATACACGACTTCTAGTACCTTATCAACCATGGGAAAGTATCTCCATGGATTTTGTAGGGGGTTTATTGATGTCTAGGACATGCCATGATTATCTATATGTTGTGGTAGACAGATTCAACAAGATGTGTATTTTGATGCCATGTAAGAAATAGTTCATAGATGAGTAGACCACACATATGTTCTTTGCTAATGTATGGGTTCATTTTGGACTTCCTACATATATTATATCAGATCAAGACTCACTTTTTGAGAAAGTTTCTATCTGATTTATGGGAACTCATGGACACTAAGTTGAAGAAGAGCACAAATTTTCATCCATAGACATATGGAAAAACATAGGTGGTAAACATAACAATGGTACATTTACTTCAAGGATACTACAACACACATCCTAAGTTATGGGATGGACAATTACCTTATGTACACCATGCCTATAATCATTCCATGCATTCATCTACTCAAAAAACTCCTTTTGAAGTATGTTTGGGGTACTTTCCTAAATCACCTATGGAATTTGATTTTGGAGAAGCAAATCAAGAAAATGGACAAGAGGATATAGATAAAACTAAAAGGTTCATTCAGAGAATTCAACAGGTAAATCAAGCAGTACAAGAAAAATTGGAGAAAATCCAAGCCAAATATAAGGAAAGACATTACAAACATAGGGTTGATAATCAATTTGAAGTCGGTGATCAAGTATGGTTACATATTAGCAAATATAGAATGAAAGGTGAAGGTAAAAAGCTAAGGCCAATCTAATATGGTCCATTCAATATCTTGGAGAAGATTGGTACTAATTCCTTTCATTTAGATATACTATCCTACATGCAAATGTATCCAGTGGTAAATGTTGCGAATTTGAAGCTTTATGAGCCTCTTATGATTTTAGATGAAGATGAAATTATTCAAGTTCCAATAGTTGATGATTTTTCTCCAAAATATTTGGATGAGCTACAGGATGATTTTATTCTCGATAGACGAATTAGGACTTCACAATGAGGATATGTGGAATATCTTTGAGTTGGTCTTAAAGGAGTAAAACCAAGTAAATAAAAGTGGATCGAGATCCAAAGGGTGAGGGAAATCTACCCTCACCTAGTTTCTAAGTAATAAAAACTTTTGTTGGTACAAAAGGATTCCAATGGGGAGGAATGATCTAGGAGGATTTGAGAATGATCACAGAGGTCTAGGAGGATCTGAAACATCCACAAAGGTCCAAAATGGTTCAATAATGATCAAAATTAGACTATCCCAAATTCTCTCGGAAACAACATCAATGCATAGAAATCGTCATTGACTTTTGAATGATGCAAATGGAAAGTCAAATGGAGCTTGTATGCAAAATTTATGAGTGGTCAAAGTTCAATTCAAACCAGGAAAAATTCATAGGTGACATGTGTCACCACTACAAGGGTGAGACGTGGTACGCGGTCGTACACTGACTAGGAACGTTATGTGGACAAATCACAGGTTGACAAGTTGCATATCCATACAATCCAGGTGGACTAATCATAGGGAGACATGTGGTAGATATAAGCCAATGAGAGGCTGCCACATGGCAACCACTGATTGGCCATTAATGGTTTATGTATATTAAAATTATGGAGTCAATGAGAATGGAACCCGTGACCTCCATAACCTTACCCAAGCGCTTTAATAATGAAACACACAATATAACTTAACATGTATATGGTTTCATAAATATTTAAAGTTCGGTAAGGTTTGAATGGTCGGAAAATAGGGTCAAGAGCTAAGCCCTCGACCCATAATTTTTGGTTGCATGGTATATCGCATAGCTAGTAGCCAATATTTGTTGGTGCTAAAATTATATGCCTCTACATTTATGGTTGTAACTATATGGTATATGTGACCAACAACTATAACCAAGCCACCGATTAAATGAAGGTCAATGGGGTTCGATCCCTCGCCCTACTGTGTAACAAACCAACGTATTAATCATTAGAGAACGAGTGCTCCACATTACAAGAACTTCCAAAAGAAATTAATTATTGCTTGACTATTATTTTTGGGGGTTGGCTAGTTGTTCTACAAAATGGATTTTTTCACTGGAATCTGACGATACAAATTTACACGAATCACTAGTTTTTGTTGTTCACAATCCATTTCTGAATGCAGAAATGGGTTCAACATGCTAAAAAACTCCCAAGGCACTCGTATTTTATAGAAACAATCACTTAAATCTACGAATCCAACAATTTCACGTCGGATTTTGAGCAAATATCACTAGAAAAAATCTTCATTTCATATAATATTTAGCCTAGACTTATTTCAAAGGACAATTAAGGGCCCACACCTTATTTAATGGGTGCATAGACCGAGGATTGATGGACATTCATTCATTAATGTAGAGATTTTTGTATCAAAGTGTATGCCTGAGGGTATATAGGCTTTGAGGCTACACCATAAATTATGTCGAGAGGTCCCTTGACGAAATTTTAAGAACTTTATACTCATTTTTAATGATTTTTCATAAGGAATCCAATGGTGCACTATGTTTCCACATTTGAGAAACATGTAAAAAGTTCATTGCAAAACATAAGAATTTGAGCATTAATAAAGAGGTCTCTATTGGAAGCAGACCCAGAGACGTAGCCCAAATTGGGTAGACTCTATTATAAAACTTTTGTATGTGATTCCATTAATGTTGTTCATTTTTATGCTCAATTATTTGCAAGTTATTTATCATTAAAGTGTGTATGGTTAGATAAGTATTTCACATGTAATTGCAATCACTCAAGCGATCATTATTATTTCAAAGATCAAGTATATGTTTATATTTATTTAAAGTTTTATCAACATCTAAGGATTTTTCGGATCAAGTAGTAGACAATAGTATACGATGGTGTATGGTGGTGTACAGTGGGTTTTTGGGATGTTTTCCTTGGGGAGATATCTAGAAATGGACTTCAGACATATCATTGAGTTTGGTTCACCCAGGATTGATCAGTGGATGGACGAGCTTCATGGAGAGGAATATTCCTCAGACATTGATATTCTATTGGGATATCACCAGAGTAGGGATAGAGAGAAGGATACCCGCAAGATATCTCTCATATTTTACCTTGATTCTTTGTTCATACCATTGGGGTTAACCACCACACCTGACACTTTTCAATCTTGTAGGAAGTGGCAATGGCATGTAGTGCTATTTTCTGATGCCAACGATATATTCAATATGACATGGAGGATTCACTTAAGTCATATGAGTGAGGTAGGTAGTATTATATCCATGTCAGAGTTCTTTCATTTGGGCTATGTGGTCAGAGAATAGGAAGAGATCCAGATTATATTGGATCAGTTCACAAAGGTTTCAGTTGACAGAGTGGTGAATGGAATTATCCACTATAGAGGTCACACACATGTAGTCCCTAAGTCCACACTTATAGAGAAGATTATGAGGTCCATGTGTGATTCACCTTTGATAGGGAAATTTGGGTAATCATATGAAGATGAGGCAAGTGACAGGACTACTTAAGTACATTGACAATGATCGAGATAACATAATTTTTGGTGCAGTTTGTGATCAGAATCTGGACCAGGGGTAAAAAATTTGCTCAAATTTCAAAGTGCTCGGAATGCGACGAAAATGGTGCCATTGTGTTCGCCTCGTCTTCCTGATTCTGAAGGTATATTTAATTTCGCAAACGGATTCCGTATGGAGAAGTTATCGCGATCTGTTCGCCGAGCCAAACAGGCAATTTTTTTTATGCTGACTGTACCTGTCCGTACAGTACGTACATGACATGTGGCAGGTCCGTACCATCCGTATAGGACATGTGGCAGGTCCGTACATGACACGTGGTGGCTCCAGGGTGTGACACATGTCATGCATTTTTGGACTTTTTAGCGTACGGTTTGGCCAATCCTGAGGTGACATGTGTCACCACTGGAAGGGTGACATGTGGCACATGATGACGTCAGCATCTTGCGTGTCGGATGACATCAGCAGCATGTGTGGAGATGATGTGGCACGCGTTTACTGGTTGGTTTCTGGTGAATTGGATTGTGACACATGTCAGATTTTGGGCAAATGGTATGAGGACACGTGGCCCAATCGGAGGGTGCCATGTGTCCCCCTCAATTTTTGGTTATTTGGTTGTATAAAAGTTTGTTGGGGCCCATGAGGTTCGACCCCCAGACCTCCCGCCATGTAACAACTTTGTATAGTTGTCCAGCCAATACGCCACCGGGTGTTGCTTGTTATGCAAGTGGCACATATTGTATTTAACTTTGTTTTTGGTTCGAGTTTGGGCCGCGACCGGGCCGGGGCATAGCCCCAACCCTTGGTCGCGTGCCACATATTATATGACCAATGTTTAAATATGGTTGGCGCGAGCATTGTTATGATCATTTGTCATATGCGTGTGATCACCGTATATGAATGGCGCGGTTATATTATTTGGGCCCGGGGTTTGGCATGGCCCGTGGCCATGTGTTTATTCCATATGACCCCATTTTTATGTGTTTACACAAGAATGCGCGGGGTTGTAAAACCATATTATATGTCCATATCATAGTTACTGTGTTACATACACGCGGGAGTTGCAATTAATTGGCTCATGGTTTTATACTGCTCGCATGTGACCATTCATTATAAACGGAGGGCGCGCGCGGGAGGTTTTAAAATGGTTAGCCCCGGTTATATGGTATTACCATGTGACCACTATTGCAAAGGATTGTGCATGGATTATAGTTTTGTGTTTAAACGGATTTGCAAACACACCCACCACTTGTCACATGTGCGTTGAACGGTGGCACTTAGCCCTTTATGCGCGGGGAATGTGGCCATATGGTCCCCCCATGCGCCCAACACCTCCGACCTTGGGGGCTTTGATTTCGCTAACGGTGCGACAATTTGGTGCATTTTGTGGAGAGGCGCGCGTGTGCTTGGTTTAGGCACGGAAAAACGCTCAGAGCTAGGTTCATTCACCCACAGGTGCAGAATGGCGAACCAGTAACAGAGCTTGAAGGGGAAAAATGGCAGAAAGCATAACTTCTTCAGTTTTTGACCAAATCAGGTGTTGTAAAAGCCCAGCTAGGGGTTTTTGAACGTTTTGAGTCCATTGGTGATGTTTTCATAGGAATTTGGAGACTTCTAATGCAGGTTTTTAACCATTGAAGTTTGAGGAAGCTCCAGGAAGCTTGCAGCCCTCATTGTTTGAGGCATTGCTCAGATGAGCACATATCCATTTTCTGAGACTGAATAGTCATTCTTGACTGTTTATTATGCTCTGAATACATTGGGATAGTTTTCAGATCCAATGGAGGACTTTTACAGGTGTTTTTTCCTCATTGAAGCTCAGGGAGGCTTGGAGGTCACATGTAGAAGAGGTCATTGCTGGATGAGACAATATCCATTTTCAGAGTTCTAATAGTCAAATTTGGGGTTTTTATGTACTCTGAACCCAATGGTACAGTCTATAAAACCATTGGAGTTGAGAAACAGATTGTAAAAGAGAATTTGACAAACTAATCCCAAAGAGCCAAGTCCATTGAAGGAGGCTCAAGGAGATGTAGCCCAGAGAGGGGTGAACTCCTTTATCATCTTGCTATTGTTGTGAGTTTGTTGTGTTATTTGCTGCACTTTACATTGCTGTGTATGAGTTTATAGCACATGATTAATCTTTTAAAAGAACATTCCTCACACATGCACATTCAAAAGGAAGAATCATAAACTAAACACATAAACTATCTTGCATATTTGAACACATGAAGCAAGGTCTTGTTAAGGTTTATTTTATTGAGGTAGAGGGTGCTTACATAGCATAACAAGTAAGCCTTCTATTTTCAGATCAGATGGTATCAGAGCATAGTTTATTCTATTCATGTATTTTCCAATGATAGCTTGAGTTTTAGCTGTTGGTATTTGTGCAAGATTTGTGTTGAAGTTTGTTACCTTGCAAGTATGGAGGAAGCTTCAAACGTTGATAGTTCTCCTACATCTTCCAAATCTAAGTTCTTTGACAAAGAAATGTTTAATGCATTGCTAACCATGAAGGATATGGTACAAGAGTTGTGGAAAGATAGAGAAGAGAGGATTGTCCTTCAAGAGCAGTTGATGGCCATGAAGGAGGAGAAAGACCAACTTCTTGCAAAGTTGCATGAGATGGAGAATCAACTCCATGAAGCAAAAGAAACCCTTACCAAGTACATGCATGAACATGAGGTATGTAATGTTAGTTTGTCTTCAAATTCCTCTCAAGAAGAATGCTTTGGTGTTTTTGAAAATCACACAAAAGGAATAGGGTCCAAGTTANTGTTAAAAATGGGCTATGAAGGTAAAGGGTTAGGCAAGCATGCACAAGGCATTGTTGAGCCTATTGTTGTTGAAGAGAGACCTAAATATTGTGGTCTTGGTTATGAACGAATTGATGAAACAAATTCCAAAGTTGAGGAAACAAATGAAAAAGTTTCAAACACAATTTTCGTTTCAAGTTCACCTCCTCAAGAAGGCTTTAAAGGTGAAAGTTCAAGAACTTTTGTTGAAAGTTCAAACTCTTCAACATGCAAAACTTGTGTTCAAGATGAATGCAAATGTGTGAAACAAAAAGGTTGTGACAGCCATGAGGACAAGAGCAGATTTGATAGTCTTCAAAAGAGAGCTTGTAACTCTTTCAATTCACCTCCTCAAAACGACGAAAAAGGTGAATGTTCAAGGTATAAATTTGCCTATAATTCCGTTGCTTTTGATTATGTTAAGCATGATAAATCTGCATGTAACAATGGAAGAAAAAGTCCATGTACGTATTGTGGTTTATATAACCATCATGTTTCAAAATGTTGGAAAAGAATGTCCACTTTCAGGAAACTTTCCAAGCAAAGACAACATGAAAAGAACATGCAAAAGATTTTCACTCATTGTCAGAAGAGGGGTCATCTCATTGACCAATGTTGGACATTGCATCCAACCTCTCATCCACAGCACAAGAAGCAGTTGGATAAAAATATTGACAAGAATGGAAGAGGAGATTCCATCATTGATGTGAGTCAAGATGATTCACAAGAAGATGACTTTCAACGGAAGAATTCGCCATTGAGTTGGATTGGTAAGAAATGGTAAGAAATGGTTAGATGCACATTTCAGCCTTAGCTTTTCATTTTGTTGAAGTTTGACAAGTTGCAACAGTTATCATAAATTGCAAGATGCAAGTTTGCATGGGTAGGCATGTATTTTTGAATGCATACTTGTGTTATACCACCTTGTCAAGAACATGTAAAAGAGGGGTATGCTGTCCATTTTGTTACAGCCATATACACGTTTCATATTCAGCTCTTTAGTACCCACATGCTTTGGGTTTAAGTACCTATGTTTCTACAGGAAGGAGAGTTGAAGAGCTATGCACATGCATATGGTTTTGTGAGTGCATAAACAATGAACTTGATGATTGTCATCATGGATGAGTCATGATTGTAACATGAGTGTTTATCATGTTTTTAGACTTATCATTTTGGAAGGTTGACATGTTGCACATGAGTGTCGACTTGTGTCGATATTATCTTGACGACTATGTTTGTCATTCATGGTTTTCGACTTATGTTTAGTCGATGGTGTTTGTTGTCTTGTAAGTCAATTTTGAGTACATTGAGATGGAGGAAAACACCATGTGCTTTGATGAAGCACAAGCTACGACAGTTGCTTGAAGAGCAAAAAAAGACTTTGCTGTCATTATTTTCAGTCTTGTGTCAATTTGTTTTCAAGATTGATGGTTTTCTTGGCTTGTGACAAGATGTCGCAGGAAAATTTTGCAGCCATTGGAGAGCGGATTGTGTTGACGCCAAAGAGTTCACAAGAGGGACTTGATTCTCAGTGGGAAGGTTGGCAGTCTTCCAAGAACAGTGAGAATAGTGGGTCAGCAGCAGCTAGAGGGTAGTGGTTGAGGGACATAGCCAGTTGCAGTGCAAGGCATGTCAAGGTACCCAGGTGATTGTCGAAAGGACTTTTCAAGTAGAACCAATTGATAGAACTTGAAAGAAGAAGAGTATTGAAGCTCAGGTAGATAATCATAAGCTTTTGTGGGTCCAAAAGCCTTTCAGTGGGAAGGTGTGATCAGAATCTGGACTAGGGGTCAAAAATTTGCTCAAATTTCAAAGTGCTCGGAATGTGACGAAAATGGTGTCATTGTGTCCGTCTCGTCTTCCTGATTCTGGCAATATATTTACTTTCACAAACGAAGTCTGTATGGAGAAGTTATCGCGATCTGTTCGCCGAGCCAAACAGGCAAAAATTTTGATGCTGACTGTACCTGTCCGTACAGTCCGTACAGGACACATGGCAGGTCCATACCATCCATACAGGACACGTGGCAGGTCCCTACAGGACACGTGGCGGCTCTAGGGCATGACACATGTCATGCATTTTTGGACTTTTCAGCGTACGGTTTGGCCAATCCTGAGGTGACATGTGTCACCATTGAAAGGGTGACATGTGGCACATGATGACGTTAGCATCCTGCATGTCGGATGATGTCAGAAGCACGTGTGGAGATGATGTGGCACGCGTTTACTGGTTGGTTGCTGGTGAATTGGATTGTGACACGTGTCAGATTTTGGGCAAATGGTATGAGGACACGTGGCCCAATCAGAGGGCGCCACGTGTCCCCCTCAATTTTTGGTTATTTGGTTGTATAAAAGTTTGTTGGGGTCCGTGGGGTTTGACCCCCGGACCTCCCGCCATGTAATGACTTTGTATAGCTGTCCAGCCAATACGCCACCGGGTGTTGCTTGTTATGCAAGTGGCACATATTGTTTTTAACTTTTTTTTTGGTTCGAGTTTGGGCCGCGACCGGGCCGGGGCATAGCCCCAGCCCTTGGTCGCGTGCCACATATTATATGACCAATGTTTAAATATGGTTGGCGTGAGCATTGTTATGATCATTTTTCATATGCGTGTGATCACCATATATGAATGGCGCGGTTATATTATTTGGGCGCGGGGTTTGGCATGGCCTGTCGCCATGTGTTTATTCCATATGACCCCGTTTTTATGTGTTTACACAAGAATGCGCGGGGTTGTAAAACCATATTATATGTCCATATCATAGTTACCATGTTACATACACGCGAGAGTTGCAATTAATTGGCTCGTGATTTTATACTGTTCGCATGTGACCATTCATTATAAACGGAGGGCGCGCGCGGGAGGTTTTAAAATGGTTAGCCCCGGTTATATGGTATTACCATGTGACCACTATTGCAAAGGATTGCGCGTAGATTATAGTTTTGTGTTTAAACGGATTTGCAAACACACCCGCCACTTGTCACATGTGCGTTGAACGGTGGCACTTAGCCCTTTATGCGCAGGGAACGTGGCCATATGGTCCCCCCATGCGCCCAACACCTCCGACCTTGGGGGCTTTGATTTTGCTAACGGTGCGACAATTTGGCACATTTTGTGGAGAGGCACATGTGTGCTGGGTTTAGGCACGGAAAAACGCTCAGAGCTAGGTTCATTCACCCACAGGTGCAGAATGGCGAACCAGTAACAAAGCTTGAAGGGGAAAAATGGCAGAAAGCATAATTTCTTCAGTTTTTGACCAAATCAGGTACTGTAAAAGCCCAGCTAGGGGTTTTTGAACATTCTGAGTCCATTGGTGATGTTTTCACAGGAATTTGGAGACTTCTAATGCAGTTTTTTAACCATTGAAGTTTGAGGAAGCTCCAGGAAGCTTGAAGCCCTCATTGTTTGAGGCATTGCTCAGATGAGCACATATCCATTTTCTGAGACTGAATAGTCATTATTGACTGTTTATTATGCTCTGAACACATTGGGATATTTTTTAGATCCAATGGAGGAATTTTACAGGTGTTTTTGCCTCATTGAAGCTCAGGGAGGATTGGAGGTCACATGTAGAAGAGGTCATTGCTGGATGAGACAAGATCCATTTTCAGAGTTCTAATAGTCAAATTTGGAGTTTTTATGTACTCTGAACCCAATGGTACAGTCTTTAAAACCATTGGAGTTGAGAAACATCTTATAAAAGAGAATTTGACAAACTAATCCCAAAGAGCCAAGTCCATTGAAGGAGGCTCAAGGAGATGTAGCCCAAAGAGGGGTGAACTCCTTTATCATCTTGCTATTGTTGTGAGTTTGCTGTGTTATTTGCTGCACTTTACATTGCTTTGTATGAGTTTATAGCACATGATTAATCTTTTAAAAGAACATTCCTCACACATGCACATTCAAAAGGAAGAATCATAAACTAAACACGTAAACTATCTTGCATATTTGAACACATGAAGCAAGGTCCTGTTAAGTTTTATTTTATTGAGGTAGAGGGTGCTTGCATAGAATAACAAGTCAGCCTTCTATTTTAAGATTATTTTGGCAGGGGCCAAATAGATTAGAAAGAAAAAATTTGATTCCTAGTACTTGGTTTCCACCAAATGATGGCATACCATGGACATGTCTCATTTTGATTTTGATGGTTACCAGGATGGAATAGTAAAAACTAGCAGGTATTGGGAGTAGTGGACTTCCAATTTTGTGGTGGGATCTAGGAATTCATCTGAGTGAGAGATTGATTAAGATGATGATGATGATCGATAGATTTGTGACAATGATTAGTCTAATTTATTTTTTGTATGTCAATATAGGGGAACTCGATATTTACTCTATATGGAAGGATATACTCAAGGCCAACCATGGCTATACTTCACTAAGACACCTTCACAGGGGAGGATTCAAGATAGTGGATTCATTCCCTTCAGGGAGTTCATCTTGGGGTTCCAGGAGAGGAGAATGTAGAATGGGCACTATTCGACAACACAGGTATTCCAACAAAGGATGAACACCTTCAGTAACCACTCACATAACCAGATAAAAGATCAACACACTGATGTTTTCACATTGTGAAACCCCTATGGGAAAACATCCACGGCCCCAGCTAATGTGGCCACTTGGAGCAGTTTATTAATGCAAAGAAAAATATTACAAAGAGATTTTACAAGAGAGTTTCTCACAATCGATCATCGGCAAATGAACCTCCATGCTCTTTAAATAGAGATCATGGAACAATCGGGTACTAAGCCACATATCAATGGCCATTAATATCGAGGAGAGTATGAACCGTCGAATCACTCTATGTCAGGAACATATCGTGACCATCGGATTTCCTAACTACAAATGCATACTATTGCATACTAAAAAAACACACTAGAAAACACACTTTTACCTAATGACACAATAGACCAAGTAGATCTTACTAACTCCTAAGTGTTTAAATATCCTAACATACCCCCTTAAGAACAACTTGGGATAGGATTGAAGGTTTTAAAATAGTGACACAATAGGAGAAGGAAGGAGGCATTAGAGCCTATCCCCCCTTAATGACAACTTCTTGAACTTCTAACATAGAACGAAGTTTGAAAAACTTTGCTTCTGTAAGAGACTTTGTAAAAATGTCTACAACTTGATCTTCTGTAGGGAAAAAGAGCACTTCAATAACTTGATCATGAATGAGCTTTCTGATGAAGTGCATGTGTAGATCGATGTGTTTGCTACGCTGATGTTGAACTGGGTCTTTGGCGAGCTTGATGGCGCTCTGATGCCATGTTCGACAACACAGGTATTCCAACAGAGGACAAACACCTTCAATAACTACTCACATAACTAGATCAAATATCAACACACCGATGTTTTCACATGGTAAAACCCCTACGGGGAAACATCCACGACCCCAGCTAACTCGGCCACTTGGATCTGTTTATTAATTCAAAGAAAAATATTACAGAGAGATTTTACAAGAGAGTTTCTCACAATCGATCATTGGCAAATGACCCTCCATTCTCTTTAAAAAGAGATCATGGACCAATCGGGTGTTAAGCCATGAATCAATGGCTGTTAAGATCGAGGAGAGTATGAACTGTCGGATCACTCTATGTTGGGAACATATCGTGACCGTCGGATTTCCTAACTACAAATTCATACTAATGCATACTAAAGAAACACACTAGAAAACACACTTTTACCTAATGACACAATAGACCAAGTAGATCTTACTAACTCCTAAGTGTCTAAATATCCTAACAGGCACATTGTTTTGATGGTGATGATGAGAGTGCCACAACGTTAGCATGGTGGTTCCTTTCTGGGATTAGTTTGGGACCTTGGAATTACATTATTTGATAGTTCAACCACTATTAGAGAGGACATTTGTTAGGGACGTAACCTCCCTAACCCCTCACGTAGGTAGAATAATATAATTCCATGTAATAAAGGGAAATATTAATAAGGCCTAGCAATAAGGAGGAATAAGTCAAATGTAAGAAGACCTAATAGAAACTTCCTCTTCTAGAAGGATCTTCCCTAGATTGTTCTTTTGGATAGATATATTTAGTATAAATAGGAATAGAGGGTATGGGAAATCTTGTTTTGGAGATCATTGTAATAGAGATATGCTCTGTTGGAGGTTTCCCCCTTGAAGATGCAAGTGAACATTGCTATCATTAATCAAGATGTTCTTTCTAGTGTTATTCTGATATTATTATGGTATTGTTCTAGCTATATCATTGTTTCTCTACCATTTCTATGCTAAAATATTTCTGTTTTGCATACTATTTTATATCTGGAATACTACAAGTGGTATCATAACACCTTCCTCAGCAGAAAATTATGGGTTAAATTTTTTCAGGGTAGAGACATATTCCAACATCTTAAATCTACATAGATATGTCGTTACACACTTAAACCCATAGTCAGGGAGTCATACATGCATGGAATACAAGAGGTACTTAAGCGCACATCTGTTGGCCACCCTTATAACCCATGTTGGTACCCCTTTGAGTGGTAGCACATCAGACAACACCTGTATACAGATCGACCTAGATATCCTGAATCCCTCCATAGATAAACTGATTGGTTGCCTGACTATTATAGTGCTACCAAGAAAAACACTCAGGAAGATACTCTCTAGTACCTAGGTAGTTGGGTAGTACGACTAAGGGCATGATCTATACTCCTTAGTTGGTGCCCTGAGATATTGGCCCGAGTACTACTGTTAGACCCTACACATATATTAGAGAGCTATAGCACAGGGAAAACCCTTGTCTATAGAAACCCTAAATATCCTACCCATGGGGACAAAAACAAAAAAAATAGAACAAACAAGATCTATTTCCACACAACTCTGCCTTCTGCATTTTGGTTGTGAAATTACTACACATTTCTTCTTGTTAATCATTTGGGAATTTATTCACTGTAGTATTATTGAGGCCAATACACTTATTTTGGACCTATCCCACTGGGTTCCTCTCTTTGCACTGATTCCATTGATACCTATCATTTTTAACACAATTTATTTGTGTGGACCTGACCCTTCTCCGACACCCTTATTTCTCCCCTATCTCATTGGATCCCCCTTTTTGACTTGATCACAGTGGTACCTATCATTTGACACCCTTCTTCTCAATGTTCCCACCCACCCCTCCGGACCCCTTTTGTCTCCCCTATACCATTTTCCTAGCCATTTTTCCAAATAGCTACCACAAGAGCCCAAGAAATCAATACCTTGATTGTTGAAACCCACCAGAACTAGGAAGACATCAAGAATATCAATTCCAACCTTAGCTCAATTAATTCGGCTATTGAGATCCTCAAGGAAAAATGTTTCTACATCAAAGACCTCAAAGACCTAAAATCCATGTTTGAACACTTCATGGGCCATTCCCATAACCCTTTATCTTCTGAACAACCCTCTTATCAGGATGACCATGAATATTCCCATTACCAAGGTCCTCATACTATCCACTTTTCTCGAGACCTCTGCCCTACCAGAATTGAGGCGAACAAATTTGATGGATAAGAAAATAGGTTGGGTCACCTAAATGGAACATTATTTCTCTTTGCATGGAATTACCGATGATTTAGCCAAGATTCGTTATGGTGTCCTTCATCTGGATACAGAACAATGGAAATGGTGGCAATGGAGAAAAAAGGCCATGTTATAACACAAGTTGTAGGTTGGGAAAAACCCGACCCAACCACAAGGCAAGTGCTACAACTTGGGAATCCTACACCCAATGTCACCTCGATGTAGGTACCACACTTCGAGGGTAGTTGGGTCACTCTTGGGAGGAGATCTTGATGACCCTAGGGGGATTGAGATGGAGGTAGAGGGAAATGGAAGTGAATCCCCTAGTGGTCAAGTCTAAGTGGAGTGAAATTTAGAAAGAGATGGCTTGCAATTCAAGTAATTTCTTCCCCACAGGTATAGTACTTTTTCGGATGATTGTACCTACCCGAGACACAAGAAAACAAAATTTTCTACGATATATGTTAGTTGTATCAGCAAGTTAATCTTTATGTCCCTAATTTGCAGCACTATATATCATCTTATATCATCAAATAAAACATCGAAAATCAGCATATAAATATCTAGACTAGTTAAGTAAATCAACATCAAACTTAAAAATGAAACATAGGCTAAAAAATGGCACTTAAGAAACTAGATAAGATGGCTGTTGTAACATTTGTTTTCTACATAAAATTTCATCCTTGTGGCTGTATAATTCAGTGGCAAGCAGCAGCAAAATCAACCATGAAAATTTTCCAAGAACTAGCTCAAACGATGTGCCCTAGTTAGTAGAGTAAATGAGCAAAATTAGAGAGCTAGTCTAGGGTTAGTTTAGGAGTTATGAGAGTGTTAGTAGATAGGGTTATGCAGCCCTAATGGATGTGGGTTAAAGTTTGTAAAAAAAATTAAAGTGTTGGGAGAGAGGGGACACCCCAATGGGGGAAGATTCCTCTCAATGAGATAAATCAACTTCAAGCAAGAGAACTTTCAAAAGGTCAAAGATTGTGTTTCCCAAGGCAACGATTTTATATCTCCGAAGAAAAAATGAGTATGAATAGTGCCTTTAATATTCAGTGAATGGATTCAAAGGAGCTTAGAGAAGCTACCTCACTGGGGGTGTAATCCCTTTTACTTCCCAAGGAAAGTTTCTCTAGGCTAGGGTTTAAGCTAAGAGGGTGTATGCCCTTATACTTCTCTTAGAAAAAGATAATATAATGAATGAGATGAAGCAATAAAATGGTGAAGACTATGGTGGGGATGTATTCCCTTATACTTCCCACCTAGGTCCTAGCATAAAAATACTTTACTTGAATAAAACGACAGCAAGAGAGTAAAAACCATACCAAGATCAAGAGAAATGCTAAGACAATCCACCACAAGAGATATAAAAACATCATCCAAGGCTAGTGCTAGACTTACATCAACCATTCACCAATGAATAACCATAAACAAGTGTACAAGATATGAAAATATCCAAGGGGGCCGAAAATTTCAGACCAATTCCCCTCATAAGAGAGAGAGTTATGATTTAAAATGAGATCTTATGATCTCTATTTATACTAAAATTAGACAACATAGTTTGTCAAAAAATTAAGGAGTAAAACGCAATATTAGGGGTCAACAATCCTAATATTTCCCATTTAAAAAAGTAATATTAAACAATTCAGTTAAACTTTCACTTTTTACACAAATTAAACCTTAATTTAGGAGGATGTAACCCCTCTAGGGGACATTTTGCCACTTTGAGGAAATCATTGTTGTTGGAGAAGAATGGATGGGCCTCCAAAGGCCATGTGCCAAGCATCTAGGCAATCATATCATGGTGAATACCTTCTTCTCCTCAAAACATTCATGTTTCAAAGAGTGGCACCTCATCACCATGCCCTAGCCCCTAAGATCATGATGTCAAGCTCAAAAATGGGACGTTTTTCCCCTCTTGGGAAAAGTTTTTGGAAAGTAAGGGGTGGGATAGGTTGCCCAAGTCATCATCAAGGTCATCCAAGTCTGATCTCTCTCATCTAGCATGTGGGCCCCTGGCATCCAACCCGTGGGCTTGTAGGCCCATGGAAGCCCAAGCTAGGCTTGTTCTCCCAAAACTATCCACCGGCTAGGTCTTGCAAACACAAATGAACATGCCCTCCAAGGATCTCAAGTCATAACATCATCATAAGTTAGTCCAATCAATAAATAATCCATCCAAGCATGTGCATCAAAGATCACTATATCAAACATATAGCAGTTCAAAGACACTATGCGAATTGTCAAGCTTGAGTATGGGAGGGTTGACGAGGTGTCCTATTGGGTAGATATTTCCCTTAGTCAAGGAGAGTTTCCAAGAGATCCCTCTCTAAGCCATGTAAAGTGGATGAAGTGGTTGGGGTCAAGACTCAATGGGAATAGGGCTCATGACATACAAGGGGTCATAGTTGTAATGCCCCCGACCATCAACCTCTACCGGGTAACGCTACCCAAACAACCTTGTATTTTTCCAACTAGCTCTGATACGAATTTGTGACCGTTCTCGGCCGTAAACCAACAGGCTAGGCCATGCCACCACACAACTTTGTGGAAATATTCACATATAAAACTTAACATGAATAAATAGAGATAACACCTGATATTCATATATATTTATTTACATATCTATCTAATGCACTTTTAGAGTAGAATTTAACATTTTGTACATACACATATTCTTGCAGAGTTCTGCTATCACACAACTTAATTCAGAAATAACAGTAAAAGTATATGTGCAGTAATCATAGACAAAACCATAGATGTAACAACATATATAAATACATAACATGTAAATGAACAAAGAAATGGGTACTTATTCTTTAATTGAGGCCCACCAACTGCGTGCAGGCCTTCCACGAACCTCCCAACCTTAGACCATGCTGCTCATCATGCTCAACAATGGGTGGCCCCTGAGCTGGGACTAAAATCCACCGGCCAAGGGATTTCTAGGATTGGCAAGGACAATAGGCAAGTTTCATAAAACAACATGAAGGATTTTTATCCCAGGAGCCACTTACGCCCATAACCCACATACCCTCATTCACCACATGCCTATTCCACCCCAGGGGGTACACCTTCACTATTATAGTCCATTTACTACTACAACTCCCTTTCCTTGGGCTTCAACAACAGGATGGATCGGAAGTCTCAGAGTATTGTAGCTGCTACAGGACTCCCTCCAAGAGAACTCACTTCCCAACAAAATCACTCACCTAGGGAGAGTTTCTCATAGTCCCGACGACCTGCTTCTTCAATTAAGATATTATGTCAAACAAACATAGGCGATGTCAACAATAGAAACCAGGTATGGACACAGAATATGGCAGCAAGCTAGGCTTAGCCAATTACTACGTTGGTAGCAACAACCAACTGCTAAGACACAACATGGCTCAGGCACAATACAGGTGCATCGGGCTTCATAGGAAATACACATGACAACTCCAGTATCTATAGGTTACAATGGCACATGCATCAGTGGGGAGTCTGGCTCTCTTCCAGGGTGACTAACCTCACGAGAGTGAAAACATAATGGTGAAGGAATTGTAAGAATCCTCAGAATCATGAGAGTCTTGAGGAAACCCCCCAATGAGATGACTTGTCCACCTAAAACAACATGTGCCTAGATTGACACATGTCTCTTTGAAACTGCATGAGCTCCACTTAACACTCGTCCCTTTTCCCCAAGAACTTAGGACAACACTGTTAAGTCAAACCTTAACCTCTAGGAAATAATAATATAATAATATTATTCCTTTAGAGGTAAGCCCTCTAGCTTAGCCCCCTATTCTTAGATAGTTATCCCCTTCCCTAACTAGTGGATCTTAGTCCCCCATAACACTTTCTTCGTGGAGGGTCTACGCACAATGATGTAATTTTTATTAATGATGTGAGTATTTACATATACAAAAATCAGACTAATTGGCCTTAACATCTGGCTCACCAGCCTAATAAACATATAAGTCTCTCAACATATAACCACTCAACTCACTAGCCTATAAACATAACTACAATTCAGCAGGGGCTAGGCCTTAGGGTTTTACAATTAATCCCCTCCCCTTATTTTTGCATTGTCCTCAGTGCAACTTATTTACACAATAACAACAAGATTTCCAAAATATTTAAAAATATGTGGGTAATCTGCCCAAATAGAATCTTCATGCTCCCATGTTGCGTCCTAAGGACTGTACCGGGTCCCCTAAACCTTTACAAGATTTATGTCTCACTTCCAAAGTTTCTTTCTCTTCCAGTCCAGTATGTGCACATGCTGCACTTGCAAAGCACCTTCTTCTTCCACCTGAATCACATTCCAATCAATTACATGATTAGCATCAGGAAAATACTTCTTGAGCAATGATACATGAAATATATTATGAATAGTCATGGATGCAGTAAATGAAAGCATATAATCTACTGCTCCAATCCTTTCTAGGATTTCAAACGGTCCACAAAATTTGGCTGCCAACTTGGAGAAACTTCCCAACTTCAGGGAACTTTTGTTTCCTTTCACCTTTAGAAAAACATGATCACCCACTTTAAAATCTTTGTGGTTTCTTCCTTTGTTTGCATAGGTTTTCTGTCCATCTTGGGAAACCTTCAAATTATGTTTAATATTCATCATTTTCTCTTCCATTTCCTTGAGAAACTTTAGCCCAACCATTTCCCTATCAGCTGGGTTGTCCCAACTTAATGGGGTGTTGCACTTTCTTCCATAAAGTGCCTCAAACAATATCATCTTCAGTGATGATTGATACCCATTGTTGTAGGAAAATTATGCAAAGTGTAGATAATCCTCCCATTTAGATGGTTTTTCCATCACATACATACTTAGCATATCTTATATCACTTGGTTTACTCTTTTTGTTTGCCCATCTAAATAAGGATGATAGGTTGTGCTAAAGTTCAAGTCATTCTAAACCCCTTGAATAATCCTCTCCAGAACTTTGACGTAAACTTTGGGTCTTTGTCAGACACAATTGTCTTGGGAATACCGTGTAGTCATGCTAGTTCCCTTATATAGATATCAACAATGTTGTTTTCCTTGTGAGTGGTTTTCAATGGAATGAAATGGGTATCTTTAGTAATCTTTTCCACTACTACTTGGTTGCATCATGTTGCTTTCTTGTTCTGGGAAAACCTGTGATGAAATCCATTGTTACAACTTCCCATTTCCACTCAGGAATGGGTAATGGTTGTAGCAAACTTGCTGGGTGTCTATGCTCAACCTTTACCTTTTGACATTCCAAACACTTGGCAATAAAATCAACCACTTCTTTCTTCATGCCTGGCCAATAATATTGTCTTTTGACTGATGAAATTGTTTTTTGATATCCTGGGTGTCTTGCATAAGGTACATTATTCATTTATTTTAAAATCACACTCCTCAATTCAAAAGAATCGAGTACATAAACTATGTTTCTGTACAGGAGGATTCCATCAATTCTCAATTCGTAATCCTCAACTTTCTGTTGCATTTTACCTTGCTGAAATTTTGTTACCAATTCCATGTATTGCAAATCTGATTTTGCAGCCTCGACAATTCTGTCTTTCAAATCTGATTGGAACATGCTAATGGTTGTAGCACGCAAATCATGCACTCTTCTGCTGATTGCATCGACCAGTTTGTTCTCTTTCCCTTTGATATGATTTATATCAAAGTCATATTCACTAAGAAACTCTAACCATCTGCTTTTCCTCGAATTTAGAGTTGGCTGATCAAATAAATATTTCAGACCATTATGGTCTGTCCTTATTTAAAACCTCTTTCCCATGTGGTAGTGCCTCCACTTCTTTAAAGCATGCACTATGGTTGCCAACTCCAAATCGTGAGTGGCATAGAACTTTTCATGCTCCTTCAACTTCCTTGATTCATAACATACAACAAACCCATTTTGACTGAGTACTACACCCAGTCCTTCTTTACATGCATTTGTTCATACAATGAAGTCTTCATTTGGATATGCAATCCTCAGAATTGGATCAATAGTTAACAATTGCTTCAATTGTTGGAAGATTCTTTCGCATTCTTCTGTCCATTGAAATTTCTTCCCCTTCCTTTGCAAGGAAGTTATGGGGTGAGCTATTCTTGAAAACCATGCAATGAACTTTCTGTAATAGCTAGCTAGACCCATAAAGGATCTAAATTCTGCCACATTATATGGTGCTAACCATTCTCTAATGGATTCTATCTTTTCAGGATCCACTGCTATCCCATCCTTTGAAATGATATGCCCCAAGTAGTGAATTATGTTTTGATAAAATGAGCATTTTCTCAATTTGGCATACAGATGATGCTCTGTTATCACTTGGAAAACCATCCTTAAATGATGCTCATATTCTTCTTCTAAATTGGAATATACAAGGATGTAATCTAGAAAGACAATGACAAACTTGTCCAAATATTCCATGAAAACTCCATTCATTAAGCACGTAAAAACAACGGGTACATTTGATAACCCAAATGGAACCACTGTGAACTCATAATGACCATACCTTGTTCTGAAGGTGGTCTTGCTGATTTCTTCCTCTTTAATCCTTTCCTGATGGTACCCTGACCTGAGATCTATCTTTGAAAATATTCTAGCATCCTTCAACTGATCAAAGAGATCATCAATCCTTGTCAGAGGATACTTGTTCTTTATAGTCACCTTGTTCAATTGTCAGAAATCAATGCACAATCTCATTGTCCCATATTTCTTCTTCATGAACAAGACTGGGGAAACCCAAGGTGACACACTTGGGTGTATATATCCCTTCTTTAAAAGTTCTTCCAGTTGTATTTGTAGCTCCTTCAACTCTGGTGTACTCATTCTGTAAGGAGTCTTTGACATTAGAGCTGCTCCATGTATTAAATTTATAGAGAAATCAATATCTCTCTTTGGGGGTAGTCCTGGTACCTCCTTGAACACATCTTCAAAGTCTTCCAAGACTGCATGATCCTCCAGATTTGGCACCTTATCCTTAGTTTCTTCCTCCATATGGGATACAAATATTCGACAACCCTTCCTGTAACACTTCTTCAATTGCATTGCTGAGATTTCTCTGACAACAACAACCCTAGGAATTCCTTGGACTGTTCTCTAATTTCCTTCCTCATCCAAGAAAGTTAATGCCTTGTTATGGTAATCTAAAATGGCATGGTGTTGGTCCAACCAATCCATATCAATTAGGAAATCATATTATCCTAAAGGAAATATGGTCATATCTTCCTTTGTACTTATTCCATTCATGCCCACTGAACATGATTTAACCAACTCAACAAATTTCCTCTTGGCTCATGTAGCTAGCTGTACCAACCAAGATTTCTCATGCTTGCTTCTTGGGAAACATAATATTTCCACAACTTTAGTATCTATGTAACTATGACTATCTCTCGAGTCTATTAAAATAGTAAAGGCATGGTTATTGATCATACCTTAAACTTCAATCATGTGTGATTGAAACTTAGCTTGCTTGTTGTCCAGGGCTACATATATTCTTGGTACTCTTTTGTCCATGTCCTCCACTGTTTCATCTTGTTGAACATTGTGAGAAAATCTCAACTTGTCAAAACCTATGGAATGTTGGCCTTTGCAACCATGCCTCAACATATTCATATTTATTGTTCTTTCCATCAAAAGTAGGAGGCTTGATTTTATTCATTTCTCCCTTCAGTTAATCCACTTCAGATCTCCTATGATTTCTGGTAGGAGATGGACTTGAACTGCTGTGTGGCCTCCTTTTAGAATGCCTTCGGGAGTGTTGGTGATGTCTTCTAGCACTTCTTCCTCTTCTTTCCTCATTAGGGGTCCTATGATTCTCTGATTTATTGGAGCCACTCTCCTTATCCAATTTATTTTCGATTCTTTCTAGGATTTGCATTAGCTTCATATTGAATTCTCCCTATTGCTCCTTGGGTCTCATAAGACTTTTTTTATCTACCTGGTGCATTTGGAAATCCTTTTGCAAATTCTTAATTATTTTCATCATGTTCACTTCCTTATCTATTTCTTCTCCATGCCCATTGGAGTTTTTTCCTTCACTTCCCAAATGGACATCCATTCCTCTAATTTCATCCTCTGAACTATAAGAATCTTGTGCCTCCTCCATTCTCTGTACTATGAAACAAATCGGTTTGGCCTATCAATTTTTAACTCTGCAAAAATGTGTAGTCAACCAAATTTGTTTCAGGCTATCAATATTTAATAATTTTCCATAGGAACTTAAACAATCTTCTTCAATAGAAAGAATATCAGACTCCCTTTTCAGTGGGTCTGCGTCAATCAATAATTCCCACGATTCTATCTCTAAGCCCCATTTTGTTATGCAACAATTCACCATTCGACACTAGCCACTTCTTCTTCAACCCTTGGTTCACATGTGACCATGATTTTGACCCAGTGCTAATGATTTGGGCACTTATCCAGAGTGTTGAAACGTCAGGCTCCAGAGATTTGGAGGTTTCCCTTTTTTGTGAGTCACAACATGATAGAAAAACAAACTGTAGAACATGCAAAGAATGGTGGATATATGGTCCACATTCCTTGCTCATATCTACGGTGGATAGGAGCTTCAAAAATATTGGCTTTTGTGGTATCCAAGGTGTTGGAGCCACCTTTTTCATTTGGTTCAAATCTATTTTAAAATTCAAATGTCGGTTCTTAAGTTATTTTTCGCTTCGTGACATTCACCTACTGAAAGTCTCAGTAGTCTCGACATGCGAAGTAGCGGGGGATGTGATGTTTCATAAGTTACCAATTTTTATCATTAAACGAAGGCTGCTGTTTTTTGTACCTCAGAATATCGCTCTTCGGGAGTTACAAGTCACAAGATTTACAAACCTGGATGTGCAATGTTGTGAAAAGTTTTAAAAGCTTACCTCAAGTGAAAGCTAAGAGTAAGACCATGTAAACCCTAGTCAAGCGCTGTTGAGATTTCGCGTCTCGGTGTTTTCTCTCTCCTAAAACATTACCGCTAAAATTCCAAAAGACGAAGCCATGAAACTTTTACCTAAGTCACCCAGGTTAGAGTCAGGGTTGTTTAGTTTTGACCATGATTTAAGTTTCTTGGGATTTCACAACTTGGCATACATTCCTCTCGGAAACTATACCTTCGAAGTCCCGAGCTGCGAAGTCACGATATAAATCAAAGCATAATCAATTAAAACACTTAATCCTAGTTATGTCCTTGCTTAATTAAATCTAATCATCACAATCTTGGGTTTTATAGGCTTGAAAGGTTAGAGTTAAAAGCCCTGATACGACGAACGTCGAAATGTTGATTTAAATCCCGATTAAGGAAGCCAAGCCAGCATAATCAATGTTTAATGCACATAATAATAGTGCACAGTTTACAAGGTATTTTCAAATGTTCCTTGTGCCAGCTTGTGCTACGAACCGTCGAAATTTATGGCATTAATTGGAGATAAGGCGAAACGACAAAGTAAGGATATGGTTTTTATTGCCAAAATCTCTATCTAAATATGATTGGACTATTTTGTTCGTAAGGACATCGATATGTTAAATGGTCGAAGATATATATCTGTTGCTTCCTATTTTATTCATAAAGTTCATTTCTATCCCACACAGAGAAGTTTTTCTCAGTAAGCTATCTTCTATATGTATACACATTTTTATTGCAGAAGAGCTAAGTTACAGTCTCCTGTCATGGCCCCACAAAAAGAATCCAAGGCAAGCGTTGAGGTTTCAGGACAAGGTTCTGATAATGTTTCGGACACTTCACCTCGAAGTGTTGATTCCGTGTGAACCTGGTCATACGTCTCAGAGGTTTTGCAATCAGATGTGGTGAACTGTTCAGACGATTCCAGTGACAACGAGAAAGACGACATGACTACCAAATACAAGATCGTTGTCCAGGCAAAGATGCACAAAGTAGAAGCCAGGCCATGCCTTCTGCCTTACTATGACATGATCCTATGGGCACTAGATCATGTAGACATCCATACCAGAACCATCATCAATGAGCATAAGGTCATTATTGAGACCTTTAGACCAGAAAACTTACAAGCGATGTACAATTTACCACCCACGTCAGACTTCACATACAATGTAGAGTTTCTAGAGGGTTTTAAACAGAAGGAATTCGAGCAATACATGAAAAGTTTATCTTATTTGATCAAGGATTGGGTCTCACACCCAGCGAAGTTCAGGGCAGACGACAATGGGATTTATTCCATATCTTCTTTGGAACCACAGTTCAAATACATAGCGATGATGACTTGTAGTTTGTATGAGAGGGAAGACAACACACATTTTTTCCTCCCATGGGTTCCCTTGATATACTCAGTAGCAAAAGGATCTTCTTTCAAATGGGCCAAAGTGTTATTAGATAGCCTGACCAGTCAGATTACAGAATATCGGACGCTGAAAGAGAGTGGGAAAGCTGCTTCATTTTTTATGTTCGCATATCTCATGGACGCAGTATGTTCCATGACGCCTTTTCCCTTGTTGAATTGGGTTGGGCTCCATCGGATGCTGAGCCAATCCATGTATACCATTCTAAGCTTTGGGAGGACAAGGCTTCGGATTTCATATACGAAATCTTCAACTGGGTAATGGTACCGATGCATGTTGCCATCTTTGGTAATCCTCCACCCAGGATATCGGATAGAATCATGGCAAATTGAAGCAGAGTGGCTGATTGGTATGTGGAGAAATAATTTTCATACATCAGGGTTTTTGGTGCTTCTGTCCCTCCTCATGCTTTACCGTTACTTATACCTGACAGGCTGGCTTGTCGTGAGATCGCTAGGGAAACCATAATTAGCGGTATAAGTAAAGAACTGAAAGGGTTTTCAAAAAAGGTATGGCCACCTTTTCTTGTTCATTTAAACACCTATTCATTATTAGACTTTGGGCATGCAAAGGTTGAGGCAATAGCCCTAGAAGATATAAAGTTGGTTCACATCGAATTCAAGAAACATGATCCACACAGGGTCGTGAGTAATCATTTGGCCAACTATGGCCTTAAAAGATTTGAGCACGAGAATTCACCTCATGATGATATTTTCCAAGGTGCTAAATCTTATGAAAAGGTTTTGGCTCGAATACAATCCCTATCGCCCGAAGAGAGGGCCAATGTTGTCAGATTCCAAGAGCATAGGCGGAGTTTCCTTCCTCTAGTATTACAGGGTGAAAATCCGACGATAGTAGAGGAGCAGCAAACAGAAGCCAGAGGCTCTAAAGGTTCAGCACCCAGCCAAGAAGAACAACAGGATAAAGAAGAGCAAGTTGGGGGCCCGAAATAGGAAGCCGAGGATTCCGGTCCTCCAAGCAAGCCAACTTCAGTCATTACTCCTGGGAAATCTTCTAAATAGGTCAGCAATCCCATCGCCTCTGTTGGGCCTCAAAATAGTCCTTATTCTCACTCCATTATTCACCAATACCTTGACATTACTTCCATATTACCTTCATGTCACCTTCATTCCACCTCCACATCATTACATTTATCTCATCATTTGGTTATAACTATGCTTTTCCAAAGTTTATTAATTCTTAACAT